>JASAUF010000654.1:10600000-11195000 GCA_030180095.1 Magnolia changhungtana | reverse complement strand
GTCATAGGAGCTAGAAACCATAACACTTACAATCTCCCCCTTTATCAAATTTGTGACAAAACACACTTCATAATAACGTAAGCATTATACGAACAAAGAATTATGCATCAATTATTAATATAAACCAGTTACAACCTGATTAAAGAATCATGCACCGGTTATAAACAGGCAGGTCAAAACAAATTGCAAATCGTATCACATCAATACCTCCAACAATAATCCCCCTTACAAATAATGGATGATGTCTACTAATCCACAAAGGCTACTTATCCACAATCCATCCACACAATTATCCACAATCCATAATCCACTACATGTCAATCCACACAAGCAGCATGATAAAATTCTCCCCCTTTTATCACAAGATGAGAAAGGAAGGAACCAAAAAAAATGGAACAGGAAGTAGATAAAGAAGGTAGAGTAATGAGGAAAAAATAAACAAGATATTTAAGATATGAAATCCATAAGCATACAATGTTCAAGCATGATCAACCAAGTTCAAACAAGTCTAACCCAATAAAGCAAAAGAAAGCCAAATATCATTAATAACATGTATCCTAGTTCGTACCGTACCGTTCTGTTGGCTTCCGCGGTCCTTCCGATTGAATTTCGGCAATCCTCGACCCATATCCGACGATTTCAATCGATCCTAAGCCGAGTCCTGCATGCCAAAGTCAGCTCGATTCGAAACTTGTACCCTAGCGACCATGCCGTCGTTGCAGTTCTAACGACCCAACTCGTGCACCGATCCGATACCCAGGGTAGAAGATGTCGGCCTGCGTTTATTCAGAAGAAACGCCGCGCGTTGTGAATCGCGAGGGAATCTCTACAACAAGTCTCATCAATCAACCATAAATGCATCCCTTACCTAAGTACAACCACCCCACTCCTCCTTTTCCCACAAGTCAAACCTCTATCTCCCTCACCATCCCTTTCTTTAAAAATTTCAAACTAAACCATCCCTCTTTTACCCATTTTTCAAACCACACCATACCATCCATTCTTTTTCTTATTTTATTCCTTTATTCCATTTTCTTAAGCTCTCTCCCAAGCAACCCAAGACACTCCATACGTCCAAGCTTCCCTCTCCCTCCCAAGTGTGGTCCACCTTCTCATCTTCCATCTACACCTTCTCATCTCCCATCTCAACCATCCAAACCCCATCATCCACCGTCCAAGACGAAGGCAAGGAGCATTAGAGGCCAAGGGAGCAAGGAGGAGGCTTAGAGGTGGGCGATCCACTGTTAAATCTTTTTTTTCTTATGGTCCACATGTTGGTGGGACCCGTTGTGATGTATCAATAAGGGCCCATAGTGGCGGGGTCCCTCTATTGCACCGTGGATTTCTCTGTCTTTCCTTTCTCACATCCTATAATGTAGTGGGCCCCACCAAATTACCTATTTCATCCATCAGATAGGGTGGCCCACCACATTTAGGAGATCCCATATTCCATATATATATAATATTATATTATATATATATATATGTGTGTGTGTGTGTGTACCAACATGGTGGGCCAAGTCCACGTAGGACCCACCATGATGTCTGTGAGCATCCACGCCATCCAGCGTCTCTAGACGCTGGACGCTGCAAGTAGCTAACGTGAAGTGTGAACTGACACGGATGTACTAACAAGCTACCCATAACGGGTTTCGGAATGGGAGTTCAAGTAGGCCCCACCTTGATGTTTATACATGATCCAAGCCATCCATCCAAACCCTTTCATCATTTTAGGCGTTGAGCCGAAAAATGAGACTGATCCAATTATCTAGCGGGCCGTGGCATTGAGAATGCTAGTATTTTCCGTTAAAACTTGGGAAAATGATTGCTGGGGTCCACAAGAAGCTTGGACCCACCTGAAACTTGGTTTGGACCCCTAATTTTATGGGACACATACAATGGATGGGGTAGATCTGGTTAATGTGGGTCCCACCTAGGAATATATATATATATATATATATATATATATATAGCATGCACTTGCTGCCTTGACGTCCAGAGGAGTCTGGACGTCCAACGTTTTGAAAAAACAGGGTGGGACCCATTGGCCCTGGTTGTGGACCCTTCCATGATGTATGTTCTACATCCATGCCGTTCATTTAACAGGTCCTCTTAAATGACGCGTTGGCTCTAAAAATCAGCCATAAACAGTTCTCGGATGGCCCACACCATCACCATTCATGCGATGGTATGCCAAACCACATGAAATCAAATACTGGGGTCCACATGCAGCTTGGATCCACCTGAAACTCGGTTTGGACCCTTAAATTGGTGGGACACACAAAATGGATGGGTTGGATTGGTGAACTACATCACGGTGGACCCCAGGACCACGTAACCGTACCAAAAGTTTGGTTGGCAAATAAACATTGTAGTGGCTCTGTCCACGTGACCTTTCAAGAGGGTGGATGGAAAATGAATGTTACAGTGGGCCCTTGCTCACGTGACCCTATCAACAAGTTAGGTGGCAGACAAACATTATGGTAGGCCCCATGTACATGTGGCTTCATCAACAGATTGGATGTAAAATAAGCATTTTGGTGGACCACGTGCTTGGGACCCACCACTGATGTATGTTGATCCACGCCATCCATTCACCACCTGGACTGGTGGAGTCCAACATAAAAAATGTTTGTACCCACGCCATCAATCCATGAGGCCCATCATGATGCATAGTTTACATCCAAAGTCGTCCAACCATTTTTTTTAGATCATTTTGAGGCTTGAGACTAGACATACGGTAGACCTAGTTGTTTAGTGGCCCATTTAAATGCATAGGGCCCATTGTTGTTGCTCTTTTAATGTACATATGGCCCATATGATTAGGCCCATTTTGATTTATTAGTAGTCGTGCATTAAGACCCACCACGGTATGTGTAAGGCCCAATCTGACTCGGCCCATTCGGTCGGCCCATATGACTCGACCCATTTGATTGGCCCATTTGACTAGGTCCGATTGATATACATGAGGCCCATATGACTTGACCCATTTGAATCGGCCCACCTGATTAGCCCATTTAACATATACGAGGCCTATTCCTATGCAATATCCTGCCATGATTTATATTATGATATTCAAGGTAAGTCGTGCCTTTAGAGCAATGATGGTTTGATGTCCACATTATAAGGATGATGTTGGTTCAAAGTTCGCATTGTCACTCTCCCTAAGGCCCACTAATAGGCCCATATTTGTAGTCTGCAGGCCGTTTAGGCCCATCTTCATTTTAAGCAGAGCCCATTATCATATCATAAGTTTAGTGCCGCCCCATGATTCATGATCATACGCATCATATGTGTAACACCCTGAAATTCGGGGGTCGAGCATAAACTCAACTCCCGAGTTCCAATGCATCACTTATGCAACATAATGAATGATGATTGAATGTTGTCTGGGTTAGTGCATTAAACATGAGTGAGATTATACCAAAGCAGTAATTCATACTCCATATCAATTGTATAAAGGCAAGCGGAAGACTGAAACTGTATATATATGTATGTAAAAGAAACAAAACCATCAATCTCCAAAGTATGAACCCATCTGAGTCACCATATACATGTATTTGTTTTATGTTCAAAATGTCAAAAATACAACTAGAGAAGTAAGCCCTGCCAGTCCCGTCGATCCAGGCAGTCTAGTCAAAGCCACCAGAATACTGCATGAACGAGAACTCGTCCTGGTCCTTGTCGTAGTCCGGCTCAGCCTCCTGAGTCGTCACCTCATCTGCACCTAAGACAGAGTTTGGTTGGTGTGTACCACACCGTCCCGTAACGTGGGAGTGAGTAGCTAGCTCAGTGGAACAATAAAGCATAGGTTAACATGTTATCAATTCAGTCAAGCAGTAATGATAAAGCAGTATAATCAAACACTCCTAAATACTCTTATTAATACAAGTATGAATGCAGTCATGATGGATGCTCTCACCACACACTTCCTCGTGCGACACCATCTTACGTTCGCGGCATGCTTGCATTCCTCAGTGCTCCATATCTTCCAGGCACATGCAATACGATGATGAGCATGATTACCGAGTTGTTATTAGTCCATTTCAAAGAGCAGGATTGGGAAACTAAGGTACCTCCCTTATATCATTCCCAAACATGATCCATTCTAGGGTTGTCAGTCCTAGTTAATCTCATACGATAGTGTGTTTCTAGGTCGCTGCAAAGGGGGCCAGGGCTGTTACATGCATTCATTACACCACTCCCCCATCACCTTTTTAACGGTTCATCACTAAATTGATACAGGCCTAACTCATACTCTATATACTGCGGCAAAACTCATCGCCTCACGGCAAATTCAGAGTATGCTCGAGGTCACTACAAAGGGCTCGTCACCAATCAGTATAGGCCGACAGCTCGAATATAGTGTCCCATACCACCATAATCGGCTCATGAGTCTGGTTGTTCACTGGTCACTACGGGGAGGCACGTGGCCCCAGCATAGGCCAACAACTCGACCACTGTGTCCCATACCACCATGCCCGGCTCATGAGTCTTAGCGGATCGAGGTACCATGGTTAACGAGATTCCACTGGTAAGTTTGGTACCCTAGGTTCAAGCAGTAGCGTCCAAACATGGTGAACATACATTAGACATATCGGGTTACTTGGCGAGCCTGACTAGCTCAAGTGCACAATTAACTGAGCGACATGAAGTGCATAAGCACTTCGTGTGGCCTAACCACTATTGCCAACGGAAGTGCGACTCGGGTTCGTCAAACACATCCTACGTGGCGAAATGAATCTCAACCACGATCTCAAGTTTGGTACCGATTGTCTGGACTATAAACATAGTCCCAAACTCAATCAATCCTTATTTAGAGCATGTAGAGTAAAGCATATTAAACAAAGTAATTCAAGCATGTTAAGAGCATATCATAAAGCATGTTATAAAACACCATATAAACAGGAAATAGAAACACATATATTTCATAAGTAAGCGGTTAAATTAAACAATCAACATGGAGGAAATCATATACGTCTCTAAGGTAGTTGAGAATCCCATCTCAACACCTACCTAAGACACCATCATCCAAACACTTACTCTCACAAGCATTTTCACAAACACTTAGAATACATTATTTCAACATACATAGTGTACATTAGCAAAACATGTATTTGGGCGAATCCTTTTGCCAAACAAGTATTTTATCCATATATAATATATTCATACAGCAAATAATCATGGCAAACCCATTTCTAAAATTTATACGTATACGGTACTTTCTACAAATACCTAGAATATGTAAAATTCCATATTCTTCATCTCTAATCAAAACAGAATACAGACAACACTTTGTACATGTGCAATTGCATGCAAATCATGAATCTATCATTATCTAACATTGAAAGCGTTGAAAATCGTAACCTATACACCTAAATTCCTCACCTTTTATCGTAGAATCGTAATGAAGTCGATAGGTTTGCTAAGCTTTCGTATTCGGCAGTTTGGTAACCTATAGAATGAAATAGGTTAGTTATTTCATAACCTACAACCTTCACAACCCCAAAACAGATTAGGGTTAGGGTTTCTTACCTAGAAATGAAGTCGGAATCACCGGGAAAGCGACAAGACTTGCGTGGTTAAGCTTGTAGAACGGCAAGGGAAGAGGGTAGGAAGGATCCTCCCACAACTCTCTAACTTTCTCTCTCTTTTCTCTCTTCTCTCCTAAGGTTTCTCTCAAATTTGCATGGCTGAATGAGAGAGAGTTCTAAGGTCCTTATATAGCCTAAAAACACACCGAAATAGACTTATAATCAAGGTATACTTAGGTTATAACCATAGTGATCCAGTTTCAGCTCAACGGAGGACTTCTTGCGGCCCCCCTTGAACCAAAGGTCAGACTTAAGCTTACAGACTTTGGATCTAGGTGGAGTTAAGTTTTCATTTCAGTCAGATTCCCAGATCACGCGTGGTGGACCAGTTTCAGTTCAACGGTCAGCGGATTTCGATCTGAAATTCCAAGTACATGGATATGTTTATGAAATTTTTCCTGATCCGAGGGTGTATTTGGGTCAGATTCTAACGGTCTGGTTGCTTACAAAATGTCTGCAAGTAATAAGTCTCAGATTACTATTTGAGATATTTATTTGTAAAGAAAAACAAGTGTTCTCACACTCCTCGCTCCGGACTCAAGCGAACAGCCGTGGGACACTGTCTGGATTTGATTTCCGAGATGGTTGTCAAGCCCAGCGAGGCGGTCCTAATTCTATAACTTCGTATTATTCGGACTCCCGATGTGCGGTCCAGACCTGATACGGAGTTTCAATGTGCTCCCGAGAGTAGTCGGGTAATGAGTTTGATCCTAGATTTTAGGGTAACTTAGCATCAATGATTCTATAAGTTTTAGGTCCTGCAGATCGTATTTAAAGCGATTCAAATGGATTTCATGGCTAATCTAGTTTAGCACGTAGTTAACTTTGTCAAATTTCTAAAGGATTTAATCTTAAGTGATTTCTGGTCGAGGTGGTACTCGGGTCTTTGTACAAAAATTTCTAAGTCGTTACAATATTGCTTGAGATGAGGAGTGACTGATCATAGCATATGCCTTCAGGCAGACTGTTTACGGGCTCCCTGATAGGCGGAGTTGCCTACATGAGCCCGTGCTTTACGTAGGGTGGTTGCATGACTGATAGTGTGATACATGCACTTACATTTATGTGATTGTGATATGCCCTAGCGACATCAGGGCCATAGCCTCCACAGACACACCGTGGGTGGCTGGTTAGATACCGAAAACCTTGTTCTAAGCAATTAGGGCGCCATAGATGTCTCTGGGTGAAATTCCCTGAACCTGATGGTACCAGAGGATGACTCAAATGTCAAGACTGAGAGGATATATGAGCGCACGAGGGCCGAATACCAGGAGGCCCCGTCTCCCACGTGTCATGGTCGGTTGGAAAGGGGTGTGGCCTTACTCACCCGAGAGAAGGGGGCAATATTAGGCTGGGTTTGACCATCTCGTGAATGAGTCTGCTATTAACGTGTCGAATAGGTATTGGTAGACTATTGGCTAGGCGGATAGTGATGTTTCTTACGGTTATTTGAACTGTGCGGTTAGGAGAGCTGCAGTGCCATTTGGAGTGTACTAAACCACGGTGATTTTTCTGAATGAGAACTGTACTGATATATGATGAGGATTGGCATGCTTGAGCTGCATCTTGCATCGCATGGTCTTGACATGACCGATAACATTCATATCTTACACTGCATAGCCTTGGTACGGCTGATTGCAGTTATGTACTTATCAACATGATCTCGCATTACCCTGACCTTGCATTCTGAGCACGCTTATATCGCACACACACTTACACCGCCCTCTAAGCTTTCTATAAGCTTATACATGATTGATGTGTGCAGGTGACGCCAGGATGCAACCGTAGCTTCGCTGCAGTTGGAGTGTGCAGTCAAGCTTTTGGAGTTTTGTTATTAGTACTATCTTGTATTTCCCCTTTTATACGTATTGTACTCAAAGTTTTTTATCATAGTGGATTTTGGGATGGTGTTCTTGTGGTTATTATTCGTGGGTTATGCTTATGGTTATGCTCATTACGAATCAAATCACGTTTGAAATCCTCCTTGTAGGTTCCCAGGATCAAAACTTGGTAAATGGGTGTTGGGAGCCAAGAATGGGGTTCTACGGAGGCTGTCAGCGCCGGATTTGACAATCGAGAATTTTGTGAGCCCGGTTTCCAAGTTCGGGGCGGGACAATTAAAGTTATTACAAACTAAGATAAGTAAAAACTAATCAGAACCCGATGAAGGAGCAGGTATGGTAGGATCAAGATTATGAAGTCCCTTGTTCAAGCGCCTAAGATATTTGCGCATATATTTGAATTGTAAATCATGGGACACATTCATGTTCTTTACCTTCTCCTCATGCGAGTGCAAACGCGCATCAAAATTAGATGGCTGATAGTTAGGATCATCTGCTGAATCGAATTCGATCTCATCAAAAATATCATCCACGTTGATGTCAACTGGAGGTAGATCACCTTCCTCTTTATTCACTGCATCAGCTCCACCAACACCCCCATTGACTGCTACTAGATTAAACCTTTAGCGCTTATCTTGGGTTGTTTATTAGTTAAGATTAATTAGAACACTTGTTTTCTAATTAACTGCGACTAAGGAGAGATAGGAAAATAGTTCCAACGGTGAATATTCAAAGTATGAATTGATATATACTTGCATCGATGATCAGTTGTAAAATTTTGATGGTGAATGTTGACTTAGACCATGGTTTGTTCTTTTGATTGATTTCGATACTTTAATTTGTATTGTTCCTTAGTTGTTTTTCTTAAAATTGTTTTCGTTATACTTAACCCCCCCCCCCCCCCCAATCCTTGTTCACGTAGTATAAAACTAGGCTAGACACTCTCCGTGGGAACGATCCTTACTAGCACTACTACATGTATTTTTTAGGAGTATAGGTTTTATTTTTGGTTGCCGGCGACAGTACACCAGGCCCCATATAGTGGGCCCCACTAGATCTCAAAGAAAAATAAAAGTAAGGAAGGAATGGGGGACGAAGCGGAGGTAAAGGGGGCATAAACTCACTGTGGAAAAATAGATGGGTGGATGGCGGTGGACCTGCCTCCTCCTCTCGACCTCTCTCTTCTCTTAGCTCTCTCCCATTCTCACATGAAGGAGGGGCGTGGGTGTTGGGTGAAGGAAGGAGAAGGGAAGAATGAATGAAGGGGGTGGGGGGGTAGTATGTCCTCTATCTTTTATCTCCCTCTTTTTTTTTTTCTTTTTTTTTTTTTCATTTAATGGAGAAATGGGGAGAGGAAGGGGTGACGTGAGGAAGAGGCGAGAGGCATGGTTGCCATATTTGCTAGTCATCATTACAACATTTTATTTTATTTTTATTTTTTATTTTTAATTACAATAAATGTGGAGTATTTTTCAAAGTATAATAAATAAGTGTAATAATTACATAAGAGATGGAAATGGTTGCTTGGGAGAATGTTCTGTCCATGGCCCTCTTAGGTGGGCCCGAAACAAGCGGGCCTCATGTCGATGAATAAATGTTTTTTGGGCTTCGATCAAATGCCTATATCATTGTGCTCAGGTATCAGATTGACACATGGTTTTCGCTATTGCGATTGCAGTGACAACGTGGTCAACATGAAAAAAGGTTTCAAGGTTAACCAGGACAACTCACTAGGGTCTAGTGCTAAGTGCTCAAGGGTATTACAAAGCGGCCGATCAAGACGCGTGTGTGCTTTGGCTATGTTATAAAGGGCCGAGGTTTCATAGTGGTCCATCTTTATTGTTGATGTCCTAATTTTTGGGCCCATGCACTTAAATAAAAAAATTGAATCCAATGGACGTAGTCGATTTAACACATACCTCATGGTGGAACCCTTGAAGACCTTTTGGTAAGGGCCAAGTTGATTGAGAGGACCCCATTTCGATTTTTCAGTTTTGAATGGTACACTTCTTCCTTTATGGGATGGACCACTCCTCTCTAGCCGATTGAATTCTTTGGCCCTTCATTATCCAAGGTTAGATTTGAAATTGCGGTGAAGACCGCTTTAGTTGAAGTCGGGATATGCCAATATGTCCTAAAGGGGGGTGAATAGGACTTTTAAAAGCTTTTATGATTTATTTTAAAATCCTATTACACTAATCCTAACAACAGACATATATTAGGATAACTCAAAAATAACTCTACTGGCTTCCAAGCCCGGTAGAGGATCCAATCACAAACCTTTTTAGAAGTAAACAATATGCGAACTAGTTTATGATAGATATGACTATGTAAGAGTGTGAGGTGTGATCTCAGATATTCAGATATGTAAATATTGAAGCAAATCACATAATCAGAAAATATCAATCTCAAACACAGTCATTTTTATAGTGGTTCGATGATCAGTCTTCTCCACTCCTAGCAGACGCACTCAACCCTTGAGTGTGCCGGATTTCACTAAGGAGGTTTCACAGCAGTTCACCTCTAACCTAAGGTTTTAAATCAGGTTCACCTTCAACCTTTATAACCTACACTGAGGTTGACTGTTTATTGTCTCACGAGTAAGGGTCAATACAATGCACCCACTTTTAGGCACACTGGCCAAGGATCTTCTATAAGACCCTACCGTAGGTTTTTACACAGTTCACCCTAAACCCGAGGTTTCATAGCGGTTGACTTCAAACCTAAGGTTTTGCTGGTTTAACTTCAACCAGATGTTTATGCTCTCCATAGAGTAAGGGTCCACACAACGCACCCACCACGTACACTCCCGCCGGAGGCCTCCTTGAGGACTTTAAAGGGTGAGAACTACTTAAGACCCAATCCTAAAAAGGAATGATCACAAGTGTTCTCTTACACTCTAGATACTTACAAATAAGTTGATGAGTCTCGTTTAGCACAATGCCGAAGATCTCCTCCTCCTTGTTGACGAAGAGTCTTCTGCTTCCTTGATCCGCAACACAAAATGATGTACCGATATATGGTGACGGTTTTAGTCAAGGTTATGATGGAATCCAACTCTCAAAAGGTTTTCCTATATGGAAGATAGAGTGGTTCCAATCATCTAAGCATTCAAGGCATCCCAGCTTAACAATTTGCCATTAAGGTAGTAGCTGGAGGATCCTTTAATGCGAAAGTTCATTCCCCAATCCACTCTTTTGAATATCAATGGTGAGGGTGGATTGGAGGATGAACTTCCCTGAGAGAAAGGGCTTTGGGTATATAATCCAAGGTTTAACACTCAAAAGCTTTCTCTACTTTCTCACAACAACAATAGACAAGTCCTCTATAAATAGGCAAAAGGTTCCAATGGATATAAAACGGTCACTTTTATGATTGAGTTCGATATCATCGAGCAGGTTCGATATCATCGAGCGTATATTCTCAATAGCATCGATGGTCTGCTCGATGACTCGAATCAAAGTCATACGCTTTTGAAATATTTTACCAGCTGGTCGATGAATCAAAACCAATTGTCGATGTCATCAGATTTCGAACTCCGATTCCATCGATGATAGGTTCGATCCATCGACACTTTAAAAATGAGAGAGACTTGACTTGAAATATTTTAAGATATGTTTTCATAAGATATGATGAAGGCAATGTCGATGGGATTAATAAATCCTATAGATGTCATCATTGGGGTCCTCTCGATATCATCGACATATGAATATCGATTTCCTCGAATGGCCCCCGATCATAGTAAAAACCAACCTGAAATATTTGTTGGAAGAAATGTGCGCCATCGATTGATATCATCGATGGACTTTCGATCTTATCGATATTTGATTTCAGATCATATCGGAAGGAGCATCGATATATCAAAGGAATTTAAAATTTTCTTTAAAAAATTGGAGCGTCGAAAATCTGTCTGTCGATAATATCGAGTCAATTTTGATAGACTCGAGATTTGAATATCGATGATATTGATAGGTGTATCGATACATCGATAATTCGTCCAGATATGTTATGAGGTTGTTGGACATTTTTTGTCCTCTTTTCGATGGTATCGATGGAGCATTGAGGACTTGACAGTGCAGGTCGATCATATCGAGATGTGTATCGATATAATCGACAGGGTAAGAAAACTTAGAGAATATTCCTATTTTGAAAAACGTTTTCTAACCCAAAAATCCTGTGATGTTCTATTTTATTTTTAAGGGTTTTAATATACATGGTGATTTGGGACAAGAGATGTGAGGCTCAGATTTACCTGTGGCGAGCTTGCACACATCCGGTTGAGGCAGACACTTGAATTGATCTTCCTATCAGGCTCTATAGATGAACTGACTGAACACTCACGCTAATTGACAAACCAAGGCACTTTCAATCTCCCCCTTTGTCAATTACTTGTCAAAATCCCAAAACACCCTACAACATTCTAGACAAACACATCCTAAATTGTGTGTACATGCTTTTACATAATTTTATAATTTCTAGCCCATGTACATAACCAGTAGTTGCTCCCCTTGACTTGTAAACTCCCCCTTTCTTGTTGCAGCTGTCCCTCTAACACCTACACAACATCTAATAAATATACAATTTTTCATTCAGGGTGTTTGCAAATGTTCTCCCCCTTTTTGTCAGTCATTGACAAAGATATATCAGGTGATATTGACTAAAGAGTAAATTACTCGGGAGAACTGACCAGGTAGAAGCAGATCAATTGATGTATAATAATTAACTCAGTTTAAGCAGACATCAATTTTAGAACATATGGATGCATATTAGATAAAATAGAGCAGTTATATAGCAGTTAAAATATTCATTTAAGATATTACATGCAATCCATAGCAGTCATATGATAAACCAGGAGATTTTAAACATAATCATGGCAGTAAAAATAAGAATTATACTTAGCCATTACCAAAATGAAACCAAATATACAACTATCCAAAATAAACTACCCAAAATTGGCAGCAAATTAACAATTATCCCAACAAAAATACCAAGCCCATGCACAGGTACCCCAAAAAAATATATTGATATAGAACTTGCACAATCAGCTTCTACCAACTCCGAGAATCACCACGTGTGAGTAAGTCTACCACTTGCTGATTTGTTTGCTGGAGTGAATCGACTTTTTCTTCAATCACGGTAAGACGTCTCTCACAATTGTGAAGTCGCTCCTCCATGCTTGCCATACCGTTCAGTAGGTGACGTTCGAGGTGATGAGTTTGGCGATTTGTGATAGACTCTGGGCTTAGTAGTGGCGTTTAGTTGGATCCCCATGGATATGACGGATGAGCATATGGAGCAGTTGACTGCAGGGGAGCACTGTTCTTGGGAAGAGCTGAAGGAAGACATAGCTATTGAGCCACTTAAGTTGAATCACTATCAAACCATCTCTCTGGATAGACTGTATCAGATGTTGCAGGGATACCAACATGATGGGCTAATTTACAAATGAGTACAGGAAAAGCTAGTGTATCCTGATGGTTGCCTTGAATGACATGAATTACCTGCTTAAGAAGAAGTGTTGGGAGGCACACCTGAACTTCTTGATACAACACATTTAACATAAAGGGAGACAGATGATTACCATTTGCATCACACGGATAGACAGTGGACCAAAAAATGTCATGAAGGATTTTAAAAGTGGGTCCGAGATGATTAATATGAAGAGAGTTATCATCGTTCCGAGGAATAGTAGTTCCCTAACACAGTGCACGAGTTACCTCTCCCCAGACACCCAGACCATTTAGATTCCTACTGGATACTGGAATGAGAGTGACCTCGAGGTATAGAAGATTACTCAAGGTGGTGAGAGTGATGTGCTTGGAGTAATGCAATAATTCGACTTGAATGCAAGGTGAATCATCACGAATAACATGACTTTTACTAAGGAATTCATGGACCACCCCTATTTGATAAGTACCACCAAGATTTAGAATATTTTGCCATCCTATTACTTCTAGAAGGAGGTCAACACCAGAAGGCTCAATGGCATTGTTAAGAACCAGACGTTCAACAATAGTGGCTGGATATCTCATCGATGGAATGAGTTGATGCATACTGGGTTGTTTCACTTTTCCTTTTGAAGACTGAGAAAAAGACTTACCTTTCCCTTTATTCATGATTTTTTAGTGTAAGAGACAGGCAAAGGTAAGGATGGTCACCTAAAAGAACAGAAAATACCCGACCAAAAGTGAGATTAGACTCTGGAGTAGAAGAAAATGGAAGGATAATACCCGTTTATTTTGAAGCTTCTGAGACCCGCCGATAGTCTTCTGGCCGAGGATTCGAGCAGAGAGCAAAACAGAAAATTTTTCAGAAAAATAAGTTTTTTTTTTCGCTCCGATTTTATCGAACTTACTTTCAATTATATCGATGATCCTCATCCGATGTTATCGACAATTTCTTCGATAGTAGTCACGATCATGTGACTTTTCCCATTTTGAAGAGATGTCAATGATATCGACCCATGATCGATTAATCGGAAATGACATATCGATAAGCATATCGAAGAGAAATATTTTTCTTTTTCAACTAATAGACGACCCTTCAAGTATGCTTTTAGTATTTCTATGAATCAATAGCATACTCAGCAAAATTATGTACAATTATTGTACACATCAAAAATTATAAACATTTGAATGTTTATATACAAAAGATTGAGGTGAGAGACCTCAAATATATCATTTGACGCTTGGCAAAATTGCATCATTTCAGCAAATATCCAGATCTAGATGCATGATCTGGACTTTTCTTTTTTATGCTCAGGACTTCTAAGCATCAGTTCTCTCTATGCCTCTGATAGTGTAGCAGTGGTTGCTTGTGCAATGACCCTTCATTACTGATTTTTTTGATTGATCTAGGATTTCGCACTCTTGTTTGTTAAATTAACCACATGCCCATTATCACAGATTTGAGATATGCTTAGGAGATTATGTGTCAGATCTTTTACGTAGAAAGCATTTTCATTTTCAAGCAACTGAATTCCTTTTATGATTCCCTATCCAATTACTTTAGAAGTGGTTCCATCTCCGTAGATGACTATCCCATTATGGAGATTCTTATAGTTTGAAAGAAGGGACATGTCACCTGTTACATGTCTTGAGCAACCACTGTCAAGGTACCACTTAGTGTCATTGCCTGTTAAGTGATTTGAGTGAGTAGCAAGACAATTCTTCTTTTCTTTAACTATCCACTTTGTGATAGGGTTCTTACTTGTAGTAGATTTAATTTTCTTATCTGATTCAACTACTTAATTAGTCTTTGTGTTGCTACTAGAGGCATAAAATTTTTCAAGTATTTGTGTTCCATACCCAGTTTTAGCTCTGACTTTCTCATATCCTAAGCCATTTTTGTTACTTCTAGATTTTCCTATACCTAAAAGTTTTTCTAACTTCTCACTACTCTAAGAAAACTTACAGTTTTGCTTGGCAATTTTTTTCGACTCTTCTAGATTAAACAGGAGTGTATAATTTTCATTTTGAAGGAGCATATTTTTGTCTTTTAATTGCTCAACCTGTTTGTTTCGTTTTTCGGTCTCAGATTTAAGGAAGGTGTTAATTATTTCAAGTCTATCATTATCTGAGTGATGTTGTTGTAAATCATTGATCATGTGTGTATCGATTTCTACAGTTGTGTCCAAATCTTTTTGTAGCAATTGTTTCTTGTTCTCAGATATTCCCAGTTTTTTAATTACTTTGATGATATGGATATAAAGTTGATTATAAGCATCTTGTATCTTGCTTTGTTATTCTTCTTCTTCATTGTCAGATGGAAATAATTCCGTGACTTGCTGTTCTCTCTCATTCTCAGATTTTCTGGGAATGATTGGAGTGGTGGTGACCATAAGTATTTTCAAGAATTTCTGGTTACCGTCGCTCTCTGAGTCACTGGATTCTGAATTTGACTCTTCTGTATCATCCCACGTGGAAGCCATTGCCTTGCCTTTTAGTTTTTCTGTTTGGGCATTCGGTTGATAGGTGACCATACTCCTGACAGGTATAGCATTGTAGTTCTTCGGTTCTTCTACCAAATTTGCCTGCAGAAAGTTTGTTGTTCACCTTTCTTCCTCTGGAAGGCCTGCACGATTTTTCTGAAAGAACTTCCTGAATCGTTGTGTCAGTAAAGCCACTTCCTCATCTTCATCCTCTTTTTCACTTTCACTGTCATCTTTTAATAGTTTCTTTGAAGTTTTTATGATAGTTCTTTTGGATTTAGGGATTTGTTTGAAGTGTAGTTCAAAAGTTTGTAGGGAACCTACCAGTTCTTCTACTTTCATTTCATCAATATTCCTACACTCTACAATAGTTGTAACCTTGGAATTAAATCGTTCCGAAAGGGATCTTAAGATTTTCTTACAAATTTTTGGTACCGGAACTTTTTCTCCCAATCCACCCATGGAGTTGCAGATTATATTCAATTTTGTAAAAAACTCCATAAATATATCATGCTCTTCCATTCTGAGACTTTCAAACTGTGAAATCAGGAGTTGAATTTTAGACCTCTTCACAGTGCTTGTGCCTTCATGGGTTGTTTCCAAAAGATCCCATGCTTCCTTGGATGTCCCACACATACTTATTTGATTGAATATATCATAGGACACGACACAGTAGATGGCGTTCATAGCTTTAGCTTCAGCAGTTTGTTTTTCTTTATCGAATGTCGCCCACTTTTCTTTAGATTTGAGTTTTGTGATGGTTGTGCCACTATCAAATATAATTTGTTCAGTCGGTGGCACGTATCCACTTTCAACTATATCCCAAACATCATGATCCAAAAATCTCAGAAAGTAGTGCATCCTAGCCTTCCAGTATACAAAATTTGATCCATTAAATATTGGAGGTCTAGTCACTGATGAGCCCTCTCCTTCGGACATATTCACAACTTCAGTTAAGATTACTCTCAAGGCGGTGAAGCCCTTAAAGAGAGACCCGCTCTGATACCAATTGAAATTACATTGAAGACCGCTTTAGTTGAAGTCGTGATATGCCAATATGTCCTAGAGGGGGGTGAATAGGACTTTTAAAAGTTTTAGTGATTTATTTTAAAATCCTATTACACTAATCCTAACAACAGACATATATTAGGATAACTCAAAAATAACTCTACTGGCTTCCAAGCCCAGTAGAGGATCCAATCACAAACCTTTTTAGAAGTAAATAATATGCAAACTAGTTTATAATGGATATGACTGTGTAAGAGTGTGAGGTGTGATCTCAGATATTCAGATATGTAAATATTGAAGCAAATCACACAATCAGAAGAATAGCAATCTCAAACACAGTCATTTTTATAGTGGTTTGATAATCAGTCTACTCCACTCCCAGCAGACTCACTCAACCCTTGAGTGTGTCGGATTTCAATAAGGAGGTTTCACAGCGGTTCACCTCTAACCTAAGATTTTAAATCAGGTTCACCTTCAACCTTTACAACCTACACTGAGGCTGACTATTTATGCTCTCATGAGTAAGGGTCAACACAACGCACCCACTTTTAGGCACACTGGCCAAGGATCTTCCATAAGACCCTACCGGAGGTTTCTACATGGTTCACCTCAAACCCAAGGTTTCACAACGGTTGACCTTAAACCTAAGGTTTTGCTGGTTTACCTTTAACCAGATGTTTATGCTCTCCATAGAGCAAGGGTCCACACAATGCACCCACCACGTACACTCCCACCGGAGGCCTCCTTGAGGACTTTAAAGGGTGAGAATCACTTAAGACTCAATCCTAAAAAAGGAATGATCACAAGTTTCCTCTTGGACTCTAGATACTTACAAATAAGTTGATGAGTCCCGTTTAGCACAATGCCGAAGATCTCCTTCTCCTTATTGACAAAGAGTCTTCTACTCCCTTGATCCACAACACAAAAAGATGTATCGATATATGGTGACGAGTTGGGGGTTATAATGGAATTAAACTCTCAAAAGGTTTTCCTATGAGGAAGATAGAGTGGTTCCAATCATCTAAGCATTCAAAGCATCCTAGCTTAATGATTTGCCATTAAGGTAGTCGCTGGAGGATCCTTAAATGTGAATTTTCATTCCCCAATCTACTCTTTTGAACATCAATGGTGAGGGTGAATTGGAGGATGAACTTCCCTGAGAGAAAGGGCTTTGGGTATATGATCTAAGGTTAAACACTCAAAAGCTCTCTCTACTTTCTCTCACAGCAACAATAGATAAGTCCTCTATAAATAGGTAAACGTTTCCAACGGATATAAAACGGTCACATTTATGACTGAGTTCGATATCATCGAGCAGGTTCGATATCATCGAGCATATACTGTCGATAGCATTAATGGTCTGCTCGATGACTCGAACTCAAAGTCATACGCTTTTGAAACCTTTTGCCAGCTGGTCGATGAATCAAAATAAATTGTCGATGTCATCGAATTTCGAACTATGATTCCATCGATGATAGGTTCAATCCATCAACACTTGAAAAATGAGAGAGACTTGACTTGAAATATTTTAGGTTTTTAAGATATGATTGAGGGTCAACTGATGTCATCAGAATTTGCATATTGATGCTATCGAAGGTAGTGTCGATGGGATCGATAAATCCTATCGATTTACCAATAAGCACACTAGACAGATTATGTCTAGTCTCGATCCAATCGACTCGGCCTCGATATCATCGACATATGAATATCGATTTCCTCGAATTGTCGTCAATCAAAGTAAAAACCAACCTGAAATATTTAGTGAAAGAAATGCGCGCCCTTGATTGATATCATCGATGGACTTCCGATCTTATCGATATTTGATTTCAGATCATATTGGAAGGAGCATCGATATATCGAAGGAATTTAAAATTTTCTTTAAAAAATAGGGACGCCTGAAATCTGTCTGTTGATAATATCGAGTCGATTTCGATAGACTCGAGATTTGAATATCGATGATATTGATAGGTGTATCGATACATCGATAATTCGTCCAGATATGTTATGAGGTTGCTGGACATTTTTTGTCCTCTTTTCGATGGTATCGATAATGCATCGAGGACTCGACAGCGCAGGTCGATCATATCGAGATGTGTATCGATATAATCGACAGGGTAAGAAAACTTAGAGAATTTTCCTATTTTGAAAAACGTTTTCTAACCCAAAAACCCTATGATGTTCTATTTTGTTTTAAGGGTTTTAATATACCTAGTGAATTGGGACAAGGGATGTGAGGCTTAGATTTACATGTGGCGACCTTGGACACATCCGGTTGAGGCAGACGCTTGAATTGATCTTCCTATCAGGCTTTGTAGAAGAACTAACTCAGCACTCACGCTAATTGACAAACTAGGGCACTTTCAAGATTCTCTGGCGTACGACCACCTAACACTCTTCAGTTGAAAAAAAATCATTGTTGTTTTCAATCCCAATTGACTATACTTCTAAATGATGACATCCATAGGTATAATGTAAGGTAGCTTAATGATTTTTTATTCCTTAAAAAGATCATGAGTTTCTTATGTGAATCAAAAGATAATGTAATACCTCGGAAAAGTCCGTACAAAGACCCGAGTCCCACCTCAGGCAGAAATCCCCAAGGACCGTATTCTATATAAATTTAGGCAAAAATTAATTAAGTACTAAACTAAATTAATTGATGGATTTAGTTTGAACCACCCTTTACACAAATGGCAAGACCTAAAACCATCAAAATCGCTAACTCAACATTACTTAAAAACCTAGGAGAAATCCCATGAGCCTGTCGCTCTTGGGAATACATTGAAACTCCGTAACGGACCTGGACTGTACGTCAAAAGTCCAATGACTGCGAAATTATAGGGTTATATCCGTCCTACCAGGCTTGACAACCATCGTGGGAATCGAGCCTAGACTGTGTACAAAAACTCACAACTTGAGAGTGTGTGAGAAACGCATATATCTTTAGAAAATGTACTAAAACTTAAGTGAATTGGGCCATTCACTTACACGCGAAATTAAGTAAGGGACCGTTATTACAAAGAAGGAATTTGTTAGGAACTCGCTATTACACCCAGGTTATTGAAATCTGAGTATGTTACTCGTTTCCCAAAAATCCGAGTGTTAACCTTTAAAGTTCAAGTCTAAATTTAAACAATCTTGTCATCAATTAGAGTTAAAGTTCGTGTAAGTGTTATATGGTTGAGCCTTTGATTAACTCATATCCACTAGATTGAACAACTATGACAGAAAATGTTTAAATTAAAATCAAATTCATTTCAGAAATCACTAGAAGAGACTCATTGAGTTATCTTACTTACCACGGTTTTACCAATAGGGCTATCAAGCCCATTCAACAAATCCGACCTCGAGTCATCAACTAAGTCAACTCAATTGAAACCGACCAAGCCCCACATCCTAACCAAATGAAATCTCTCATTTCTCTTCCTTTACTTCTTCTCGTTGCTCTCCAACTCATCAGAACGATCAACAACACAACCCAAGAATTGAGCCCAATTCATATCCAGACTTGGTGAGTCGACTCAGTTGAGTCACTCAATCATCTTCCCCTTTTCCTTTTTCCTTCCTCTCTCTTCTTCTTTTAACTCAGCTAGCTAGGGGTTAGATTCAGCCCGAACTCAGCACAACTCTGACGAACTTGATTCTAGACTCACTCTACAGCCGACTCGACTCGACTTATCTGAGCACGAGTCACTCGGATATCCCGATCTCTCTTCCTCTCGATCTCCTCTCATTTTCTCCCTCTTTTCTCCTCTCTCTCTCTCTCTCTCTCTCTCTTTGGGATGACCTGGACCAAACTAGGTTACCCCAAACCTATGTTGCCACCGTGAGTCAGAAACTCGGTAGCGAGTCGACTTGAGTTCCCAAGCTTCCTTTCCTATTTTCTCTTCTTTTCCTTTACTACTTCTCTTTCTTAGCTACAAGCGGAGAGAAAGATGGATAGAGACAAAGAAGACTCGGTCTGCATGGACCAAGTTAGACACGGTGAATCCTAGCATGGACTCGATACGGCAACTCGTAAACCTCTTACTCTAATTCCCTCTCTCTCTCTCTCTATATATATATATACCTATCTATCTTCTTCTTCTTCTCTGCTCTTTCTCTCTTTCTTTTCTTCTTTGGTAGTGACCAGCAGATCGGCCCGACGCTCAGCTCGGTCTGAGTCCACCCAGTGAGGCACGATGGTATCTTTTTCTCTCTCTTAGGCTTTCTATTTTTGGAAAGGAAAGCTCTAAAAGAGAGCTTGTATAACTCCTTTAACACTCATTTATGGAACAATTTGTAACTATTCTTCGTATTAGTCATAGCCCGAATTCTAAATTTCATGTGACTTGGTGTCTCTATCATCATTAGACATTGACCCTGTAAGTGCTTATATGTTTAACACACATAAAGTTGTCAAATTTCATAAGACAAAGATACACAGTGATACCGATCAGATTGCAACTACACTACATTTCGTGAAGATCAGCTCAAGATCGGCCTATCATCTTAAGACGTCGCTCGGTATCAAGTTTATCAAGATTAGAAGATCTCTGTATTAGCCAACCAGCAAGTGATATAACCCTAGAAAGACATTAGCTTAAGTGTGTTAAAAAATTGTTCAGATTGGATTAACTTTGGTGTCATTTCATTGAAGTTCAGCCAACCTAACTTCTTTAACTAACCTAACTTCAGGTTCGAGCAAAATTTCATTTTTGAATATTTAAAAAATTTATTGCAAATTCAGCGAACCTAACTTGGAGTTTGGCCATCCCAAGGAAAGTTTGGGTCACATTCCAGTAAAGAAATCTCAAATTTTTGAGAGAATTCTGCTAACCGAATGGGGAATTAGGCCAGCTGAATTGGAGATTCGTCCAACCGAATTTTCCCATGGGCCATCTGAATTTTAGATAAATCTTATCCCACACAATCCAATAGCCGTTGAATGAAATTGTTTGGAATCCGGCCATAGAAACCATTCTTAGGCTAGCCAAATTTCTAAATCCTTTAGCTATAAATAGGGACCTTCTCTCATTCTATTCTATAATGAAATTCGCTCAAAATATTCTACACATAAAGAGAAGCTCAGGTCCCTGTCAAGCTATTTGTGCAGTACTTATAAATTTATTTAAGCTAATTCAATTCCCTTTCTCAAGCAGATCTTAAATATATGTTTAAAGAGTATTCTAAACTCCACTTGAGAATCAATAGAATTGAATCAGTAGCATTAGGGTTTTCATTTCCTGAAATACTTTAGATCCCTATACTCTTTTTTGTTGAGCGAATACTGCCTCTTCTACACTTGAGAAAGAAGATCATTGCTACAAGCTTCGACTGCATCTTCGAATAATCATTTGAAGATAAGTACATTGTCAATTACTTTATTTTATTTGGGTTTCTCTAAGATAGCCCGAAAATCTCTGAGGGTTTATTTGTGATAGCCCGAGAAGATCATAAAAGGGGTTTTATTGTAGTAAGCCCGTGAAAATCACCAGAACTATATAAGGTTGTTAAGGTGAACCCGTGAAAAGCTTGAAATAGTGAAAGTCAAAATTACGAGGGTAGTAATTTTGGGAGTGGAGTAGGTGTGGGTTTAAGCATGGAGCCACTATAACCCCTTGTGTATTATGGTGATTGTTTATCTATGGTGGATGTTATATTTATTTTATTCTATGTGGTGAATGTTGTATTTATTCTCTTTCTAGTTTTGAAAGATTGATTTCAAAGACATTCGTGAAATAAGGTTGTCCTACAAATTATTTGGAATCAAAGTTTCAATACTTGGGCGACTGATTATTTATTCTGCTTTATTTTTAAGAATTTGGTATTGTCCTATTCACCCCCTATAGGACATCAATAGCTCATGTTTTCAAGTTGTATCAGAGTGAGGTTACTGTTTTTGGGATTTACCTTTTAGAGCTAGATCGAGAGCTATAGGATGTCAAATTTCCAAAGTTTATACATTATTAGGCCACCTCCCTTGATGGCTCAAACTATTCATATTGGATAGTTAGGATGATGACTTTTTTCAAATACATTGATGAGAGTGTGTGACAAGCCACTATGACATAATGGATCCTTCCTATGATGGAAGTAGTAGCTGAAAATGGAATCACGTGTGCTCATCACTAGATGAATTCAAAAGAATCATTTTGTGTGATACAGCTAAATAAGCATGGGATATTCTTAAAATGACACATGAAGGAACTAACATTGTCAAAAAATTTAAGATCCAAATCCTCATAGCCAAATTTAAGGAAATTCATATGAAAGAAAATGAATCTTTTATGGACTTCTATATAAAATTAAATGACAGTTAATTCCATGTGGGGTCTTGGAGATAGAATCCTTGAAAGCAAGGTTTGTGCAAAAATACTGCGATAACTTCCTGATAGGTTTAATTCAAAAGTTACTGCTATATAAGAATTGAGGGATATCGATACTATGAAGATTGAGGAGTTAGTTGGTTCTCTTCAAATTTACGAGCTGAATTTCAAAGCTCCTAAGATCAAGTCTGTTGCCCTTAAATCTTCTAAATCTAAATCAAAGGATTCTAATGAAAAATCAGATCTTGAGGAAAATGAAGACGATATGGCTATGTTGGCAAAGAAATTTTACAAAATTTTCAAAAATAAGAAAAGAGCATATTTTCAAAAACCGTTTGACAAAAGAAAAGGAAATTCAAATTATTGGAAATCTAAAACAAAAAGACACCCAATGTTTCAATTATTCTGAATATGGGCATCTCGCCACTAAATTTTCTAAAAAGGATAAATAAAGAAGAAAAGGCATGATAGCTACATGGGATGAATCATCAGAATATGAAACTAATCCAGAAACTCATGGATTAGACTAGGAAACTGCAAATGATATGAAAGCTTTTATGACTATAGCTAGAATCAATTCTTCAGATGATTATGAAATTTTTGATTATTAAACTTCAAGAAGTGACTATGAAGATGAAGGTGATCTTCAAGTTACATATGATGCCCTATACAAAGAAAGTTGTAAGATTGCGGACAAACTGAAAATTCAAAAAGAAAATTGTGTGAAATTACAATTAGAACTTGAAAAGGTTATTTTAGAAAAATCTCATTTTTCAATTGTTTTGAAAAAATTAAGTTAGACTTAATTTTAAAATTTTCTGAATTACATAATCTTAAATCTGAAAATGAGATGTTAAAAATTGAAGTTTCTTACCTTGTGGGATCTTCAACATATGGCAGGACTTCCTGTTACAGGGAGCTTCTTCGATGAATTTGTCCCTACCAATGAAGAGTTCACTTATTTTGATCTTGAAAGGATGCCTTCAATTTTTGCAACCACTATGAAAATTTTTTGGGAGATGTCTAAATTCCCCGACATCCGATAGATATCACATTTCCAATGGCTTACACACTTTACGAGAGACTTGCGGTATATTCTCTAACTTCTTTTCGCCCATGTATATTCAGAAGCATATATCTTTATGTTATATACATTTTTTAAATCTTCTTTCTTCTTCATAGTTTCTCGGGCAGCCACTCGCAAGATCTGGAGAATCTCAGACACAAAATAAGGAGCTCAACAGATTATAACTCCAACACTGAGTTAGTCGCTTTCCTCGCGTATTGGCTTAGCCTAGTAGTACTACCGAGTTTGAAATGGGCAGATGTCATTTAGCCAACTCTGTTTGTAGCCGTTGGAGTGATGGTCAAAGGTAGGATATATTCATTGGCTCCTCCCGTTCTCTGCTCACCCATTGTTCATGTCTAGCTATCAGAGCCTCATCTGCATATACAACCTGACATTACTTCTCTGGTTGGCTGGGTGTATACTTTCCATGGACGTATGGCGACCCCGAGAAAGCTTACATCAACCTAGAGCATCTCCCTTTATGTCACTACTAACAATGTAAAATGATAAAGAAGACATACGACTGGGTAGTTGACAAGATTAAAGGCACAAATTCTATCTATTTCTTCTAATTCCCCCTGTCTCACCAACCCGAAGATAGAGATGCGATAGACAATAAAGATTTGGAACCGGTCGAGTGAACATTTTTCATCTACATCAGATCGAGTAATCTTCCTCTACGAGAAGACAATAAATTTTGGTGCGAACCTTACTGCTCGAGTAGATTTGCACAACAGTTTAGTTATGATCAGATTGTGCCATAAGATGGGGAGGCCGTTACTCGAATAATGAGGAGATAAAGAGTAGGTCCTTATAACTGGGCTCTTATATGGAAGCAACTACTGGCCAAAAATTCTGGCTCTCGTTTCGTTCTCCTTGGCTACAACAGTCAAGTTCAAGCCTTCTACGTTTGGATGCGGTGGTGGACACATCAATTCCATCTTGTGGGTAACTACTACCCGGTGGATTGACCTGTTTGGATTCTTCCTCCCAGGAAAAGAAACTACAGGCCAAAACAAGGCATTGGTTATATCATTGAAAGGGACCATGCTGCCGCTCTTGGTCAAGTTTTTTTGAAAATTTACTTAGAGGAACCCATCTGGCAGATAAATCCTGCAAACACTTTGGAAGGATGGACAACTTCTTGGGCTTCTTTAGACCACATAAGACAATCAAAGAGACAATCTGCCGCAACTGATTCTCCAAATGAGCTGGAAATTCCTAAAGTTCCAACCACCACTTTATATACTCCTGCTCGAGGAGTAAGGGAAGATATCAGGGACCAAGCTACAACTACGAAAACTCCTGCAACAGGATCGATTCATTCTTCTTTGAGAACCCGTTGTCAGACGAGATCTGTTTCACCTCAAGTACAGGCCCAACAGAGTGTTTCTCCTCCCCTCAAAGATGTCCGATCCTCTCCTATTAAGGGGGGTCTTCCATCCAAGGATAAGCAAATAGTTTACGAGGAGAGCTCGTCTAGCTATTCTGGAGAAACTAAAACCAGTGAGACATCTTCTAGTGGAAGCTTTATAGATGAGGGTGATGCATTGAAAGATGATAATCAGGGGAAGCATGAAGAGGTGGACATTGGTGAAGAAGGCGAAATTAGAGATGTTCTAGTTATGGACATTCAATAAGAGATTTAGGATGCTCCTTCACCAATTGTTCGAATGGGTACTCCCATCGAAGAAGAGCAACTTGACTATGGGGATCTTAACTGTTCTCTGGGTGGGAACATTTTTGTATCTTTCAATGCTTTGTATTCTCTTTCTCCTGCACCTGTTGCTGGTGTACCACAACAAGATCTTGTAACCCTTCCTGATATTGCGAAAGTTTCATCATTGAGGGAGGATGGAATTTCTATGTTAGAAGTGCAGATAACAATAGAGACACTAGTTTCTCCTCGTAGCGTGGAAGTGAATCAAGATGCTTTTAATATTCCGTCAATCGTTGAGCAAAACAGATTCGCCACTGAGCAAGTCCCTACTAAAAGGATGGTAATTGCATGCCCTACCGCCCTTCAACCAGTTGTTCACGGTCTCCAATTCCCTTTCGATCTTATCGATGTGGCGCTACCAGTGACTTTGCATTCAAGTACTAGAGCTAGGGAGTTATCTTTTTATATTGCGGCTACTGCCAAAGATATTCACAAAAAATTGAAAATAAGAGCCTCTACATCGCCAATTATTTCACAGCCTGCCCCAAAGATGGTATATATATTCTTCTCAAGTTTCTTTTCATTTGTTTTCGTTCCTTATATTTGTTATTGCTACATCATTCTCTCTCTCTTTGTACTGTAACTATTCCTTCTTCTAACGACATGACAAGCTCAAATTCAGTGGCCACAATATCATCCTCTTTAGACAAAGTCGCTGCTTTTATGCTCGTTCTGTTTAAGAATGCGCATTTTGCTGCTGCATACATGTTCAAGGATTCTAAGCAGTGGCCATTTTTTAACAGTGCATTAGCTATTCTTGATCATGCGGCGAGGGTATCACATGTAAATATTCTTCCTCTGCAGGACTCTTTGACTCACTTTTGTGCTTCTCTAAATCATTTAGATCAGAACGCAGTGTACTCATTGCTCCAAAAATTTGAGAGCATTAAAGAGAATTGATATCCCTTAAAGAAAAGATTTCTTGAACTGTGATTGCTATTTCTGGCTATAACGATGAATATAAATATCTGTAAGAGAGTCTGAAGGCCTTTGATCTGAACAGAAAAATGATCAAAGACCAAATAGCCTTTTTAAAGGAGCAGATTACCCAGCTTGAGATTCAAGCGTAAGAAGAAGAGCTAAACATAAGAAAGATTAAGGTGGACATGGAGGTTAATGTCCATATCACTAATCTTGAAAAACTAAGATAACTAAAAATAAAGAAACAACTACTTCCTTAGAGAGAGAATTAGCTGATGCACCTGATCAAGCTAAAATTTTTCTTGAAGCTGAATTAATGAGTGCTGCTACTCAAGTTCAGTTGAAGTAAGATTTACAAAGATACATGATAGCTTTGGATGTCTCAGAGGATATGTAACAATTTTTTTTATTTTGATCATGTATTTCAAGTTGATATAAATTAAATTTTAATGTTTCTTCTTCAAAGTATTCTTTAAATTATAATCATATCATGATAAGCATGTTATTTCAGGAATATTATGAAATGAACAAATATATACATATGTTAGATTTTGATTCATTAGTTCGTGATTTATAATCGCATTCTTGATAAGATATGTAATTTGCAATATAATGAGGTAACAACACATCTTATTGTTAGTGTCACCTATGTGTCATTCATTTTTATGGGCGAAACTAATTTGTATTTTAGTTAACTCTAAAGGCGCCACACACACACAGTTTAATCTCTTGAGTAGTCAGAGCAATCACAAATTTTTTAGGCCCTTAAGTTGTTGGAGTCAAGGGTCTTACACAAATGGTCTTTGTAACTCTTGTGAGTTCGCTGAACCACTGCACCAAGGAGTTCGCAGACAGCGATCCATCGAAGAGGACCAGTGAAGCTAGCAAGGCAGTGAAGTCGGTAGGTTTTATGCACCGGGTTGGCCATTATAACTCTCCAGAGTTCATGGGGCACATGAGGCTACATGTTTGGGTACCAAATCTAAGGCTGCCAGTCCATCAATGATGGGGCAGCCCATTTAGAGGTCGACCCTTTCCTATGAGTTTCTACTGAGATTGAGCCAGGAATTTGGGAGGTCTTATGCATGGTTGGCCTATCTGTGGACAAGCCAGAGAGCGCACGTTGCAACCCACTTTTTTCTTCACCTGCAAGGTCTAACTCATTCATGAGAGGGCATTTTCTCTTACTTTCCCTCATGGTGTTTCCATAAGCTAAACAGACGAGATTGGTCTCACATGTGGTTCGCCTCATGGGTGCTCTCCGCCGCCTGCATGGGTCTAAGCATGTGATTGCCTTCACGGGCATTTTAAGGCCATTGGCTTTTCATAGCTACCCATATGATGAATCACCATTACTGATAATATAGGGCTTACACATGGTTGGCCTCATGGGACTCTCCATTGTCATGAATGATAAATCACCAGTGCTGATAATGTAGGGCTTACGCGTGGTTGGTCTCATGGGCGCTCTCTGCTGCGGTAAATGATAAATGATGATAATATTTACAATTAGAGTAATGTATCAATTTGGCGATAATATCAATTTGGTGATGACGGAGTAATGTATCAGCTTGGCGATAATATCAATTTGGTGATGATCGGCGACGATAATGAACGATAATATTTTGTTGATCTAGAGAGCTTTCTTTCGAAGAATGGTGATATGCTTGCGAATTTGTCTTTTTCATTCATATGTGGAGAGGAATACATGGCTTGCCATTTGTTATAGCTTTTTCATCATACTATATATCTTGCCCCCTTTTGATTGGGACAGATTTTCTTGATAATCTTCATAATCAAAACTTCCTCGATCTTCAAGGATGATACTTTTTAATGAAGTAAGCATTGAAGGGTATTTCGATACCTTGTCCATTTTGATCTACGACTCGATAAGCCCCATTCGAGTATACTTCAGTTATTACATATGGATCGTCCCATTTGGGGATTGAATTTACCCCCAATTTTACGAGTGACCACGATGGGTCTTTCAACATCATACCATATTTCCTTTCTTAAAAAAATGATGCTTGACTTTCTTATATTCCTGAAAGATAAATTCATAACTCCATTCCTATAATTAATGATGACATTTGATATAATAAGAAATGGGTGACCAAGAATGACGAAAATCTGAGTGCTCACATCCATGATGGGTTGAATATCCAGAATAATAAAATCTATTGGATAGTAGAATTTATCAACCTAGACTAACACATCCTCAATCATCCCTCTTGGTACACGGACCGATCAATCGGCGAGTTGTAATGTGGTCCGGGTGGGTTTTGACTCACATAGACCTAAATATTCGTAAATTGAGAAAGGGATCAAATTAACACTCACCCCCAAGTCAAGAAGTACGTGCTCAATCTAGTGGTTCCCAATTACATAAGTGATGGTTGGGCTATCGCGATATTTGTATTTCGTGGCACATATTGCTTGAGGATGGCATTCACTTTTTCTATCAAAAAGATTTTCTTTTGTATATTTTACCTTCTTTTGGTAGTGCATATATCTTTTAGGAATTTGGTATATGAAGGAATTTGTTTAACGACATCCAGTTGAGGGAAATTGACATTCACTTTCTTAAGAACCTCTAGAATATCCTGAGAATTAGATAGAGGTTTTGGTGCAATCTACCGCTGGGGGAATGACATAATCAATTTATCTTAGGAGTCTGGTTCAATCTCATGTGGGATATCCCTAAGTCCATCATCCTTCTTAGATTCTTCTGAGTCTTTGGGCTTCTCAGCCTTCGTTGGGATGGTTTTATCAATTTCCTTTCCACTTCTAAGAGTGATGATGGATTTGGCTTGCTCCACATGTTGATTGGAAGAGCTCAGGTCACTAATTTCACATTATAGTTTCAGATTGAGGAGCGGTTGGGCCGAAAAAGTCCCTTTCTCCCTAATCACTAAATGTGACTCAATCCTTTGTATGGCCTCAGTAAGGTCTTGAAATGCTTGTGATGTGCCTTGATTGAAGAGTTCTTAGCTTTGAATGTGTTTTAAAATCGGATTCTCTTGAGGTTTTCTTTGATTAAGAAGTTGAGTAAGGGGTAGCCGTTTGTCCACCCTTAAACAAAACATTAAAATTAAATTAAGGAATAAGAAAAAACTCTTAGGAGCCTACTCCACCCTTTTCTATTCTCCTTAAACCTTAATTCTTGTTTAAAGCTTTGTTCGGCTGATTTTGAAAACCGCCTCAAATTTATGCACTACGCGCAATGCCTTCGATGACATCGAACAGTCTTTGATGTCATCGAAGGTAAAATTTCAAGTTGAATCGAATTCCAAGTTGTCATTGTCATCAACTGACCTTCGATGGCATCAAAGACACACCTTCGATTGCATCGAAGGGCATTCGATGTCTCGAAAAACATCCAAAAACTATCCAATGAGTTACTCCATAAATCCTCAAAATTCTCAATTCCATCGAACATGTTTTGTGCAATCAAACTGGTCTTTAATGAATTGAATTGGTCTTCGATGGATCGAAAAATCATGCCAATTAGTCCAACAACCAAACTTGAAATTCCTATAAATCTTGCTGCAATTAAACAGGTTTCGATGGCATTGAACACTTACTTCGATGGGACCGAAGGGTGTTCGATGTCATCGACAATGAGTTCAACAGTTTCTGTCTTTTCTGCACTTGTACTTGCGACTTCCTTCTCCACTTAGTTTCTTTGAAACTTGGAGTCTTGATATCTTTAATATCAGTCTCCTAAGATCCACCCCTTGCCTTTGTAACATCCCAAAATTTCAGTGGCCTGAGTACATACTCGTGCCCGAGAATTTCGAGTGTTAATAATGTATAAATTGGATACTTTAAAAATTGCACCGTATTTTATTTATTTATTTATTTAGATTTCATCTAGTTACATTCATGAAGGTAACTATTCATGTAACATCCCGAAAATCGGGGGTCGAGCATAAACTCAACTCCCGAGTTCCAGAACATCACTTATGCAACAAAATGAATGATGATTGAATGTTGACTGTATTCGTGCATTGAATATGAGTGAGATTAAGCTAAAACAATATATCATACTCCAGAGACAGTTAAATTGCAAGCGGAAGACTGTGATAGACATATAAAATATAAAAACTGTGATGAGTCTCCAGAGTGTGATAAAGTTACCAGGTTAAATAATTACAAGTACAATTCTAAAATATACCAAATGTGAGGAAGTATAATGTCTCCTATCCCAAGTGTCATAGCCCCGTCAATACAATACCAGGTCTTCATAAACCTGCCAGAGAGATACAAATAGGAGAACTCATCATCATAGAAGTAGTCCGGCTCTGCTTCATAAGCATCGCCATCACCTGAAACTCAACAAATTTGGTTGGTGTGTACAACACCGTCCCGTAACGTGTGAGTGAGTGATCAACTCAGTGGAACAATAAAGCATGGGTTAACATGTTATCAATTCAGTCAAGTAGTAATGATAAAGCAGTAAAATCAAACACTCCTAACTACTCTTATTAATGCAAGTATGTATGCGGTCATGATGGATGCCCTCACTGACATACTCCCTCATGCGACACCATCTTCGTTCGCGGCATGCTTTCATCCCTCAGTACTCCACATCTTCCAGGCACATGCAATGTATGCTGAGCATGATTACCGAGTTATTATTAGTCCATTTCAAATAGCAGGATTGGGAAACTAAGGTACCTCCCTTGTATCATTCCCAAACATGATCCATTCTAGGGTCGTCAGTCCTAGACAATCTCATACGATGGTGTGTTTCTAGGTCACTGCAAGGGCTGCCAGGGCTGTTACGCAGAATCGTTGCACCACTCCCCCATCACCTTATCAATACAGGCCTAGCTTATACTCTGTTACTACGGGAAGGCTCATCGCCTCACCGTAGATTTAGAGTATGCTTGAGGTCACTACACTGGATACGGTCAGGGCTGCTAGGGCTGTTACACGGAATCGTTGCACCACTCCCCCATCACCCATCAAGCAGTGTAGGCTAACAACTCGAATATAGTGTCCCATACCACCATAATCGGCTCACAAGTCTGATTGCTCACTGGTCACTACGGGGAGGCACGTAGCCCCAGCGTAAGCTGACAGCTCGACGACGGTGTCTCATACCACCATGCCCGGCTCATGAGTCTTAGCGGATCGAGGTACCATGGTTAACGGGATTCCACTGGTAAGTTTGGTACCCTAGGTTCAAGCAGTAGCAACCAAACATGGTGAACATACATTAGACATATCGGGTTACTTGACGAGCCTGACTAGCTCGAGCGCACAATCAATTGGACGACATGAAGTGCATAAGCACTTCGCGTGGCCTAACCACTGTCGCCAACTGACGTACGACTCGGGTTCATCAAACACATCTTACGTGGCGACATGAATCTCAGCCACGATCTCAAATCTGGTACCGATTGTCTGGACTATAGACATAGTCCCAAACTCAATCAAACCTTATTCGTAGCATGTGGAGTAAAGCATGGTAAACAAAGTAATTCAAGCATGTTAGTAAGCATGTCATAAAGCATGTTATAAAACATGTTATAAAGCACTACATAAATAGGAATACAAACACATATATTGCGAAGTAAGTGGTTTAAGTAAACAACCTCATGGAAGTAATCATACATGTCTCTAAGGTAGTTGAGAATCCCATCTCAACACCCTCCTAAGGCATCAACATCCAAACACTTACTCACACAAGCATTTTCACAAATACATAACATACATTATTTCAACATACTTAGTGTATGTTAGCAAACATGTATTAGGGCGAGTCTTTTCACCAAGCAAGTATTTTACGCATATATAATATATTTATACAACAAATAATCATGGTAAACACATCTCTAAAATATATACATATAGGGTACTTTCTACAATACAGTATTTCTACATACATAGTGTATATAAGGAAAACATGCATTAGGGTGAATCCTTTTGCCAAATAAGTATTTTATCCATATATCGTACATTCATACAACAAATAATTATGTCAAAGACATTTCCAAAAAATATACGTATACGGTATTTTCTACGAATACTTAGAATATGTAAAATTCTATAATCTACATCTTTAATCGAATCAGAAAACGGAAAGCACTTTGTACATGTGCAATTGCATACAGATCATGAATCTATCATTATCTGATATTGAAAGAGTTGAAAACCATAACCTATACACCTAAAGTCCGCATCTTTTATCGTAGAATCGAAACAGAGTCGATAGAATTGCTAAGTTTCTGAATACAGCATTTTGGTAACCTATAGAATGAAATAGGTTAGCTATTTCATAACCTACAACTTATACAAACCCAAAATAGATTAGGGTTAGGGTTTCTTACCTAGAAACATCGTTGAAATCGTCGGGAAAGCGATTAGAACGGAGCGGTGGAGCTCGTGGAGCGGCGGGGAAGCATGGTAGGGAGATTCTCCCACATCTCCCACACTTTCTCTCTCTTTTCTCTCTTCTCTCTCTAGGGTTTCTCTTAAATTCGTATGGCTGCAACAAGAGAGGGTTTAAGGTCCTTATATAGTCTAAAAATTCACCGAAATAGACTCCAGGTCATAGTATACTTAGGTTATAGCCAAAGTGGGCTGGTTTCAGCTCAATGGAGGACTTCTGGCGGGCCTCCTTGAGCCAAAGGTCGGACTTAAACTCACTAACATTGGATCTACATTTAGCTAAGTTTTCATTTCAGTTGGACTTCCAGATCACGCGTGGTGGACCAGTTTCAGTTCAACGGTCAGCCGATCTAGATCTGAAATTTCGAGTACATGTAAATGTTTATGAAATTTTTCCTGATCCGAGGGTGTATTTGGGTCAGATTCTGACAGTCTGGTTGCTTGATACTGATCCGCAAGTGACAAGTCTCAGATTACTATTTGAGATATATATTTTTAAAGAAAATCAAGTATTTTCACACTCTTCGCTCCGGACTCAAGCGAATAGCGCTGGGACACTATTTGGATTTGATTTCCGAGATGGTTGTCAAGCCCAGCGAGGCGGTCCTAAGTCCTTAACCTCGTATTATTCAGACTCCCGATGTACGGTCCAGATCTGATACGGAGTTTCAACGTGCTCCCGAGAGCAGTCGGGTAATGAGATTGATCTTAGATTTTAGGGTAACCTAGCGTTAATGATTCTACAAGTTTTGGGTCTTGCAGATCATATTTAAAGCGATTCAAACAGATTTCGTAGCTAATCTAGTTTAACACTTAGTTACTTTGTCTCATTTCTAAAGGATTTAATCCTAAGTGATTTCTGGTCGAGGTGGTACTCAGGCCTTTGTAGTTTGTATATAAGGTGATCCAAGTTATAATACTTAACTAGTTTAAGATAGTGTCTAGGGTGAAAGTACTTAGGAAAATTGAAAGAACAAGGTGGTGAAGGGTTGGATTTGTGAAGGAAACGGGTTCAGAAGCGATTTTTTATTGTGGGATTCAGTTCTGACAAGTTAATAAGGTGTTAGGGGCGGCCCATTGCCTAAGGACGTCTAATTCTAGGTTGGCAAAAATTCGTGCTATTACAATTCAATAAAATCCACTGTATTTATTATTTTACTAGAGTAAAAGAATTCAATAAATTATCAAATGCCCTCTTAATATGAGCTTATTACATTATCGAGTTTACAACAAAAATATAAAACTAAATCATAAAACTATCTTCTTATTCATTCAGTATAATCTTCCATAAGGGGATGATCCTCTAGATCTTCTATCCTGTACATCACCTGCATCATCTGTAAGGTTGGAGAGGGTCAATGCCCTACTCATAGTGATAGTTATCCTTTAAGATTAACAATAATTCAAGAGATTTATGAAAGTAATGTAAGGGTTCTGATACGCCTCGTACTCCACTATTACAAGGGGTATCAGTATGAGCAACAAATATATATATATATATATATATATATGCATGCTTAGCAAAGTCTGTGCAGCTCATCTTACATAGTGATCATCACAATGTAGAATATAATTCATAGAAAACTCAACTTGTCCCACATCCCATAACTATGGAGATTCTCCGACGTGTCCGACGCTACTATGGATTTACGTGAACACCTCGAGGCGGCATAACGCATGAGTTGGATGAATTACATGACACGATTTGTTCATGGAGAGACTATTTGTGACATCCAATCCCGAAAGTAATGTAACACGCATTGTGAATTACTTACATCGATTTGTGCACTACTATCCAAACCCATGAAATTATGCATCGACCAAAAGGGTCACTACCCATAACGCATTACGTCCATGATAAATATTAAAATCACTAGTTGTAATACCTCTAACATATAATAAATTGAATTATGGGAGTTCAAAAATTCCAAGACACATACCCAAGCCATAAAGGGAGGTAACACACGGCTAACATAATAAAGGAGAAGAGTAGCAAGAAGATATCTCAATAAAAGAGAAGCGTAGTGATAAGCTAACTCAATAAAAGAGGAGAGTAATAACGGGTAACTCAACAAAAGATGAGAGTAGCAATGGCTAACTCAACAAAATTGGTAAAAGCAATGGCAAGACTTAAATCCATCGCCCCACATAAATTCATAAAGATCACTCATAATTAAAATCATACATTAACCATAATTTCCAAAGGATAAATAATTGATGATGGTAAATCAAGCAATTGTAGGGAAAAAGAACAAGATAAATCATATCAAGTCAAATTAAGGTAAGCTTAAAGGAATCCCTCACCTCTTAAATTGAATCGTCCTCACTCGAGGCTAGATATCCACATATACACTTTAACATCAAACTATATCCTCATTCAGCGCCAATTTTTACTTCGACAAAAAAACTTGGAGTTTCATACATCCCTTCATTGAGTCAACTCAGTTCAACTCAGTCCTAAACATCTTCTATCGTTAGAAACCTAACTTAGATCTGGACCTAAATTGGATGTCGCCTGTGGCTAAGTGAGTCGTCACTCGGTTCCTTTCTATGTCGTTGTAGATGGATGGCTAGCCAGGATCACTTCCAACTGAACCCAACTATTACTGGATTCAACAAATTTAGACTTCCTATGTATCGCCCATTTTTTTTACACACGCCCCCACACACTCACGCTGCAGTGGGATTTCACTACTTATGGATACTCAAACCCTTGACCGGGTGTTGAAATTCATAAGAGTCTACCCCCCGAGCAAGACTAAGGATCCATGTATCACCCATGTTGACATGGTGGAATTCTCCACTTTCGTTGCATGGAAAATAAAGATTTTGAAAAGAAAGAAAAGGAGGAATATGAGATTCGGTCCTTACTCGGGTAACGACTTAGTGGATTACAGCGTCTGATCTTTTCTCCTTCTCCTCACCCTCTCTCGTTTATTTCCTTTCCTACACCTTGCCTAGATTTTTCTCCCAAAATATCTAGTTATTACTCTTAGATTAGGTAGTCTCTTATAGGGATCTCAGCCGATCCGATCTTAACGTGGGGAGAGATTGCAACATGCGCATGGTGTAATTGCGTAGGGTAAGGCCAAGTTGTATTTGGATTCGTTTGGGTGATGTATTACTGGATTGTTAGCCCAAGAGCTATGGGAGTTTATTCAGATTTGTGGGGCCTACCTTAATAATGTATCTGATTCCCCGATCAAGGTTTCTCAACATCACATGGTTGACATTAAATTGGAGAAGATGAAAGTTGCTTCAATGGAAGATTTCATTCCTGTCCATATTTCTTCAAGGCGATCATTGTGGATGGTCCAGATGGAAGCATGGAAGCTTATAGACATCAAGAATTGAAGGTTCAGATGTATTGGTTTGGTGGGTTCAACGAAAACTTGTGGTAGGCGTTTTCTACACGTCCTTGCAACCGAGTCCACGAAACTCGGCAATCCCAAGTTTCATGGATTCTCCCGGTTCCTTTGGAATTTCGGGTTGAATTCGAAAACATTCCTGGTGTGGAATGGATGGTTTAAATCTTGTTTGAGCTAATACAATCCGTGTTGCTAGAAGATTTTTCAAAACAGTTTTGATCGGATTCAAGATGTATATGCTGGATGGTTGCCATTTCAATTGGTGGGAGATCTACTCCTGATTCTCCACTCCTGGATTGCAGTGATGTTACCAAGTTTGGGACCAGAAGGTAAGTAGAAAGAGGAAGAAAAATGGAAAGTGGAACTTCCTGGTTCGAATGCATGACCCGTTTGTCACGGGGTTAGGCGTTGCAACACTCTGATCTTGTGAGGTCCACTTTTGTTGATCTCCCATAAGATTCACTCCATTCATAATCTTAGTCAGATCATGTAGACCAACATTTTCAAGTATGGAGATGATCCGAGATTTTAGTGGGTCACACTGATCTTTATGAAAGAAGATCTTTTAGAATTAAAGAGGTGGAGAAGTACGTAAGGTAACTTGGTGCAATTTCGGTTGTCTATAGGGATAGTGTGGGGTCCACTGTGATGAAATTTAAGAAGATCGACACTCTTCATTGACTTCAACATGCCGTTTTGTCCCATAAACCCAAATATGAAGCAGATCGGAGCCTTTCATATGCCTATCTTAAAATTCTTCTAGCGGGCGTTGAAACGTGAAAGTGTACTTGCTAGTGCCCTGGTTTGTCAAGTTATGTGTGTGGTGAGTCAGACTGGCTGCAGAACTCGATAGGAAGATTATTTCAAGCGTCTGCCTCAACCAGATGTGTGGAAGCTTGCAATAGATAAATCATAGCCTCACATCCCATGTCCCAAAACACCAGGTGATTAAAACCCTTAAAACAAGATAGACATCTTAGGGTTTTATGGTGAGAAAACATTTTGCAAAATAGGAAAATCTCTAAGTTTTTCTTGCTCTGTCAATTTTATCGAAGCACTCTCGATATGATCGACCTGCACTATCGATGTCCTCGATACCTTAACGATATTATCGATAAGAGGACCAAAATGTCCAGCAATATCACAATATATCTGGACGAATTATCGATGTATCGATACACATATCGATATCATCGATATTCAAAACTCGAGACCATCGAGAGTGGCTCGATAAGATCGACAGGCTGATTTTCGGTGCCACTGTTTTTTAATGAAAATCTCAAATTCCTTCGATATATCGATGATCATCCGATATGATCTGAAATCAAGTATCGATAAGATCGGAAGTCCATCGATGATATCGACGATGGGCGCGCATTTCTTACAGCAGTTATTTCAGGTTGTTTTTAACTATGATCGGGGGCCCTTCAATTTAATCGATATTTAAATATCGATTATATCGACACCAGATCGATTGCATCGAACAAAGCCATAATCTGTTCAGCAAGTTCAAAGATAAATCAGCTGGATTTATCGATGCCTCGACTCTGATCTCGATGTCATCGACATTCAAATTCTGATGACCTCGACGGTTCCCTCGATTATTCATAAAAACCTAAAATATCTCAAAGTCAAGTCTCTCTCATTTTCAAGTGTCGATAGATCGAACCTGTCATCGATGGAATCGGAGTTCGAAATCCGATGACATCGACAATAGCTTCGATTCATCACCAATTAGCAAAGAGTTTCAAAAGCGTATGACATCGAGTCCGAGTCATCGAGCAGACCATCGATGCTATCGAGAGTATATGCTCGATGATATCGAACCTCCTCAATGATATCGAACTCTGTCATAAATGTGACTGTTTTATATCCGTTTGAACTTTTTGCCTATTTATAGAGGACTTGTCTTTTGTTGCTGTGAGAGAAAGAAGAGAGAGCTTGTGAGTGTTTTAACTTATATCCTATACCTAAAGCCCTTTCTCTCAAGGGAGTTCATCCTCCAATCCACCCTCACCTTTGATATTCAATAGAGTGGATTGGGGAATGAACTTTCGCATCAAGGATCCTTCAGCTACTACCTTAATGGCAAATAATTATGTTGGGATGCCTTGAATGCATAAGAGTGGAACTACTCTACCTCCCTTATAGGAAAATCTTTAGAGAGTAGGATTCCATCTCTACCTTCACCCAACCTCAAGCCTAGTCTTGGTATATCTTTTGTGTTCTGGATTAAGGGAGTAGAAGACTCTTCGTCAACAAGGAGGAGGAGATCTTCGGCGTTGTGCTTAACGAGACTCATCAACTTATCTGTAAGTATCTAGAGTCCAAAAGGACACTTGTGATCATTCCTTTTTAGGATTGGGTCTTTAGTGGTTCTCACCCTTTGAAGCCCTCGTAGGAGGCCTCTGGCGGGAGTGTATGTTGTGGGTGCATAGAGTGGACCCTTGCTCTTGTGTAGGGCATAAACTATTAGGTCCTTGTGTAGGTCTTTGACCTATGTTATCTAAAATTCGGGTGCGTTGTGTGGACCCTTGCTCTATGGAGAGCATAAACATTTGGTTAGGAGTGAACCAGCAAAACTCTGGGTTTGAAGTGAACCGAGCAAAAACTCGGGTTTGAGGTGAACTGCGTAGAAACCTCTGTGTGAGGGTTGAAGGTGAACCTGATTTAAAACCTTAGGTTTAAGGTAAACCCTGGGAAACCTCCTTAATGAATTCCAGTACACTCAAGGGTTGAGTGCGACAGCCGAGAGTGGAGTCGACAAGTAGTCGAATCACTATAAAAATGACTGTGTTTGAGATGATTATTGTCTTTCATTTATGTGATTTCCTTACATGCCTTTATATCTAATTATCTGAGATCACACCTTATATACACACACAGTCATATCCTTCACAATATTGTTTACAACTTGTTTATCTTACAAGTAGGTTGTGATTGGATCCTCTACAAGGCTTGGAAGCCAATAGAGTTACATTTGAGTAATCTTGAGAATTGCATACATGATAGGATCAGAGTGATAGGATTTTGAATAAACCGTAAACACTTTAAAAAGTCCTATTCACCCCCCTCTAGGACATATTGACATATTCCTACTTCAACTAAAGCCGTCTTCACCGCTATTTCAATTAGTATCAGAGCGGGTCTCTCTTTAAGGGCTTCACCACCTAGAGAGTGATCTTGACTGAAGTTGGGAATATGGCCAAAGGAGAGGGCTCATCAGTTACTAAACCGCCGGTATTTGATGGAACAAATTATGCATACTGGAAGGCCCGCATGCACTACTTTCTAAGATCTTTGGACCATGAAGTTTGGGATATTGTTGAATGTGGATATGTGCCGCCATCTGAAAAGATTGTACTTGAAGATGGCACAACAGTTGAAAAACCCAAACCCAAAGAAAAATGGACGCAGTTCGATAAGGAAAAACAGACAGTTGAAGCAAAAGCTATCAACGTGATCTATTATGTTATGTCCCAAGATATTTTCAATCAGATAAGCATGTGTGGGACGTCAAAAGAAGCATGGGATTTACTGGAAAAACCCATGAAGGCACAAGCACTGTGAAGCGATCCAAACTTCAACACCTGACTTCACAGTTCGAAAGTGTCAGAATGGAAGAATGTGAGACATTTACGGAGTTTTTCACCAAGTTGAACATTATTTGCAACTCCATGGGTGGATTGGGAGAAAAAGTTCTGGTTCCTAAAATCTATAGGAAAATACTAAGATCATTGCCGGAACGGTTTAATCCCAAAGTAACAACAATTGAGGAGTGTAGGAATATAGATGAAATGAAGGTAGAAGAACTAGTAGGTTCCGTACAAACTTTTGAACTACACTTCACTCAATCCCAAAAATCCAAAAACACTGTCCTAAAAACTTCAAAGAAAATAACTCATGAGGACAGTGAAAGCGAAAGAGAGGATGATGATGAGGAAGTGGCCTTGCTGGCACAAAAATTCAGGAGATTTTTTCAAAAGAATCGCGGCCGTCCCTCTAGAGGAAGAAAGGTGAACAACAAGCTCCCTGCAGGCAAATTTGGTAGAAGAACCAAAGAACCTCAATGCTATGCCTATCAGGAGTATGGACACCTATCAACCGAATGCCTAAACAGAAAAATCAAGGGCAAGGCAATGGCCACCACGTGGGATGATACAGATGAGTCAAATTTAGAATCTAAGCAATGAAGATAAAAAATCATTGAAAATTCTCATGGTCTCCATTGCTTCGATCATTCCCACTGAATCTGAGAACGAAAAAGAACAGCAAGCCACGTAATCATTTCCATCTAATGATGAAGAAAATGGAAATGAAGAAGAAATAGAAAAAGAAAAGTTACAAGATGCTTACAATCAACTCTATACTCATAGCATCAACATTCTTAAGAGACTTAGAATCTCAGAAAACAAGAAAATACTATTACAAAAATACCTGGATAAAACACTGGAGATAAATTCACACCTAGTTAATGATCTGCAGCAATATTATATAGAAAATGAAAAATTGGAAAGAATCAACCTATCCCTAAAAACTGAGTCATCTAAACTTATCAAACAAATTGAATTATTAGAAGATGAAAATAGGCATCTCAAGAATGAGAATCACACACTCCGCTATGACTTAGAGAAATCTATAAAATTTGCTGAAATAAACTATAAATTTTCTCAAAGTGGTGAAAAGCTTGAAAGGATGTTAGGGATGGGAAGGCCTGGAAAGGACAACAGTGGCCTAGGTTATGAGAAAACTAAGAAGAAAACAGGAAATGCAGCACCAATAACTAAATCATCGGCTGCTTCAGGAAGTAATGTAAGAATCTCTCCAGTATGTCATTTATTTGGTGATATGAGTCATTATGAGGTTAAATGCCTAACCTCTAGATGGACTTCACATAACTCTGAATAAAGTCACATTGGAAAATTCAAACTGATAAGAGAAACACAGAATGTTAAGAGTCTATCTAGGGGAAACACTCATCTATCACCACCTAAGATGTAAGACAAGAGAAAGAAGTTTATTTCAAAATCGGTAGAAAAAGAAAAAGAAAATTGTCGTATGAAAAATCTTCACATACCTGAAATTCCAAGTGTAGAAGGACAAGTCCAAGTCATGCATCTAACCTGGATATTTGCTGAAATGATGCAAATTTTGCTGAGCCTTAAATGATACATCTGAGGTTCTTGACCTCAAATTTTTGTATATAAACATACATATGTTTATAATTTTGGTGTGTACAGAAATTGTACATAATGTTTGAAAGGTATACTATTAATTTATAGAAATTCTAAAAGTATACTTGGCGGATTGGTTGAGTGCTGAAAATGGAAAATCTTCATCGTCAATATGAGTATCGATATGACATTCTCGAGTAATCGATAGAGGGTCGATATTATCGATGACTCCTTAGAATACGGATTGACAGGTGGCCAAAAATTGATATCGAAGACAGACTCGATGGTATCGATAGGCAACTTCTTGATATTATCGAAATAATGATCGATCTTATCGACTGATGGTGCCCGATAAAAGTCTGCGGAGTGAAAAAGGGATTATTTTTTTATGTGTCTATCGGTCATTTTCTATGCTCGATACACTCCACCAAATTACTAGGAGCCACGACGGACTAACCGAAATCCCACAAATTGGGTAATACCTTTCTATACTACAAAAGCTCAATTTCTCCTTTAGGTATTTTCGATTTTGTCAAGTGTTTGTCGTGTTTTCCAAACTCTTTTTTTGTCTAAAAGACAAAGGGATAGCGTCTAGACAGGGGGAATCTTCAAGAACTACCCGACTAAAAGTCCTCGTATCTAGAGAAAGAGCAAGGGCCCCAGAAAGTGGGATCCCCACCCGTCAAAGATCAAGGACTTCATGAGGTGGGTCCCAAACCGATTCTCCAGCACCTCCTCCTCTGGCTAGGCAGCCCTCATGTCTAGCAAAATACACCTGTCGGAAGCTGATCCATGAGAGAAAAGTGGACAAGGTCTGTTTAGCACCGTACAATTTAAAACCCTTGTTCGCTGCAATTGGTTGGCTGCCCATCCTAGATTTCGGAGGGCCTTGTCAACTCGAGCAAACACGCAACTTCCTTGCTGCATGTCACTCTCTGGTATCTGATCCTCCTTCGTTCATGGTCTCTCTAGATGGTGATGATGCGTTCATCACCCCTGCCACACTGGCTGACATTCTCAATGTACAAATGGCACCAGAAGGACTTCCTGACCTAGATCTCGATCTTCCTGAGGTCCGTTCCATTGTAACCAAGTACCTGTGCAACAATAGAGATATTCCCTGATACCAGGGGAACGCCTTAAAATCTCGGTACATGGAACCTCGCTTTCGGGTTATGCATGGGATCTTCACTACAAATCTGTATCCAAGGAGTACAATCGATCTGATCTCACGGGTCTTATGGTCATGATTGTATACTCTGTTACAATTGGGACAAAGGTTTGCCTTCCAACACTGAACCAGTTGGTAAATGCAATACATACATCCAAAGATCTGCATTTGCCATATCCATGGATCATAAACAGGAGCTGTCAAAGAATTGGTTTTCCACCTACCACTGATCTTGTACCTCCTGTTCATGTCTTTAATGTAAAGAACATTCGAAAAATGGACCTGGAGTACCACGAGTACAAGGAAGAAGGCATTCAAGGATATGGAGCTGAAGGCGTTGGTGATCCTCGTTGGGAGGAAACTGAGAGGACAGGAGATGAATCATCTCGACCTGATCCAGCCCCATCTACGTCAATGCCCGGACATGCAAAGAAGTTCAAAATGGACAGAATCAGGGCAATCCAGAGAGATATTCACTTTGTACGTGAGCAGTTGACAGTCTTGGAACGTGTCGTCTAAAAAGTACAGCAGTCTGTACAACAGCTGGTGGATCTGTTGACATGCTGACGGGACGACACGATGCCATCTCACTCTGCTCCGTAAGGCCGGGTCTTGCATGCTATCATACACACTTTACTTTTATCTCCACATTTGAACATCAATATCTTTTTGGATGTTCTTCGTTATCACTGGTGTATATGATAGCCCTCTAAGATATGCATTTTTTTTCCTCTTTTGGTTGTATATGCCCACAAATGAGCTAATGTTGATGGATGTTGTTGGGTGCCCATATATAGGCTTGTTTGTTTTTGGTTAAGTGCTGTGTGGAGCAGTATCTTTTGTGGTTGTCTAAAACAGTTGTTAGTTTGGGATTTACTGCCGTCTGGGGCAGTTTTGGTTTTTCGATGGCTGAATAGAATTCTTATCATTAATGCATATTTTGTTCCCCTAGTTTGTCTGATGGAATGCATATGATGTGTTTAATGCTTAATTGCTTTATTGCTATCACTGCTTTCCACCTGTTCTGACCACAGATGACTTCTTATAATTTTTTGATCATTACTCATCTGTATCTTGTATGCATGTTCTCTCATGTACTTTACTCTTCAGTCAACGCCTTTACCAATGACTGACAAAAAGGGGGAGAACAATTCCAAACACCCCGAGTGGAAAATTGTATATCTAATGTGTTGCTGGTGTTAGGGGGAGCAGCTGCACCAAGAAAGGGAGTGTTTTGAAGTAAGGGGGAGTAAATATTTATAGAATGTGTACATGGGTTAGAAAAAATTGTAAAATTGTGTAAATACATGTACACACAATTTAGGGTGTGTCTAGAAGTATTCTAGGGTGTTTTGGGTATTTTGTCACGTAATTGACAAAGGGGGAGATTGAAAGTGCACCTGCTAGTGCCCTGGTTTGTCAAGTTACGTGTGTAGTGAGTCAGACTGGCTGCAGAACTCGATAGGAAGATTATTTCAAGCGTCTGCCTCAACCGAATGTGTGGAAGCTCGCAATAGGTAAATTATAGCCTCACATCCCATGTCCCAAAACACTAGGTGATTAAAAACCTTAAAACAAGATAAACATCTTAGGGTTTTATGGTGAGAAAACTTTTTACAAAATAGGAAAATCTCTAAGTTTTTCTCGTTCTGTCGATTTTATCGAAGCACCCTCAATATGATTGACCTGCACTATCGATGTCCTCGATACCTTAACGATATTATCGATAAGAGGACCAAAATGTCCAGTAACTTCACAATATATCTGGATGAATTATCGATGTATCGATACACATATCAATATCATCGATATTCAAAACTCGAGACCATCGAGAGTGGCTCGATAAGATCGACAGGTTAATTTCCGGCGCCCCTGTTTTTAATGAAAATCTCAAATTCCTTCGATATATCAATGACCGTCCAATATGATCTAAAATCAAGTAACGATAAGATCGGAGGTCCATCGATGATATCGACAGTGGGAGCGCATTTCTTACAGCAGTTATTTTAGGTTATTTTTAACTATGATCGGGGGCCCTTCCATTTAATCGATATTCAAATATTGATGATATCAACACCAGATCGATTGCATCGATCGAAGGCATAATCTGTCCAGCAAGTTCAAAGATAAATCAGTTGGATTTATCAATGCCTCGACTCTGATCTCGATGTCATCGACATTCAAATTCCGATGACCTCGACGGTTCCCCCGATCATTCATGAAAACCTGAAATATCTCAAAGTCAAGTCTCTCTCATTTTTCAAGTGTCGATGGATCGAACCTGTCATCGATGGAATCGGAGTTCGAAATCCAATGACATCGACAATAGCTTCGATTCATCGACCAATTGACAAAGAGTTTCAAAAGCATATGACATCGAGTCCAAATCATCGAGCAGACCATCGATGTTATTGAGAGTATACGCTCAATGATATCAAACCTGCTCGATGATATCGAACTCTGTCATAAATGTGACTGTTTTATATTCGTTGGAACTTTTTGCCTATTTATAAAGGACTTGTCTTTTATTGCTGTGAGAGAAAGAAGAGAGAGCTTTTGAGTGTTTCAACTTATATCCTATACCTAAAACCCTTTCTCTCAAGGGAGTTCATCCTCCAATCCACCCTCATCATTGATATTTAATAGAGTGGATTGGGGAATGAACTTTTATGTTTAAGGATCCTTTAGCTACTACCTTAATGACAAATCATTATGCTGGGATGCCTTGAATGCATAAGAGTATAACTACTCTACCTCCCTTATAGAAAAATCTTTAGAGAGTAGGATTCCATCTCTATCTTAACCCAACCTCATGCCTAGTCTTGGTATATCTTTTGTGTTGCAGATCAAGGGAGTAGAAGACTCTTCGTCAACAAGGAGGAGGAGATCTTCGGCGTTATGCTTAATGGGACTCATCAACTTATCTGTAAGTATCTAGAGTCCAAGAGGACACTTGTAATCATTCCTATCTAGGATTAGGTCTTAAGTGGTTCTTACCCTTTGAAGCCCTCGTAGGAGGCCTCCGGCAGGAGTGTACATTGTGGGTGCATAGAGTGGTCCCTTGCACTTGTGTAGGACATAAACTATTAGGTCCTTGTGTAGGTCTTTGACCTATGTGGTCTAAAATTCGGGTGCGTTGTGTGGACCCTTGCTCTATGGAGAGCATAAACATCTAGTTAGGAGTGAACCAGCAAAACTCTGGGTTTGAGGTGAACCGAGCAAAACGTCGGGTTTAAGGTGAACCGCGTAGAAACCTCCGTGTAAGGGTTGAAGGTGAACCTAATTTAAAACCTTAGGTTTGAGGTGAACCCTGGGAAACCTCCTTAGTGAATTCCGGTACACTCAAGGGTTGAGTGCGACAGCCAGGAGTGGAGTAGACAAGTAGTCGAACCACTATAAAAATGACTATGTTTGAGATGATTATTATTTTTCATTTATGTGATTTCCTTACATGCCTTTATATCTGATTATCTGAGATCACACCTTATACACACACACTCATATCCTTCACAATCTTGTCTACAACTTGTTTATCTTACAAGTAGGTTGTGATTGGATCCTCTACAAGGCTTGGAAGCCAGTAGAGTTACATTTGAGTAATCCTGAGAATTGCATACATAATAGGATTAGAGTGATAGGATTTTGAATAAACCGTAAACACTTTAAAAGGTCCTATTCACCCCCCACTAGGACATATCGACATATTCCTACTTCGATTAAAGTGGTCTTCACCGCTATTTCAAAATGAACTTATTCTCAATTAGCGGTCCACGCCTAATGATCGAGGACCAATCTTAGAGAAAATGTGTAGTCAAGATAGGCAAATAATTGGATAAAATTTGGTGGTTGATCGATGGTGGAAAAAGCCTAAATCTAAAATCTCACATTTTGTGCCATAATGAAGGAATTGACTTCTACGTTCAATGGTGTAGGATCGTAGATCGGAGTCTAAATTTTGTATGATATCATAGTCATGTGAGGCCAAAGTGTGGTCCAAGTTTAAGTTGTGATGGATGGCAGGAAGTGGTTGAATCTGAAGATCTAAGTTTATACAGAGTTGGTAAGCCCTAAAAGGATAACTTGGCGGCTAAGTAAAAGCCTACCAAAGTGGGGTCTTCATATTTTACACTTGTTCCATATGATGGCCAATCCAAGTCATTCATATGGAGGAAAATATCCTACTACAACTACCTATGAGCTTTCCTCACTCGATGGACACCAAAATCATCTGTGAAGGGGATGATTTGCCAGTTGGGTCACTTTTACAATGATCTAAGGGCTAAAATTTGACATGTATGGTTAATTTATGATAGCTAGGCATGGTGTGTTCTAGAATTCGGGGGTCTAGGTTAATGGCATTTTCATAATTATTGCGGATGTAAGAGTTTTATGAAATCTAATGGTTCTACATGGTTATATGCCCATTTCTAAACAGTTCTTACAAAAGAACTAACATCTAAAGTATTATGGATAGAGAGTTATTCACCAATTAGTCAAGGAAAGGCACATATATCAAACCACATGATCAACGGTTGGATTCATGTTGGGGAATAGATGTGGGGTTAGGATGGCTAAATTGGTATTGTTCACATGTACATATTGAGTTAAACTTCATGGTAACACTCGAGAACTTTCAATACTCAAGTATTGAAATGTTCAGGGTGTTACAACCTTAGTGATTCTTGAGCATCAAATCCATGTTTTTAATATTCGTTTCATTCCAAGCTCTCAGATTCACCTCACAATACAAACATGCACAAAATATACCCATTAAGCATTATCATGTTCATAAAACCAAGATATAAATAGGGAAGAATATACAATATTTGACACTCAACACTTAGCCTAGAATATTTATATAGGGTCCGACCAAGCCTGGACTAGCTTGAATGGTGCCATTTGGACTGCATTATTGAAATAGTGTATAAGGTAACGATCACCCTCCAAATTGTTTCCCTTCGTATGCCCCACCTAAATGACAAATGGGCCTAAATTTTTGGCCCTGGGAATATATTTTGATGCGGCATCTAATGGGTGAAGTGGATTCTATATAATCATCAGAGTTCGCCCTGTAAAAATCAAGGGTGGAAGTCTCTCTCCCAATTATTTTATTTAGCGTTACCAACCTAACTCATGGTTAGCCTAATGTTTTGACTTTGGGCCTAAATTTGGATTACACATCTAATAGTTAGAGTGGATTTAGCATACACATCATGGTGTGCCCTGCTAAAACTTAAGTCCTACCATCCCTATACAAATGTACAAAGAGATTATTTAGAAAATAAAAAGAATTTTAGGGATGCTGCTCTTGGTTTTGTTAAGCCCGTAAGTGTTTTTTATGTCAGATCTACAGCGATCATTAGATATTTAATCTCATATTAGGTCGAGGGAAATCAAGTTGACTTGTGATTCTAGTGAGCCATACCAAAGTAAACATTTGCGAGAGAGACATCCACTCTTGATTTTTATAGGGCCTAAAGTGATAATTATAGAAAATCCACTGTAGCTATTAGATTCCATAAAAATTTAGGCCCGTGTCCAAAAAATCATAGCCATCCATAATTCAAGTGGGCTACTCTAATGGAAACAATTTGGAGGGCAAGTGTTGAGTGTGAAATATTGCATATTTTCCCCTCATTATTCATTTGTTTTAAGAACATGAAAGTGTTTAATTGATCTAATTACACATGTTTTCTCTTACAAGGTGATTTCGAAAGTTCAAGGTCAAAATGGTGCTAAAAGCATGATTTAATGATCAAAAGATTACCAAGATGAAGAGTGAAGATTTGGAAGTGTTCAAGAAAAAAATTACATGCCAAAGATACAAGAAAACCAAGTCTAAAGAAGGAAGAAAAGCTTGGGAAAATCGCAAATCCAATAAAAGAAACAGACTGTTTGGCTAGAGTTTTGGTCCGACCAAAGCCATGTTTGGTGCGACTGAAAGTGCACAAAATTGTCCAACGAGGAACAATGAAATTTAGAGCTAATTCGATTTAACCGAAGATTAATTCGGTCTAACCGAAGCCAAGTTTGGTGCGACCAAAGGAAATCTTGGTATGACTGAAGGTAAACAGAGAGTTCATGTGCGAAAAAGAGTTAATTTGGTTCGACTGAAAATTAATTCGGTCCGACTGAAGTTCAAGTTTGGTGTGACCGAAGCTAATTGCACTAAGTAAATTTGAGGTGGCTTCAAAGTCAGTCTGAGCAAAGCTTATAAATATGAGTCTTTTATGAGCTTATAAGTACGAATTAGGGTAGGAGGAGCAGGGAAAGGTGTTAGAGAACTTAAACGAGTCTTCCATCTACTCCAAATCCTTGGTTCTAGTTAGTTTTTCATGTTTTGTTTAAGAGTTTTAGCTTAATCATATATTTGGTGGCTAATCTCTTATCTAGAGCTAAGAGGTGAAGCTTGTAGTTTTTTTAATGTTAATCTTACTTTGATTCAAGATTATTTGATCTTTATGTTGGATATTTCATGGTTTATGGTTTGAATTTGAGAGGTATTTTGATTATTATTTTGATCTATCGTCAACTCCGGGCATAGTAGATGCTTGGGAACTCCCTAAATGCTTTCTTTTTTATTTTGTGATTGTTTGATGTATAAAATTCTTTGATCTACCATTGACTACAGGAATGGTAGATGCTTTGAACTCTCTACAATCAATTCTATAAGACAGTTATGTGTAAACCAATACTATGAATGTTTAGAATCTTTTTTAAATTATTATTGTTGCTTCAACCACTCTACTATCCAATTGGATAGATTAGGACTTTGATTCCAGTTGAAGTATTAATTGGATCAAGGATGTATTAAGATGACTGCAAGTGGATCCTTAGTGCTCTAGTTTCCATTATTTTGATAGTTTCAATTCACGACAACGTTTCTTTCAATTTACAGATTTAGTTTAGTTTTTTTTTTAAATAAATAAATAAATAATCTACATCTAAAGTAACTTAGAAAATCACACACATTTAGTCCCTGTGGGTACGACCTCAGTCTCACCAAGATTATTACTACTGCACAACCCTGCACTTGGGGTATCAAGCGAACAAGTCTTTGACACCATTTCCAGGGACTGCATTGTATTTTCTAGATTATTCTAGTTTTAAAATTAGTTTAGAATTAGGACTAACTTTTTATATTTTCTAGTATAGTTATGATTTTCATAGAGTAACATTATTTTCTATTTTAGTATTAATCTAATGTTTTCTTTTTTGTAACAACTAACTTAGTTGCTCTCATCCGGTAATATTCTTCTAATTTCCTTTTTTCTCGATTTTCTTTAGTTTCCGAATTTCTACTTTTAGGAGTAGGTTGTTTAGAACTATAAGTGTGTTATGTGTTTGGAATAGCGATGAAGACCACTTTAGTTGAAGTAAGAATATGCTAATATGTCCTAGAGGGGGGTGAATAGGACTTTTAAAGTTTTTATGGTTTATTTAAAATCCTATTACACTAATCCTAATCACCAAGCATATATTAGGATTACTAAAAAATAACTCTACTGGCTTCCAAGCCCGGTAGAGGATCCAATCACAAACTATTTAAGAAGTGAACAATATGCAAACTAGTTTATGATGGATATGACTGTGTATGTGTGTGAGGTGTGATCTCAGATATTCAGATATGGAAGTATAAAAGTAAATCATACATTCAGAAAATTAGCAATCTCAAACACAGTTATTTTTATAGTGGTTCGACAATCAGTCTACTCCACTCCTGGTAGACGCAATCAACCCTTAAGTGTGCCGGATTTCACTAAGGAGGTTTTACAGCGGTTCACCTCAAACCTAGGGTTTTAAATCAGGTTCACCTTCAACCTTTACAACCTACACTGAGGCTGACTGTTTATGCTCTCACGAGCAAGGGTTCAACACAACGCACCCTTTCTTAGGCCCACTGGCGAAGGATCTTCTATAAGACCCTACCAGACATTTTACGAAGTTTACCTCAAACCCAAGGTTTCACACGGTTCACCTCAAACCTAAGGTTTTGACTGGTTCACCTTCAACCAGTTGTTTATGCTCTCCACAGAGCAAAGGTCCACACAACGCATCCACCACATACACTCCCGCCGGAGGCCTCCTATGAGGGCTTGAAGGGGTGAGAAACACTTAAAAACCCAATCCTAAAAAGGAATGATCACAAGTGTCCTTTGGACTCTAGATACTTACAAATAAGTGAATGAGTCCCATTAAGCACGTTGACGAAGATATCCTCATTTGTTGATGAAGAGTCTTTAGTCTCCTTGATCTGCAACTCAAAAAATGTACCAATGCATGGCGAAGGGTTATGTCAAGGTTATGATGAAATCCTACTCTCAAAAGATTTTCCTATAAGAAAGATAGAGCAATTTCAATCATCTATGCATTCAAGGTATCCCAGCTTCATGATTTGCCATTAAGGTAGTAGCTGAAGGATCCTTGAATGCGAAAGTTCATTCCCCAATCCACTCTATTGAATATCAATGGTGAGGGTGGATTGGAGGATGAACTCCCTTGAGAGAAAGGGCTTTGGGTATAAGATCTAAGGTTAAACACTCCAAAGCTCTCTCTTCTTTCTCTCACATCAACACTAGGCAAGTCCTCTTTATATAGGCAAAAGTTCCAATGGATATAAAACGGTCAAATTTATGACGGAGTTCGATATCATCGAGCAGGTTCAATATCATCGAGCGTATACTCTCGATAGCATTGATGGTCCGCTGATGACTCGAACTGAATGTCATACACTTTTGAAACCTTTTGCCAGCTGGTCGATGAATCGAAACGATTGTCATTGTCCTCGGATTTTGATCTCCGATTCCATCGATGAGAGGTTCGATTCATCGACACTTAAATTGATCTTCCTATCAGGCTCTGTAGTCTAACTGACTCAACACTCACACTAATTGACAAACCAGGGCACTTTCAATCTCCTCCTTTATCAATTACGTGGCAAAATCCCAAAACACCCTAGAGTACTGGACAAACATATCCAAAATTGTGTGTACATGCATTTTACATAAATTTATAATTTCTATTGAACCCATGTACACAGTCCAGGCTCCCCCTAACTACAAACTCCCCCTCGATTGATGCAGCTGCTCCTCGTAACACCTGCAACACCATCCAAGCAGATATACAATTTTCTATTCGGGGTGTTTGAACTGTTCTCTCCCTTTTTGTCAGTCATTGACAAAGATATAGCTGTTGATATTGACTGAAGCTTTGAAGTATTTGGGAGAACCATCATTCAGAGGAATATGCATATAATAGATAGATGTATAATGGTCAAACAGTTGTTGAATCAGACATCATTTGTAGTAAATATATATGCATGTCAGATCAGATATATGTGAAATGGCAGTGAAAACCGCACTAGTTAAAGAAGGAATACGCCAATATGTCGTAGAGGGGGGTGAATAGGACTTTTAAAAGTTTTTATGATTTATTTTAAAATCCTATTACACTAATCCTAACAACAGACATAAATTAGGATTACTCAAATGTAACTCTACTAGCTTCCAAGCCTAGTAGAGGATCCAATCACAAACTATTCAAGAAGTAACAATATATAACTTAATTTATGATGGATATGACTGTGAATGTGTGTGAGTTGTGATCAGATATATAAATATGAATGCATCAACATAAATCACAAACACAGAAGAAGAGCAATCACAAACACAGTCATTTTTATAATGGTTCGACTACTTGTCTACTCCACTCCCGGTAACTGCACTCAACTCTTGAGTGTACCAGATTTCACTAAGGAGGTTTCACAGTGGTTCATCTCAAATCTAAGGTTTTAAATCAGGTTCACCTTCAACCTTTATAACCTATATTGAGGCTGATTGTTTATGCTCTCACGAGCAATAGTCAATACAACGCACCTACTTTTAGGCACACTGGCCAAGGATCTTCCATAAGACCCTACTGGAGGTTTCTACACGGTTCACCTCAAACCCGAGGTTTTACAACGGTTGACCTCAAATCTAAGGTTTTGCTGGTTCACCTTCAACCAGATGTTTATACTCTCCATAGAGCAAGGGTCCACACAATGTACACACCACGTACACTCCCATTAAAGGCCTCCTTGAGGACTTCAAAGGGTGAGAACCACTTAAGACCCAATCTTACATAGGAATGATCAAAGTGTCCTCTTAGACTCTAAATACTTACAAATAAGTTGATGAGTCCTGTTTAGCATAATGTTGAAGATCTCCTCCTCCTTGTTGACGAAGAGTCTTCTGCTCCCTTGATCCACAACAAAATAATGAACCAATACTCAGCTTTGGGTTAGGTCAAGGTCAAAATGGAAGCCTACTCTCAAAGCATTTTCTGATCAGGAAGATAGAGGGATTCCAATCTTATGCATTCAAGGCATCCCAGCTTAATGATTTGCCATTAAGGTAGGAGCTGGAGGATCCTTGAATGCGGAAGTTCATTCCCCAATCCACTGTATTGAATATCAACGGTAAGGTTGGATTGGAGGATGAACTTCGTTGAGAGAAAGGGCTTTGGGTATATGATATAAGGCTAAACACTCAAAAGCTCTCTCTACCTTCTCTCCCAGCAACAATAGACAAGTCCTCTATATATAGGTAAAAGGTTCCAATGGATATAAAATGGTCACATTTATGACTGAGTTCGATATCATTGAGCAGGTTCGATATCATTGAGCGTATACTCTCGATAGCATCGATGGTCTGCTCGATGACTCAAACTCAAAGTCATATGCTTTTGAAACCTTTTGCCACTTGATCAATGAATAGAAACAATTGTCGATGTCATCGAATTTCGAATTCTGATTCCATCGATGATAGGTTCAATCCATTGACACTTGAAAATTGAGAGAGACTTGACTAGAAATATTTCAGGTTTTTAAGAAATGATCGAGGGTCAGCCGATGTCATCAAAATTTGTATATCGATGATATCGAAGGCAGTGTCAATGCATCAATAAATCCTATAGATTTATCAGTATGCTCACTGGACAGTTTGTGTGCAGTTCGATGCAATCGACTCGACCTCGATATTATCGACATATGAATATCAATTTCCTCGAATGGCCCAGATCAAAGTTAAAACCAACCTGAAATATTTATAAGAAGAAATGTGTGCCCACGATCGATATCATCGATGGTCTTCCGATATTATCGATATTTGATTTAAGATCATATCGGGAAGAGCATCGATATATCGAAGGAATTTGAGATTTTCTTTTAAAAATAGGGGCGTCGAAAATTTGCCTGTCGATCTTATCGAGCCACTTTCTATGAGCTCGAGATTTGAGTATCGATGATATCGATAGGTGTATTGATACATCGATAATTCGTCCAGATATGTTGTGAGGTTGCTGGACATATTTGGTCCCTTTTTTTGGTATCGGTGAAGCATCAAGGAATCAACAGCACGGGTCGATCATATTGAGGGTGTTTTGATAAAATCGATAAGGCAAGAAAAACTTAGAGATTTTCCTGTTTTGAAAAGGTTTTCTCACCTTAAAACCCTATGATTTTCTAACTTGTTTTTAAGGGTTTTATTCACCTGGTGTTTTGGGACATGGGAGGTGAGGCTGTAGATTTACCTGTGGCGAGCTTGCACACATCCGGTTGAGGCAGACGCTTGAAATGATCTTCCTATCAGGCTCTGTAGACAATCTGTCTCAACACTCACATAACTTAACAAACCAGGGCACTTTCAATCTCCCCCTTTGTCAATTACGTGATAAAAACCCCAAACACCCTAGAATATTCTAGACAAACACATCCTAAATTGTGTGTACATGCTTTTTACACAATTTTATAATTTTTAGCCCATGTACACAACCAGTAGCTGCTCCCCCTGACTTGTAAACTCCAACTCCCCCTTGCTTGTTGCAGCTGCTCCCCCTGACTTGTAAACTCCAACTCCCCCTTGCTTGTTGCAGCTGCTCCCCTTAAACACCTGCACAATAATTTAAGCAGATACACAATTTTCCGTTGGGGTGTTTGTAAATGTTCTCCCCCTTTTTGTCAATCATTAATAAAGATATATCAAGTGATATTGACTGAAGAGTGAATTACTTGGGAGAACCGACCAGGTAGAAGCAGATCAATTGATGTGTAATAATTAACTCAGTTTTAAGCAGACATCAATTTCAGAATGTATGGATGCATAGTAGATTAGATAAAATAGTGATATAGCAGATAGAATAATCAGCAAAGAACAGTACATGCATACCATATCAGAAACTTGATAAACCAAGGGAACTCAAAACAGAATCATGGCAGTAAAGATAAGAATTATACTCAGCCATTACCAAAATGAAACAAAAAATTTCCAACTATCCAAAATAAACTACCCAAGATTGACAACAAATTAACAGTTATCCAAGCAAAAACAAATCAAGCCCGTGTAAGGGCACCCATAAGTAAGTACCAGTATCAATCCCACATCGGGGCATATATAATCAACACAAAGAGACATTAGTCTATTCAAGTTAGAAAACTGTCACACATACTCAAGAGAGCGTAGAACACCCAAAAAGATACTAATGTTCATACGCAGCATTAAGAATGAGGTGTGTGACAAAATGTAAGAATCAACACTATGGGGCTGAGTGGGATGGCAGCGTGTCATCTTGCCGAAAAGTCATTAGATCAACCAGCCGTTGCATACTCTGTTGTATTCCATGAACTAGTCGCTCCAGGACTGTCAGCTGTTCATGTATAGAGTAGATATCCCTCCGAATCGTTCCAATCCTATCTAGTTTGTAGCGTTTAACGTGCCCAAGCATTGACGTTGATGGTGCTAAATTGGGTTCAGAGGGTTCATCTCTGGCCATCCCAGTTTCTCGAGGGACCCTACTACCTTTTGCTTCTCCTTCTTGAATGCCTTCTTCTTCGTCCTCAGCATACTCGTGAAACCTCAAGTCCATTTTGCGAATGTTCTTTATATTGAAGACTTGAAGTGGGAGTACCAGATCAGTAGTAGATGGGAAACCAATGGTATTGCATATCCTGCTTATGATCCAGGGATATGGGAGATGAAGATCCCTGGAGGTATGAACAACATTTACCAACTGACTAATGAGCTGAGTTGGGAGGCACATCCTTGTCCCATTTGTAATAGAATAAACTATCATGACCATGAATCCAGTGAGATCGGATCTATTGGTGCTTCTTGGATATATATTTGTGGTGAATATACCATGGAGAATCCGAAATCGGGTCTCCATGTACCTAGCTTTCAACGCATTTCCTTAATGCCAAGGGATGTCTTGACCATTACATAGATACTTGGTTACCATGGATCGAACATCAAGATAGTCGAGGTCCAATTAAGGGAGGCCTTCTAGAGCCATTTCCAAATTGAGGATGTTAGCCATGGTGGCAGGAGTGATCAACACATCATCATTACTATTCAGAGAGACCATGATTGAAGGAGGATCTGATACAGGTGAGTGACACGCGGCGAGGAAGTTTCGTGTTTGTTCAAGTTGGTAGGACCCCCCGAAGTCTAGAACAGGCAGCCACCCGATCGTATCAAATAAGGGCTCCAGATTGTAAGGTGCTAAGCAATCCCTATCTACTCTTCTTTGATGGATCAGTTTCCTGCCGGTGTATTTTGCAAGTCGTTGGCTAGCCGGAGGCGAGGGTGCTGGTTGAGAAGGTACCAAAAATTCGGTCTGGAACCCGCCACGTGAAGTCTGTCATGATCTTTGTCGAGTTGGGATCCCACTTTCTAGGGTCCTCGCCCTTTCTTTTGAGGCGAGGACTTTTTGTCAGGTAGTTCTTGAAGACTCCCCTGGACCGGATGCTACTCCTTTCTCCTTTCCCATGCAGACAAGTTGGGAAAAGTGACAAGAACCTGACAAAAATGAAAAATACCCAAAAGAGAATGGACTCTTGTCATGTTAGAAGGATATACCTGATTTGTGGAGGGATTTGAGTATCCTGACATGGGTCTTGGTGGTTTGGTCGAGAGGATCGAGCAGAGAAAATGACCAAAACCCTTAAGAAAATAAACCCCCTTTTTCACTTTGCTGACTTTTATCGGGCGGCATCTATCGATATTATCGATCATTATTTCGATAACATCAAGAAGTTGTTAGTCAATTCTATCGAGTCTATCTTCAATATCATTCTTGACCCCACAAATATTCATATTCTAAAGAGGCGTCGATGATATCGACCTTTTATCGATAGATCGAGAATGTCATATCGAATATGAAAATTTTCAATTTTCAGCATTCAGACGACTCTCCAAGTATACTTTTGTATTTCTATTAACAATAAACTCAACAAAAAAAACTATGTACACATAAAATTATAAACATTTGATTATTTATACAAAAGATTGAGGCAAGGAACCTTAGATATATCATTTTAAGCTCAGCAAAAAGAATCTTCATTTTAGCACATGTTCAGATCCTTGATGCTCATTCTGAACTAATTCTTCCTTATCCATTTCATTTTGTTAACCAATTTGAGTGGTGGTGCAAGGACATTGCTTCTATCCATATCCGTAAGAGGACTTTTGAAGTTCTGTATTTCTCTGGTAGATAATTCGTTAACATGATTCTGACCAGAGTTAGGTTTAGTCCTCCTAGGTGTTATGCATTCAAACTTATATTGACCTGAATCACCACAAAAATGACATACTGGAGTTGTTCTGGTTATGCTTCCAGAAGCAGCCGATTCTTCAGTTCTAGGTGCTGCATTTCCATCCTTTGGCTTAAATTTTTTATATCCTAGGTCGCTTTTATCCTTTTCAGGTCTTCCCATTCCCAACAGTTTTTCTAGCTTTTCGCCACTCTGGAAAAACTTATAGTTTATCTTGGCCATCTTCTTGGATTCTTCTAGATCAAACAAGAGTGTATGATTTTCATTACAAAGAAGTTTATTCTTATCTTCTAGTAGTTCAACCTGTTTGTTAAGTTTATCAGACTCGTTTTCAAGAAAGGTATTAATTCGTTCAAGTCTATCATTATCCATATGATATTGTTGTAGATCATTTATTAATTATGTGTTGATTTCAAATGTGTTATCCAAATCTTTCTGCAGCAACTTACTTTTGTTCTCTGCTATTCCGAGTCTCTTAAGGATATTTATGCTATGAATATAGAGTTGATTATAAGCATCTTGTAGTTTATCCTTTTTTTTTTAATTTCTTCTTCTTCTCCAATTTCTTCATTATCAGATGAAAATGATTCAGTGGCTTGTTGTTCTTTCTCATTCTCAGATTCAGTGGGAATGATTGAAGCAGTGGAGACCATGAGTATTTTCAATGATTTCTGATCTTCATCGCTTTCTGAGTCACTAGATTCTGAATTTGACTCCTCAGTATCATCCCACATGGCAGCCATTGCCTTGCCCTTAGTTTTTCTTTTTGGGCATTTGGTTGATAGGTGTCCATACTCCTGACAGGCATAACATTGTGGTTCTTTGGTTCTTCTACCAAATTTGCTTGCAGAAGGTTTGTTGTTCACCTTTCTTCCTCTAGAAGGCCGACCACGATTTTTCTGAAAGAACTTTCTGAATCCTTGTGCCAGCAAAGCCACTTCCTCATCTTCATCCTCTTTTTCACTTTCACTGTCCTTTTTTAATGTTTTCTTTGAAGTTTTTAGGACAGCTGTTTTAGATTTAGGGATTTGTTTGAAGTGTAGTTTGAAAGTTTGTAGGAAACCTACTAGTTCTTCTACTTTCATCTCATCTATGTTCTTACACTCCTCAATTGTTGTTACTTTGGGATTAAATCGTTCTGGTAGGGATCTTAGGATTTTCCTACAAATTTTTGGTACAAGAACTTTTTCTCCCAATCCACCCATGGAGTTACAGATGATATTCAACTTTGCGAAAAACTCCATAAATGTCTCACGCTCTTCCATTCTGAGACTTTCGAACTGTGAAGTCAGGAGTTGAAGTTTAGACCTCTTCACAATGCTTGTGCCTTCATGGGTTGTTTCCAATAGATCTCATGCTTCCTTGGATGTCCCACACATACTTATCTGATTGAATATATCCTGGGACACGGCACAGTAGATGGCGTTCATAGCTTTAGCTTTAGCAGTCTGTTTTTCTTTGTCGAACGTCATCCACTTTTCTTTGGGTTTGGGTTTTGTGATGGTTGTGCCACTGTAAAGTACAATTTATTCAGTTGGTGGCACGCATCCGTTTTCAACTATATCCCAGACGTCATGATCCAAAGATCTTGGAAAGTAATGCACTCTAGCCTTCCAGTATGCATATTTAGAATGATAAAAAATCGGAGCCTAGTGACCGATGATCCCTCTCCTTTAGCCATATTCTGAACTTCAGTTAAGATCACTCACTAGGGGGTGAAGCCTTTAAAGAGAGACCCGATCTGATACCAATTGAAATGGCGGTGAAGACCGCACTAGTTGAAGAAGGAATACGCCAATATGTCCTAAAGGGGGGTGAATAGGACTTTTACAAGTTTTTATGATTTATTTTAAAATCCTATTACACTAATCCTAACAACAGATATATATTAGGATTATTCAAATATAACTCTACTGGCTTCCAAGCCTAGTAGAAGATCCAATCACAAACTATTCAAGAAGTAACAATATATAACTTAGTTTATGATGGATATAACTGTGAATGAGTGTGAGGTGTGATCAGATATATAAATATGAATGCATCGACATAAATCACAAACGCAGAAGAAGAGCAATCACAAACACAGTCATTTTTATAGTAGTTTGACTACTTGTCTACTCCACTCCCGATAACCGCACTCAACCCTTGAGTGTACCAGATTTCACTAAGGAGGTTTCAGTGGTTCACCTCAAACCTAAGGTTTTAAATAAGGTTCACCTTCAACCTTTACAATCTACACTGAGGCTGACCATTTATGCTCTCATGAGCAAGGGTCAACACAACACACCCACTTTTAGGCACACTGGCCAAGGATCTTCCATAAGACCCTACTGGAGGTTTCTACATGGTTCACCTCGAACCTGAGGTTTCACAGTGGTTGACCTCAAACCTAAGGTTTTGCTGGTTCACCTTCAACCAGATGTTTATGCTCTCCACAGAGCAAGGGTAGACACAATGCACCCACCATGTACATTCCCACCAGAGGCCTCCTTGAGGACTTCAAAGGGTGAGAACCACTAAAGGCCCAATCCTACAAAGGAATGATCACAAGTGTCTTCTTAGACTCTAGATACTTTCAAATAAGTTGATGAGTCCCATTTAGCACAATGTCGAAGATCTCCTCCTCCTCGTTGACGAAGAGTCTACTACTCCCTTAATCCGCAACAAAATAATGAACCAATACTCAGCTTCGGGTTGGGTCAAGGTCAAGATGGAATCCTACTCTCAAAGTATTTTCCTATCAAGAAGATAGAGGGATTCCAATCTTATGCATTCAAGGCATCCCAGCTTAATGATTTGCCATTAAGGTAGTAGCTGGAGGATCCTTGAATGCAGAAGTTCATTCCCAATCCACTCTATTGAATATCAACGGTGAGGGTGGATTGGAGGATGAACTTCGTTGAGAGAAAGGGCTTTGGGTATATGATATAAGGTTAAACACTCAAAAGCTCTCTCTACTTTCTCTCCCGGCAACAATAGACAAGTCCTCTATATATAGGCAAAAGGTTCCAATGGATATAAAACGATCACATTTATGACTGAGTTCGATATCATCGAGCAGGTTCGATATCATCGAGCGTATACTCTCATAGCATCGATGGTCTGCTTGATGACTGAAACTCAAAGTCATACGCTTTTGAAACCTTTTGCCACTTGGTCGATGAATCGAAACAATTGTCGATGTCATCGAATTTCGAATTTCGATTCCATCGATGATAGCTTCGATCCATCGACACTTGAAAAATGAGAGAGACTTGACTAAAAATATTTCAGGTTTTTAAGAAATGACCAAGGGTCAGCCGATGTCATCAGAATTTTTATATCAATGATATCGAAGGCAGAGTCGATGCATCGATAAATCTTATAGATTTATCAGTAAGCTCGCTAGACAATTTGTGTCCAGTTTCGATGCAATCGACTCGGCCTCGATATCATCAACATATGAATATCGATTTCCTCGAATGGCCCCCGATCAAAGTTAAAACCAACCTGAAATATCTGTTGGAAGAAATGCGCGCCCACGATCGATATCATCGATGGTCTTCTGATATTATTGAATTTGATTTAAGATCATATCGGGAAGAGCATCGATATATCGAAGGAATTTGAGAATTTCTTTTAAAAATAGGGGCGCCGAAAATCTGCCTATCGATCTTATCAATCCACTTTCTATGAGCTTGAGATTTGAGTCGATGATATCGATAGGTACATCGATACATAAATAATTCGTCCATATATGTTGTGAGGTTGCTGGACATATTTGGTCCTTTTTTCGATGGATCGATGAAGCATCGAGGACTCGACAGCGCAGGTCAATCATATCGAGGGTGTTTCAATAAAATCGACAAGGCAAGAAAAACTTAGAGATTTTCTTGTTTTGAAAAAGTTTTCTCACCTTAAAATCCTATGATTTTCTAACTTGTTTTTAAGGGTTTTATTCACCTGGTGTTTTCGGACATGGGATGTGAGGCTTTAGATTTACCTGTGGCGAGCTTGCACACATCTTGTTGAGGCAGACGCTTGAATTGATCTTCCTATCAGGCTCTGCAGACAATCTGACTTAACACTCATGTAACTTGACAAACTAAGGCACTTTCAATATGCAGTGATATAGCAGTTAGAATATTCATTGCAAGCATCACATGCATTCCACATTAGACAAACTAGGGGATCTTAAATCATAATTATGGTAGTAAAGATAAGAATGATACTTAGCCATTACTAAAATATTTAAATATCGAAAGCACATACTACCACAGTCAGCAGCAGAGTTAATAGTTTATCCCTACAGAACTAAAAATAAAAAATAAAAAATCTGCCCAACCATAGGCATAAACAATTACCATACCAAAAAAAAAACGTCAAATTCTCCAGATTAGTTAGTTATCGCATACTCCCATGAAGGCGTACAACATGGGAATTTTCAATGATTCCCATGTTTAGATTCCGTAGGAATGATTGATGCAGTAAAGACCATGAGAATTTTTAATGATTTCTAATCTCCATCGCTTTCTAAGTCACTAGATTCTGAATTTGACTCTTCAATATTATCCCACGTGGCAGCCATTGCCTTGCCCTTATGTTTGGGCATTCGGTTGACAGGTGCCCATACTCCTGACAGGCATAGCATTGTGGTTCCTTGGTCCTTTTACCAAATTTGCCTGTAGAAGTTTTATTGTTCACCTTTCTTCCTCTGGAAGGCCGACCACGATTTTTCAGAAAGAATTTCCTGAATCGTTGTGCCAGCAAAGCCACTTCCTTATCTTCATCTTCTCTTTCACTTTCACTGTCCTCGTTTGTTGTTTTCTTGGATGTTTTTAGGACAGTTGTTTTGGATTTTTGGGTTTGTTTGAAGTGTAGTTCAAAAGTTGTAGGCAACCTACCAATTTTTCTACTTTCATTTCGTTTATGTTCCTAAACTCTTCAATTGTTATTACCTTGGGATTAAATCGTTCAGGCAGTGATCTAAGTATTTTCCTACAGATTTTTGGAACCGGAACTTTTTCTCCCAATCTACCCATGGGATTACAGATGATATTCAACTTTGTGAAAAACTCCATAAAGGTCTCATGCTCTTCCATTCTGAGACTTTCGAACTGTGAAGTTAGGAGTTGAAGTTTAGATTTCCTCACAATGCTTGTGTCTTCATGGGTTGTTTCCAATAGATCCCATGCTTCCTTGGATGTCCCACACATTCTTATTTGATTGAAGATATCTTGGGACACGACACAGTAGATGGCGTTCATAGTTTTTTCATAGTTTTTTCTTCGCTATCCACTTTTCTTTGGGTTTGGGTTTTATGATGGTTGTGCAACTGTAAAGTACAATTTGTTCAGTTGGTGGCACGTATCCGTTTTCAACTATATCTCAGACGTCATGATCCAAAGATCTCAGAAAGTAATGCACTCTAGCCTTCCAGTATGCATAATTAGAACGATCAAATACTGGAGGCCTAGTGACCGATGATCCCTCTCCTTTAGCCATATTCCGAACTTCAGTCAAGATCACTCTCTAGGCGGTGAAGCCCTTAAAGAGAGACCCGCTCTGATACCAATTGAAATAGCGGTGAAGACTGCTTTAGTTGAAGTAAGAATATGTCAATATGTCCTAGAGGGGGGTGAATAGGACTTTTAAAGTTTTTATGGTTTATTTAAAATCCTATTACACTAATCGTAATCAGCAAGCACATATTAAGATTACTCAAAAATAATTCTACTAGCTTCCAAGCCCGGTAGAGGATCCAATCACAAACTATTTAAGAAGTGAACAATATGCAAACTAGTTTATGATGGATATGACTGTGTATGTGTGTGAGGTGGGATCTCAGATATTTAGATATGGAAGTATAAAAGTAAATCACACGTTTAGAAAAAATAGCAATTTCAAACACAACCATTTCTATAATGGTTCGACGATCAGTCTACCCACTCCCGGCAGACACACTCAACCCTTGAGTGTGCCAGATTTCACTAAAGAGGTTTCATAGCGGTTCACCTCAAACCTAAGGTTTTAAATCAGGTTCACCTTCAACCTTTATAACTTACACTGAGGTTGACTGTTTATGCTCTCACGAATAAGGGTCAAGACAACGCACCCACTTTTAGGCACACTGGCTAAGGATCTTTCATAAGACCCTACCGGAAGTTTTACGCGGTTTACCCCAAACCCGAGGTTTCACACGGTTCACCTCAAACCTAAGGTTTTGACTGGTTCACCTTCAACCAGATATTTATGCTCTCCACAGAGCAAGGGTCCACACAATGCACCCACTACGTACACTCCCGCCGGAGGCCTCCTACGAGGGCTTGAAGGGGTGAGAAACACCTAAGACCCAATCCTAGAAAGGAATGATCACAAGTGTCCTCTGGACTCTAGATAATTACAGATAAGTGGATGAGTCCCATTATGCACGTTGACGAAGATCTCCTCCTTTGTTGATGAAGAGTCTTCAGTCACCTTGATCTGCAACTTAAAAGATGTACTAGTGCATGGCGAAGGGTTGGGTCAAGGTTATGATGAAATCCTACTCAAAAAAGATTTTCCTATAAGAAAGATAGAGGGATTTCAATCATCTATGCATTCAAGGCATCTCAGCTTCATGATTTTCCATTAAGGTAGTAGCTAAAGGATCCTTGAATGCAGAAGTTCATTCCCCAATCCACTCTATTGAATATCAATGGTGAGGGTGGATTGGAGGATGAACTCCCTTGAGAGAAAGGGCTTTGGGTATAAGATCTAAGGTGAAACACTCAAAAGCTCTCTCTTCTTTCTCTCACAGCAACACTAGACAAGTCCTCTTATATAGGCAAAAGGTTCCAACGGATATAAAATGGTCACATTTATGACAGAATTCGATATCATCAACCAGGTTCGATATCATCGAGCATATACTCTCGATAGCATCGATGGTCTGCTCGATGACTCGAACTCAATGTCATACGCTTTTGAAACCTTTTGCCAGCTAGTCGATGAATAGAAACGATTATTGATGTCCTCGGATTTCGAACTCTAATTCCATCGATGAGAGGTTCGATTCATCGACACTTGAAAAATGAGAGAGACTTGACTTGAAATATTTTAGGTTTTCATAAGTGATCGAGGGACCTTCGAGATCATCGGAATTTAAATATCGTTGATATCGATAGCTGTGTCGATGGATCGATAAATCAAAAGGATTTTTCATAAAGATTGTTGGACAGTTTATGTCCATGTTCGATGCACTCGATATGGCATTGATATCATCGATATTTGAATATCGATTTTATCGAGTGACCCCCGATCATAGATAAATCACCCTGAAATATTTTGTTGGAGAACTTGGCACCTAAGACCGATATCATCGAAGGCCTTCCGATATCATCAAGGTTTGAATTTCGATGGTATCGAGGAGTCTTCAATATATCGATGCTTATATGATATTCTTAAGAAAAAATAGGGGCGCCGGAAATCTGCCTGTCGATATAATTGAGTCAACTTCGATAGACTCGAGATTTGAATATCGATGATATTGATAGGTGTATCGATACATCGATAATTCCGTCTAGATGTGTATAAGGTTGCTGGACATACTTGGTCCTCTTTTTGATGGTATTGATGGAGCATCGAGGACTTGACAGTGCAGGTCGATCATATTGTGATGTGTATCGATAAAATCGACAAGGCAAGAAAACTTAGAGAATTTTCCTATTTTGAAAACATTTTCTTACCCTAAAAACCCTATGATATTCTAACATTTTTTAAGGGTTTTAGTATACCTGGTGATTTGGGACAAGGGATGTGAGGCTCAAATTTACCTATGGCGAGCTTGCACACATCCGGTTAAGGCAGACTCTTGAATTGATCTTCCTTTCAGGCTCTGTAGTCTAACTGACTCAACACTCATGCTAATTGACAAACCAGGGCACTTTCAGTGTTTTATTCCCAAGTGGGTACATGACAATATTCTACATCTCTTAAGCGAATGAGGATTGGTTGAAAGGTTGTCTATTCATCACCGAATTAGACACCACTTGAGATCATCTGAGTTAGTTAAAGTATGTCCTGTAAATCAACCTCAACATCTGGCTGAGGAGATTCAAAATGAGAATGAGGTGCATAATGCTCCCCCGCCTAGAACATTGGGAGATTACCTACAATCAGCGAGGGTGACTACACCTTCCTGCATGATTTTTCCACTTAATGTAGGAAACATGGATTTTAAGCCTGGAGTGATCCAACTCCTCTCTAAATTTTATGGTTTAGATTCTAAAAGCCCATACTTGCACTTAGACAAATTTGATGAGATAGTTGCCACTCTACAGTTTAATAATGTTATTGAAAATGTTTTAAGACTAAAATTATTTCCCTTCTCATTGATAGAGAAGGCTAAGTCATGGTCACATGCCTTAAGGCCAAGATCCATTGACACATGGGCCGAGATGACCAGGGAGTTCCTTAAAAAGTTTTTCCCAGTGCATAAAACAAACACCTTAAGGAGGGCGATTATAAATTTTTCCCAAAAAGAGGAAGAGACCTTCCACTATTGGGAGAGATTTAAGGATCTCTTGAATTCGTGTCCACATCATGGCTACGAAACATGGTGAGAAATAAGCTACTTTTATGATGGATTGACTTAGCCCATACGCTAATTTGTAAAGATAATGTGTAACGGTTAATTCATGAACAAAGAGGCTGATGATGCAAGAGATTACTTTAACTCACTTGCTAAATCATGGGGCACCTCCTCAAGACCCACCACTTTTAAGCCAACTGTTCACAACCCCAAGTGTAGGGTCGCGATGTAGTAATAATCTCGGTGAGACCAAGGTCGAATCTATAGGGATTAATCTCATGAGTTTTCTAAAAACAACAAGAAGAAGAACTAGAAAAAGATGAAAACCTAAATCTAAAATATTTGAGAGGAATTGTGAGAATTTTAATGAAAAACTTAAGAAATTCAAAGATGGAAAACTAGTGTTTCCAAGGATCCACTTATAGAGATCAGGGAGATCTATGCTTGATTCAAGTCACACGATTGGAATCGGAGACCCATCCTATCCAATTGGAAGATATCTCAGTAAAATCAAATCTAAACTTCTTCTGACCAACTTCTCAATGGATGAGAGGTGTGAGAACTAGAAGTGATTCCATCACAAAACCATGCCCATGAGATAAGGCAAACAACAAAATTTACTAATCCACCAACCAATCTGAGAGAATTATGAAAATTAGAGAGGATTCCATCATCCAACCATGCCTAAGGGACGATGGTGAACAACAAGATTTCCTAATTTCATAATCTCAAGCTTGAAAAGGACATACTCAAAGCTATCACAGATCCATTGTAATTTGAGTCACAATAAACCATTAAAAACTGAAAGTATTTCTTAAATATCAAACTATAATCAAAGATAGTTCAACTTAAACATGAATCAAAGTAATAGAAATATCCTATCACAGTACAAGCTTCACCTCTTAGCCCTAGCCAAGAGGTTTATCCAACCATAGACATGATTGAGCTAGAATCTCTTAAGAAAAGCATAAAAACTACTAAGGAAAGGAAAGAAAAACTCTTGGTGACGGCTTTTCCACACTCTTGCACTACACCTCAAATCCTAGATGATGCCTAGGGATGCCTAGGGACCCCTATTTATAGTTTTAGGCCTTAGACTTTCACACCGAGTGAAAATTTCCAGAAACCGTCTCAAATTTCCTAGACCGATCGTGGGCCGTCCTCGACTGGTTGATGGTCTCCTTCGACTGGTCGAACAAGATGAGAATTTTGAGGTTTTACTTGCTGGAGTTCGAGTCAAGACACCTTCGACCAGTCGAGTAGAACCCAGGACTGGTCGAGCCGAGGCTAGGACTAGTCGAAGATGGACGAATTTCACTTCAAAACTCCGATTTTCTTCATTATTGACTTAATTTTCTTGGATCTTCAGTATGTGCATTCTTCATTCTTGGTTTCATCAGATCTAATCTTAGCTTTGGTGATTCTTGAGCATTAAATCCATGCTTTTAACATCCCTTTTAATCTAAGCTCTTAAATTCACCTTGCAACACAAACATGATTAAAATAGAACATTAAGCATTGTCATGTTCATAAAACTAAGTAATAATTGGGGTCTAATATGCAATATTTGACCCTCAACATAATCCCCAACTAGCATTTTTCTAGTCCCGAGCAAAGTATGAGAAAAATGAACCTTAATGCACAATGTTCAAACCTTTTTCAGAAAACGATCTTTTGTGTAATCAAGTATGAATAAGTAGACTCAAGATGAGAAAGTCAATTTTTGAAAACCTGAAGCCGAACCATATAAGCAACCGATCAAATAAATCCCTTATCCATTAGGTCAGAGCATAGTTCGCATATCAAGTTTTTCACCGTGCTCAGTGAAAATACTATCTTTTCATAATGTTAGCCATACTCATCACTTCAAGATTGGTTGTAAGTACTAATTCCGAACTTATCCCATTTTCCTTCTTTTTTCAGTTTTTGATTTTATATCGACGGTCATTTGTATTTATTCCTTTTCTTTAGACATTACATCCTTTTCAAAGACATTTTTCATTCCCCCCAAAGATGTTGTCATTCTTCATTCTTTATGACCTCCTTGTCGATCTCCTATTTTTTAATAGGTTCTTTTTCTTCTTTTAAGGTGGATAAAATTCTCCAAACTCGGTTCTCAATATCTTTCAATGATCATCATACTAACAATCAGAAAATCTAGTATTATTCATTAAAAAAATTTTGAATAACATAATATTCGAACTTACTCTTAATCAGTTAAATGTAAGAACCATAAGTGATAGGTCACTTAGTTGCTCCAACTCTAACAATTCAAAATTCGATTTCTATCTTATCATCATACTCAAAACAGACTTAACTACACAACTTATCGCTCTCCAAATAGATAAACATTGATTTTTTTTAAAAACAATTTGCATATTTTACGCAAAACTGAGAAAACACTGATTAGTTTACCTAATCTCCTATCCCTAACCTAAAATCTACATTGTCCTCAATGTAAAATAAATAAGCATGATTTGCAAAAGAGGCAACATAATAGAAGGAGAAGTGATGGAAAGACAACATCTGATGAAGGAATTTTGAAGCTTTTTCCAAAGGATCTTAGCGTGAAGGTGAAATTGCGGTAATGACTGCTTTAGTTGAAGTGGGAATATGTCAAGATGTCCTAAAGGGGGGTGAATAGGACTTTTTAATATTTTATGATCATTTAAAACCTATTAACCCTATCCTGAATAAATTGCAAGTATCAGGATTTCTTTAAAATAACTCTAATGGCCTCCAACCCAAATAGAGGATTCAATCACAAAACTATTCAAAAGATAAACAAGATACATAACATAGTTCATGATGGATGTGACTGTGTGTGAGGTGTGATTCTACTTAGTTCCAGATAATCATGTGTATATGCAATATGAGAACAATCATAAAAATCACACAAACAGTAAAAGTAAATGGAAATCTTAAACGCTTCGACTACTTGTCTACTTCACTTCCGGCGGATGCGCTCAACCCTTGAGTGTACCGAATCTCACTAACGGAGGTTTCACATCAAGTTCACCTCAAACCGGAGGTTTCAAATTAGGTTCACCTCAAACCAGTACAACCTACTCTAGGTTAAATCTAACGTGTCTACACAGCACAAGTTTATGCCCCACACAAGAGCAAGGGTCAACACACAACACCTAAATTTTAGGCCACACAGGCTAAGGATCCACACAAGGAACCTCACCAGTTTATGCTCCCATGAGCAAGGGTCGACAAACATCACCTAGGTTTTAGACCACACAGGTTAAGGACCTACACAAGGACCTAAGAGTTTATGCTCTCCAACGAGTAAGGGTCAACACAAAGCACCCCCACGTAAACTCCCATCGGAGGCCTCCTACGAGGGCTTGAAAGGAGTGAGAAACACCTTAGACCCATTCCTACAAAAATGAATGATCACAAGGGTCCTCTGGATTCTAATGACTTACAGATAAGTAGATAAGCCCCATTCAGCACGTTGATGACGATCTCTTCCTTTGATGATGAAGAATCTTTAGTTCTCTTGAACCACAACTCAGATGATGTACCAATGTAAGCCGACGGGTTGGGTCAAGGTTATGATGGAATCCTGCTCTATTAAATATTTTCCTATAAAGGAGACAGAGCGATTCCAATCATCTATGCATTCAAGGTATCCCAGCTTAATAATTTTCCATTAAGATAGTAGTTACAGGATCCTTGAATGTGGAAGTTCATTCCCCAATCCACTCTATGGAATGTCAATGATGAGGGTGGATTGGAGGATGAACTCCCATGAGAGAAAAGGTTTAGGGTATATGATTTGTGTTTAAACACATAAAAGTACTCTCTATTTTCTCTACCAACAACTAAGGGCAAGCTCTCATTAAATAGGTAAAAGTTTCCAACGGATATAAAACGGTAACATTTTTGACATAGCTCAATATCATCGAGCAGGTTCGATATCATCGGGCGTATACTCTCGATAGCATCAACTGACCACACGATGATACGTACTCAAACTGTCAAACGCTTTTGAAACTTTTTGTCAACTGGTAGAGGAAATCGAACACTCATCGATGTCATCGGATTTCAAACTCCGATCACATCGACACAGGGTTTGATTCCTCGACATTTGAAAATGTGAGAGCACTTGCCTTGAAACTAAATAGGTATAAGATATGATCGGGCATCACTTGATATCATCGAAATTTGAATGTTAATGATATCGAGGCCTGTGTCGATTCATCCATAATCTTAAGGAATTTTCTTATACGCTTGTTGGACAGTTTATGTCCTATTTCGATGACATCAACCATGCCTCGATATGATCGTTATTTGAATATCGATTTTATTGAGTAACCCCCGATATATGAAAGTTTTAACCTATAACTTACTAGACAGATTTGTGTCCCAATCCGATATCATCGAAGGTCTACCGATATCATCGAGATTTGAATTTCGAGGATATCGAGGATCCCTTCGATATATCGAGAATCACATGTTTTTCCTTAGCAGAATTTTGGACACAACAAGCTAGATGTCAATTTTATCGAGTCGACTCGATAGACTCAAGATTCAAAATTCGATGATATCGAACAGCCTATCGATTCATCGATAGTTCAGTCCAGAGATCTTTGTGGTTTGTTGGACATCTTAAGTCCTTATTTCGATAATATCGAGTGAACTTCTAGGTCATTGATAACAAGGTTCGATTTCATCGAGCCATGTATCGAGAAATCAACAAAGGTAGTAAACTTAAAGATTTTCCTGATTTTGAAAAAAAAGTTTTCTAACAAAAAATCCTAGGACGTTCTATTCCATTTTAAGGGTTTTATATACCTGGTGTTTTGGGACATGGGATGTGAGGCTAAGGTTTACCTTTGACGAGTTCGGGCACACATACTGTTGAGGCAGATGCTTGATCAATCTTCCTATGGGGCTCCCTTGTCTTGCTGACTCAATGCTCATGCCAATTGACAAACCAGGGCACTTTCGATCTCCCCCTTTGTCAATTACATAACAAAACACCAAAACACCTTAAAATAACTTCTAGAATAACACCCTAAATTGTGTGTACATGAACTTTACACAATTTTAGAAATCTATCTAGTTCATACACATGATTGTATCATCAGTAGTAATTGCTCCCCCTGTTGTCTTGCAGCTGCTCTCCCTATTACCTGTTCCACCATTAACAAACACACAATTTTGTTCTCCAAGGTGGAATTTGTTCTCCCCCTTTTTATCGATCATTGGCAAAGACAAGATATAAATAGAGGTTGACTGAAGTTGAAGCACATGGGAGAACCAAGACCCAAATAAAATGCTGAATCAAAAAACAGATATGCAAAAGTATAAGGACATTGCTGAGAGAACAGACTATAATAATGTGGATATAAAGAGCAAACAACACAAGCCAAGCAGGGAATATGCAGAAGAAGGTATTTATAGTTGATATCATCAGTCGAGGCAAACCAGTAATCATACCAGATAAACATGGCAGTAAATATGTATGAATTATAAACAGCCATAATAAAAAATATCAAAAAGATGAATTGCCCAAACATGGCAGTTGTGTAACAACCATCCCAAAATAACAAACAGAAGTATCTATCCCATCCATGGGCATAAAAGAAAGTATTTTCCTCACTTAGAGGATATCCAAAAAAAACTTGTCAGACTTTGCAAGTTAGTAATCCATCACATACACTCATACGATCGTAGGGCATTCAAAATGATACCCATGCCCATACACCGTGATAAGAATAGGGTGTATGTGACAGCACAAAGATTGGTTATACTATGGTGGAGGGGCAGAGGAAGACGGTGTTCTATCGTCACATTGGCAGGTGATCAAATCCACTAGTTGTTGCACGGACTGCTACACACTGGCAACCAAACGTTTCAGGACGGTGAACCTTGCATTCATTGACTCCTTCAACTGAGTGACTTCTCGTAATGTCGTTCCAATCTGATCTTCATGTAGTTTGAATCATTTTCCCGGCATAGGGTTGGATGGAGACTGAGCATGCTGTGATGCGAGGGGGTCTTTGGCCATTCCGGCACCTTTGACTTGTGCAGCCCCTTCACCAAGGTCACCTTCTTCATGAATCCCTTTCTCAGGTTGGTCTTTGGGAAATCGGTGGAAGTTCAAATCCATCTTTCTAATGTTGTTCTTGTTGAAGTGTTGAAGAGAAAGTTCTTGATCATTTATAACAAGAAGACTGGTCATATTACACAGCACATGAATAATCCAAGGATAGGGCAAATGAACATCTTGAAAAGTATGAATCGCATACACTAACTGGTGAACAATCAGAGTGGGAAGGCAGATCTTGATCCCAGTTGCTATAGAATATACTACCATGGCCATGAATCCTTTAAGGTTCGAATGATTGGTACTCCGAGGATATACGTTGGAGGTGAAGATGCCATGTAGAATACGATACCTCAGTTCCATGAATTATGCCTTTAATGCATTACCTTGGTGTCAAGGGATATCATGAACATGACAAAGAAACTTCGTAACCATGGATTGAGTATCAACATTCTTAAGGTCCATGTCAAGGAGACCGATGGGAGACAAAGTGAGGCTAAAGATGTTTACAATGGATTCAGGGGTTATTTCTACATCGTCACCCCTTACAGAAACAGTGATAGACGGAGGCTCAACCACAGGAGAGTGACTGGAAGCAAAGAAGTTGTAGGTTCTTTCATAGTGACACGGGCCACCAAAGTCGAGGAGAGGTAGCCAGTCAATTATGGCTTTAAATGGTTCCAGATTGTATGGTTTTAGGCACTCCCTATCTATTTTCCTTTCATGGACCAACTTTCTTCTAGTGTATTTTGCCAGAGCTGGATTTACCCTAGCAGGAGGAGGAGCTGGTGTTTCAGTTTGGAACCTGCCACGCGAAGTCTGTCTTGTTCGCTGGTGTGTTGGGGTCCCATGTTCAGGCCCCCGTGCCCTTACCTTTGCAGCAAGGACCTTTTGTTTGGAGGATCTCAAAGATTCTCTAGGACCAGAGGGCACATTGACCGGAACCACTGAGAGAGACTTGATGAATTTAGGGTTTTACTGATAGGACGTTTCTCAAAAATCTAGAAATACCCAAAAGGCACAAGATGTAATCTTGAGTATTTGAGGAATTAGAGGAGGTATTATCGGATTTTGATGATCTTGTAGGACTCTCAGATGAAGCTTCGAGTTGAACGGTTGAGAGAGACGAGCTGAGGAGAGAACCCGACCTTTGAGAAGTGAAATGAAATTTTTTTCCTGCTCGTCCGCCTTTTATCGAGTGGCATACTTCGATATCATTGACCTGGTTTCAATGATATCGATAGACCCCATTCGATGTTATTGAAGATGTTCTCAATAACATTCTTGATCATGTGACTCTTCTGATTCCAAAGGGGCATCGATGATATCGATTCTAGTTTGATTTAATCGAGAATCCATGCGATTCATCGACCGTCTTATCGAAGATGTATATCTTTCATTTTCCAACATTTCGACAATCTTCCATATGTATAACTTAGTAAATCTTCATATCGAACAATATACACATCAAAATTTGTACAATCATTATACAATCCAAAATTATAAACATCAGAATGTTTATACAAAAAAAAAAAAAAAAAATTTGAGGTGAGGGACCTCAGATATATCGTGAAAATTCATCAAAATTGCATCTTTTCAACAACTATCCAGATCTAGATGCATGACTTGGGCATGTTTTTCCATGCTCAAATGTTTCTAAGCATATGGATCATCCTGTCCTTTACCTTTAATGACATAGCAGTGGTTATTTGTGTGAAAACCCTTCATCACTAGTTTACCTAATAGGTCTACGATCTCGCATTCCTGCTTGTTGAATGTAACCACATGCTCATTGTCACATATTTAAGGCATGCTCAGAAGATTATGCGTCAATCCTTTTATACAAAAGGCATTCTCATTTTTTAGCATATTTATTCCTTTGATAATTCCCTGTCCTATTACCTTAGCAGTACTTCCATCTTCATAGGTGACTATCCCATCATTAAGATTTGAATAGCTTGAGAGAAGGGATTTGTCACCCGTGACATGTCTTGAGCATCCGCTGTCCAGGCATTACTTAGCATCATTGCCTGTTATATGATTTGAGTGAGTAACAAGGCAATTTTTCTTTTCTTTCAGTACCCATTTTGTGACAGGATTTCTTACTGTGGTAGTTTCTGTTTCATTAATCAAGTTGGTTAACTTAACCATGTTTCCTTGTTTCACAAATTCATTAGTTTTCTGGTTTAATTCAGCCACTTGATTTAATAACTCCTTCATTCTTTCAGTCATTCTAGGTGGTGATGGATGTATATTACCTCTATCCATATTCCTAGGCGGACTCCTGTCATTTTGTATTGTTCTTCTGGTTGGTCTATATTTACTAATGTGATTTTGACCAAAATTGAGTTAAGTCCTCCTAAGAGACATGCATTCAAATTTATAATGCCCAGAATCTCCACACGTATGACAAACAGGAGTAGTTTTTGATTTACTTCCTGATGCAACTGATTTCTCAAAAGTTGGTACTGCATTTTTAGATTTTGACTTGAATTTGTCATATCCTAATCCACTCTTATCTTTCCCAGGTCTTCCTAGCCCTAAGAGTTTTTCTAATTTTTCACTACTATGGGAAAACTTATAATTCAGTTTAACAAAATTTCTAGATTTCTCTAGGTCAAACATGAGTGTGTGATTTTCATTCTGAAGATGCATGTTTTTATCTTTTAATAGTTCAATCTATTTGTTTAGTTTTGCAGACTTAGATTTGAGAAAAATATTGATTCTTTCGAGTCTATCATTTTATGAGTGTTATTATTATAGATCATTAATCAGATGTGTATTGATTTCCAATGTTTTATCCAGATCTTTTTGCAGCAAATTATTTTTGTTTTCAGTTATTCCCAGTCTTTTAAGGATATTGATGCTATGAATGTAGAGTTGATTATAGGCATCCTGCAGATTATCCTTTTCTTCTTCTTCTTTCTCAGTTTCTTCATTATTTTAATGGAAATGATTTAGTGGCCTGAGGTTCTTCAATGTTCTCAGTTTCGATGGGAATGTTTGAGGCAGTAGAGACCATAAGAATTTTCAGAGATTTCTCATCTACATTGCTCTCTGAGTCACTACATTCTGAGTTTGACTCTTCCGTCTCATCCCATGTGGCTACCATCACTTTTCCTTTGGTTTTCCTATTCGGGCATTCATTGGACAGGTGTCCAAACTTTCTACAGGTATAGCACTGTGGTTCCTTGGACTTTTTACCAGTTTTACCTATAGAATGTTTGTTGTCCACCTGTTTTCCTTTAAATGATCGGCCACAATTTTTCTGAAAGAACATTCTGAACAATTATGGTAACAAAGCCACTTCCTTATCTTCATTCTCCCTTTCACTTTCATCTTCCTCATTTGTAGAATTCTTTAAAGTTTTGAGGACGGTATTTTTGAGTTTAGGAGTTTGTTTGAAATGTAGTTCAAATGTTTGTAGGGAACCTACGAGTTCTTTTACTTTCATTTCATCCATGTTTCTACATTCTTCAATGGTTGTAACTTTTGAATTGAGTTGTCCGGTAATGATCTAAGTATTTTTTTACAGATTTTTGGGACTGGAACTTTTTCTCCTAATCCACCCATGGAGTTGCAGATGATATTCAGTTTTGTGAAAAAACTCCATGAAGGTCTCATGCTCTTCCATTCTGAGACTTTCAAACTGTGATGTTAGGAGTTGTAGTTTGGATCTTTTTACTGTGCTTGTTCCCTCATGGGTTGTTTTCAACAAGTCCCATGCTTCTTTGGTTGTTCCACACATACTGATTTGATTGAAGACTTCTTGGGACATAGCACAGTAGATAGCATTCATGGCTTTAGCCTCAGAGGTTTGTTTTTCTTTATTGAATGTTGTACACATTTCTTTAGCTTTTGGTTTAGTGATAGCTGTGTCATTTTCAAGTACTATTTATTTGGTTGGTGGCACATATCCTTTTTCAACAATATCCCAAACATCATGATCCAAAGATCTCAGAAAGTAGTGCATCCTAGACTTCCAGTATGCATAATTTGATCCATTAAATACTAAAGGTCTAGTTACCGATGAGCCCTCTCCATTGGCCATCTTACCAACTTCAGTAAAGATCACTCTCTAGGCAGTGAAGCCCTTAAGAGAGACCCGCTTTGATACCAATTGAAATTGCGGTAATGACCGCTTTAGTTGAAGTGAGAATATGCCAAGATGTCCTAGAGGAGGGTGAATAGGACTTTTTAATATTTTATAATAATTAAAAACCTATTGACCCTATCCTGAATAAATATTCAAGTATCAGGATTTCTTCAAAATAACTCTAATGGCTTCCAACCCAAATAGAGGATCCAATCACAAAACTATTCAAAAGATAAACAAGATGCATAACATAGTTCATGATGGATGTGACTGTGTGTGAGGTGTGATTCTACTTTGTTCCAGATAATCATGTGTATATGCAATATGAGAACAATCAGAGAAATCACACAAATAGTACAAGTAAATGGCAATCTCAAACACAGTTGTTTTTATAGTGGTTCAACTACTTGTCTACTCCACTTCCGGCGGACGCACTCAACCCTTGAGTGTACCGGATCTCACTAATGGAGGTTTCACATCAGGTTCACCTCAAACTAGAGGTTTCAAATCATGTTCACTTCAAACCAGTACAACCTACTCTAGACTAACTCTAATGTGTCTACACGACACAAGTTTATGCCCCACACAGGAGCAAGGGTCAACACACAACACCCGAATTTTAGGCCACAAAGGCCAAGGATCCACATAAGGAACTTCACCAGTTTATGCTCCCATGAGTAAGGGTCAACACACATCACCCAGGTTTTCGACCACACAGGTCAACGACCTAGACAAGGACCTAAGAGTTTATGCTCTCCACAAAGCAAGGGTCAACACAAAGCACCCCCATATACACTCCTATTGGAGGCCTCCTACGAGGGCTTGAAAGGGGTGAAAAATACCTTAGACCCAATCCTACAAAAAGGAATGATCGTAAGGGTCCTCTGGACTCTAATGAGTTACAGATAAGTAAATGAGCCCCATTCAGCATGTTAATGAAGATCTCTTTTTTTAATGACGAAGAATCTTCAGCTCCCTTGAACTGCAACTCAGATGATGTACCAATGTAAGGCAACGGGTTGGGTCGAAGTTATGATGGAATCCTACTCTATTAAATGTTTTCCTATAAAGGAGACAGAGCGGTTCCAATCATCTATGCATTCAAGGTATCCCAGCTTAATGATTTGCCATTTAGATGGTAGCTGCAGAATCCTTGAATGCAAAAGTTCATTTCCCAATCCACTCTATTGAATGTTAATGATGAGGGTGGATTGGAGGATGAACTCCCATGAGAGAAAAGGCTTAGGGTATATGATCTGGGTTTAAACACACAAAAGCACTCTTTATTTTCTCTACCAACAACTAAGGGCAGGCTCTCATTAAATAGGCAAAAGGTTCCAGCGGATATAAAACGGTCACATTTTTACAGAGTTCAATATCATCGAGCATATACTCTCGATAGCATCGACTGACCGCTCGATGATACGAACTAAAATTGTCAAACGCTTTTGAAACTTTTTGCCACCTGGTCGAGGAAATCGAACACTCATCGATGTCATCGGATTTCGAACTCCGATCACATCGACACAGGGTTCGATTCCTTGACATTTGAAAATGTGAGAGCATTTGCCTCTGAAACTAAACAGGTATAAGATATGATCAGGTATCACTTGATATCATCAGAATTTGAATGTCGATGATATCAAGGTCGGTGTCGATTAATCGATAATATTAAGGAATTTTCCTCTACGCTTGTTGGACAGTTTATGTCCTATTTCGATGACATCGACCATGCCTCGATATGATCGATATTTGAATATTGATTTTATCGAGTAACCCCCGATACATGAAAGTTTTAACCTATAACTTGCTGGATAGATTTGTGTCCCAATCCGATATCATCGAAGGTCTACCGATATCATTGAGATTTGAATTTTGAGGATATCGAGGATCTCTTCAATATATCGAGAATCGTATGTTTTGCCTTAGCAAAATTTTAGACACAACAGGCTAGATGTCGATTTTGTCGAGTCGACTCAATGGACTCGAGATTTAAAATTCGATGATATCGAACAGCCTATCGATTCTTCAATAATTCAGTCTAGAGATCTTTGTGGTTTGCTGGACATCTTAAGTCCTCATTTCGATAATATCGAGTGAACTTCCAGGACAACGATAACAGGGTTGAATTTCATTAAGTCATGCATCGATAAATCGACAAAGGTAAAAAACTTAAAGATTTTCCTGATTTTGAAAAAAAAAATGTTTTCTAACCAAAAACCCTAGGATGTTCTATTCAATTTTAAGGGTTTTATATACCTAGTGTTTTGAGACATGGGATGTGAGGCTAAGGTTTACCTTTGGCGAGTTCGGACACACATCCTGTCGAGGCAGATGCTTAATCAATCTTCCTATGGGGCTCCCTTATCTTGCTAACTCAACGCTCACGCTAATTGAAAAACCAGGGCACTTTTGGAAGGTAGGTTAGCACAAGAGTTAAACTAACAACAAGCAAACTATCTTAGATAGCATAAAGCCAACTATCCTGAAATGGCAGAAAACAATAAACCTAAGTACACCTCCGTTAGACTAGGAGATCAATCCTGATAAACAGAATCATTCAGAGGTATGGACATGTCCTCTAAATCAAATTTCTCAACGAATGGCTTTAAACGATGTCCATTTACTTTGAATTCATTGCCATTGTTTGGATTTCGAATCTCGATAGCCCCATGAGGATAAACATTAGTAATAGTGAAAGGGCTGGTCCAATGAGATTGGAGTTTTCCCGGAAAGAGTTGTAACCGAGAGTTATACAAGAGGACTTTCTGACCAAGTGTGAATGATTTCTGAAGAATGTGTTGGTCATGAAACACCTTCATCCTGTCCTTGTAAATTCTCAAGTTCTCGTATGCATCATTCCTGATTTCATTGAGTTTATTCAACTGAAGTTTGTGTAGCGAGCCATCGTTGTCCAGATTGAAATTCAAAATTTTGATATCCTAGTAGGCTCTATGTTCCAACTCCATAGGCAAGTAGCAAGCCTTCTCATAGACAATTCTAAAGTGAGACATTCTAATAGGAGTCTTAAATGTGGTATGATAAGCCCATAAGGCATCGGTCAATTGGATTGACCAATTCTTACAGTCGGGGTTAACTGTCTTTTCCAAGATATGTTTAATTTCCCTATTAGAAATCTCAGCTTGTCCACTTGTTTGTGGGTAGTATGGAGTGCTCACTTTATGGGAGATGTCATATTTTTTCATTACATTCGCAAATGGTCTATTACAAAAATGTGAGCTTCCATCACTAATGATGACTCGAGGCATTTCAAACTGGGAAATGATGTTCTCTTTTAAGAATTTAATGACCATTTGATGGTCATTGTTCCCGCACAAAATCGGTTCGACCCATTTAGTGACATAGTCTATGACGAGTAAAATATATAAATTTCTAAAAGATTGGGGGAATGGTCCCATGAAATCAATGCCCCAGCAATCAAATGCTTCAATGATCAGAATGGGGTTAAGCGGTATCATATTTCGATGGGACAATGCTCCCAACTTCTGACAATGCTCACAAGCTTTGTAAAACTCATGAGTGTCCATGAATATAGTGGTCCAGTAAAAGCCACACTGTAGAATCTTGGCTGTGGTCTTTTTAGCAAAAAAGTGATCACCACTGACTTGAGAGTGATAAAAGAAAATAACACTTTGATGTTCATTATCTGACACACATCTCCTTAAGATTTGGTCTGGGTAATATGTAAATAAATATGGATCATCCTAGAAAAACTTACGAACCTCGGCAAAGAATTTTTTCTTATCTTGCACAGTCTAATGTGTCGGCATGAAACCTATGACAAGAGAATTAGCAATATCAGCAAACCAAGGTGAATGGGAGACTTTGAACAATTGTTTGTTAGAAAACATCTCATTTATATGTGTCGTCTCAAAGGAATCAAAGAGATCAAGGCGAGAAAGATGGTTAGCCACTACATTTCTACTCCCTTTTTATATTTTATTTCCAAATCAAATTCTTGGAGTAGAAGGATCCATCTTATCAAGCGGGGCTTAGTATCATTCTTAGAAAGAAGATACTTGACTGACGTATGATCTGTGTAAATGACGATCTTGGATCCGATCAAGTGGGACCTAAATTTGTCCAAAGCAAACACTATGACTAAGAGTTCCTTTTCTGTAATAGAGTAGTTTACTTGGGTAGGATTTAGGATTTTACTTGTGTAGTGTATAACATACGGCTTCTTGTCTTTTCTCTGGCCTAGAACTGGCTCAAGAGCATAGTCAAATGCGTCACACATAAGTTCAAAAGGAAGGCTCCAATCGGGTGACTGCATGATAGGTGTAGTGATTAACATGCCCTTGAGCTTAGTAAAAGCTTTCTGGCATTGCTCAGTCCACTCAAATGTTGCATCCTTTTAAAGTAAATTATATAAAGGATGAGAGAGGTGACTAAAGTCTTTTATGAATCTCTTGTAAAAATCGGCATGTCCTAAGAAGGATTGCATGTCTCGTATGTTCTTGGGTGGAGGTAGGTTAGAGATAAGATCAATTTTAGCCTTATCTATCTCAATTCCCTTGGACGAGATGATATGTCCAAGGATAATTTCCTTACGAACCATGAAATGACACTTCTCCCAATTGAGTACCAAATTCTTTTCTTCACATCATTTCAGCATATATTTAAGATTCTCTAAACAATCACTAAAAGATAGACTAAAGACAGATAAGTCGTCCATGAAGACCTCTAGATATTGCCCCACCATGTTAGAAAAAATACTCATCATACATCATTGAAAAGTGGTGTGGTCATTACACAGTCTAAATGGCATCCTTCAGTAAGAAAAGTTGTCAAAGGGACATGTGAATGTGGTCTTTTCCTGATCTTCAAGAGCTATCTCTATCTGGTTATAGTCCGAATATCCGTCAAGGAAACAGTAATAGGAATGACCAGCTAACCTTTTCAAAATGTTATCAATGAAGGGCAAAGTAGTCCTTCCTCGTGACGGTATTCAACTTCTTGTAGTCAATGCACATTCTCCAACCAGTAGTAACTCTAGTCAGCACGAGTTCATTGTTGGCATTGGCTACGATGGTGATTCCGGACTTCTTAGGAACCACCTGAGTTGGACTCACCCATTGACTATCGGATATAGTGTATATGATACCCACATCTAATAGTTTAAGAACCTTGGCCTTAACTACTTCCTTTATATTTGGATTTAGTCTACGTTGTGATTGCTGAGAGGTCTTCACATTATCCTTAAGATAAATGCGGTGAGTATAAATCGGAGGTTCAATTCCCTTGAGGTCCGCAATCGACCATCTAAGGGCTCTCTTATGCTCAATAAGAGTATATATAAGCATACTCTCCTGTTCTTGATCAAGCTGGGAAGAAATCATCACCAGGTATGTCTTATCTTCACCTAAATAAACATATTTCAAATAAGAGGGTAAAGGTTTTAGGTTAAGCATCGGTGCCTTGAGGTTAGATGGTAGAGGTATTACATTGGTTTGGGGCAACTCTTCAAATTGTGGCCTTGACCAGTTAACTTCAAGTACCAGCATAGTATCAAGCATGACACCCGTCTCCCTAATCATGTCATCATCAAAATCATGGGATTAGGCCAAACACATCTCTAGAGGGTCAGAGAATAAGGTCAGAAGTGTTCTATCTTCCACGAAAGAGTCAATCATGTTAATGTCATGGAAATCATCATCATCCTCTAACTGTTTGCCTATGTTGAAAAATATATTCAACTCCAATGTCATATTCCCGAAATACATACACATGACTCCATTCTTGTAATTACTGATTGCGTTTGAAGTGGCAAGGAATGGGCGACCAAGAATGACGGGAATTTAAGTGCTCATGTTACTAATGGGTTCTGTATCCAGGATGATAAAATCTACCGGATAGTAGAATCTGTCAACCTAGACCAACACATCCTCAATTACCTCTCTCAGTACACGAACTGAGCGGTCAACAAGTCATAATGTGGTTAGGGTGAGTTTCAATTCACCCAAGCCTATCTATTTGTAGACCGAGTAAGGAATCAGATTTACACTTGCTCTTAAGTCAAAAAGTGTGTGCTCAATCCTGTAGTTCCCAATTACGCAAGCAATGGTTGGGCTACCAGGATCTTTATACTTTTGTGGCACATCTTGCTTTAGGATGGCACTCACTTTTTCTGTTAAAAAGATTTTCTTTTTGATACTTTGCCGTCTTTTGGTTGTACACAAGTCTTTCAAAATTTTGGCATATGAAGGTATTTGTTTTACAATATCAAGTAGAGGAATATTGACCTTCACTTGTTTCAACACCTCTAGAATGTCTTGAGAGTTAGAGAGAGGTTTTGGTGTAACCAACCATTAGGGGAATGGGGCAATCGACTTGCCTTTAAGTTTCGGTTACAATTCTTATGGAGCAGTGTTAGGTCTATCATTGTTGTCCTCTTCTGGGTCCTTAGGCTTTTCAGCCCTTACCGGAACAGATTTGTCAATTATCTTCCCACTCCTAAGAGTGGTGATAGACTTAGCTGGCTCCATTTGATTTTGAAGAGCTTGGATCACTTATTTCGTATTGCGGTTTAGGATTGGGGAAAGGTTGGGCTGAAAAAATCCTTTTTTCCCCAATTGATTTTTTTGTCTCACGCCCTTGTATGGCCTTTGAAATGTCTTGAAGGGTTTGCAATATACCCTGAGTGATAAGCTCTTGGTTTTGAATATGTTTTAGAACCGGATCTTCTTGAGGTTTCACTTAATTTGGAATTTGATTGAAAAAACCTTGAGGAGTAGCAGTTTGTCCTTTCCTCCAATTGAAGTTTGGTTGATTTCTCCAATTAGGATTGTATGTATTGGAGGTAGGTCCATTGAAGGGTCTTTGGTAATTATTCACGGCATTGGATTGCTCATTCAACACCTCTTGAAAGGCAAGTATTGTTGGATAATTTTTAGTTGTGTGAACGTTGCAAGCACAAATACCGCAAACAGTTTCCTTAACCTTATCTTTCTTTAGTTCTATAGCCTCGAATTTCCTTATTAGATTAAACACTTTAAGATTAATATCATCATCCTCTTTCAGAAGGTATAATCTGCCCCTGTCATTTGATTGAGCGGGCCTAGAAGTGATGCTTGATTTTGGATAAGTGTCCCATGATTGTACGTTTTCAGCAAGTCTATCCAAGTAGTCCCACACATCATCGACATTTTTTATTCATGAATTCCCCATTGCACATTATCTCAACCAATTAGCGCATGACAGATGTCAGTCCATCATAGAAAAAGTGTGTAATGCACCACGTTTCAAAACTCTATTATGGGCATGAAGATCCTTGAACCACTCTCAACATTGGAAGAATGTTTCATCCTCCTTTTGGGCAAAGTTCATGATTGACTTTTTAAGGGTGTTCGTTTTATGATGTGGAAAATTTTTCTTTATGAACTCCCTTATCATATCATTCTATGTGCTAATAGATCTAGGACGTAGTGAATGCAACCACGTCTTAACTTTCTCTTTCAAAGAAAAGGGAAAGTGTTTCAGTCTGACTGTTTCCTCAGACACGTTTGGAAAATATAAAGTGGCTATAATCTTATTAAATTCTTTTAAGTGCAAATATGGACTTTCATATTCAAGTCCATGGAATTTTGGAAGGAGTTGGATCACCCTTGGCTTAATATCCATATGTCCCGTATTTTCTGGAAAAACCATGTATAAGGGCATGCTCACCCCCACCGGTTGTAAATAATCTCGCAAAGTATAAGGTGGGGGTGCTTGATGCACCTCATTCTCATCCTGAACTTTCTCAACCCTAGGTTGAGGTTGTCTTCCCGGTTGATTAACTGGTTGATTTGCAGCCATAACCTCAGTTAACTCTGGGGATCTCGAGTGGTGTCCTATCCTGTGATGGATAGATAACCCCTCAACCAATCCTCCTTCACTCAAAAGACGTCGAGTGTTATCACGCACCCACTTGGGCATGAAACACTCTCAGCCCTCAATTTCCAATTCTAACCTAAACCTAAAAGAGAGAAAGGAAATAGAAATCTAGAAATAGAAAGAGAGGGAATTGGGAAGAAGTTACCAAATTAGAAGTTCCTAATTAAAATCCTTCAAAACAAAACAAAATAAGTCAATTTCTAAAAATAAAAATTCTAAAATTAGAAAGTTCCTAAAAATAAAAATAGAAAGTAAACTAGTTTCTAAAAAAGAAAAAGGAAAGTTTCTAAAAAATTAGAAAATAGAAAGTTTCTAAAAATTGATCAGGAAAGTTCTAAACCTAGAATTAGAAAGTAAGTTAGTTTCTAAAATAATTCAGCAAACCTTAATCCTAAAAATAGAAACTAGAAAAAATAGATCTATGCTTAACTCAAGTCACACGATTGGAATTGGAGTCCCATCCTATCCAATTGGAAGATATCTCAGTAAAATTAAATTTGAACTTCTTTTGACCTAGTTCTCAATGGATGAGAGGGGTGAGAACTAAAAGTGATTCCATCACAAAACCATACCCATGAGACAAGGCAAACATTAAAATTTACCAATCCACCAACCAATCTGAGAGAATTGTGAAAATTAGGGAGGATTCCATCATCCAACCATGCCCAAGGGACGATGATGAACAATAGGATTTCCTAATTTCACAATCTCAAGCTTGAAAAGAACATACTCAAAGCTATCGCAAATCCATTGTAATTTGAGTCACAACAAACCATTAAAAATTGAAAGTATTTCTTAAATATCAAACTAGAATCAAAGATAGTTCAACTTAAACATGAATCAAAGCAATAGAAACATCCCATCACGCTACAAACTTCACCTCTTAGCCGTAGCTAAGAGGTTTAGCCAACCATAGACATGATTGAACTAGAATCTCTTAAGAAAAGTATAAAAACAACTAAGGAAAGGGAAGAAAAACTCTTAGCGACATCTTCTCCAATCTTTTGCTCCACTCCTCAAACCCTAGATGATGCCTAGGGATATCATAGGGACCTCTATTTATAGTTTTAGGCTTTAGACTTTCACACCGAGTGGAAATTTCTGGAAACCGTCTCAAATTTATGCAGTTCGCAAGTTTTGCATAACCCTTGACTGGTCGTGGGTTGTCCTCAACCGGTCGTGGGACGTCCTCGACCGGTCGAGGGTCTCCTTCGACTAGTCGAGGAGGATGAGAATTTTGAGGTTTTACTTGCTGGAGTTCGAGTCAAGACACCTTTGACCGGTAGAGCAGAACTTAGGACTGGTCGTGCATAGTCAGGACTGGTCGAGCCGAGGCCAGGACTAGTCGAAGATGGCCGAATTTCACTTCAAAACTCTGATTTTCTTCATTCTTGACTTAATTTTCTTGGATCTTCAATATGTGCATTCTTCATTCTTGGTTTCAGCAGATCCAATATTGGCTTTGGTGATTCTTAAGCAATAAATCTATGCTTTTAACATCCCTTTCAATCCAAGCTGTTAAATTCACCTTACAACACAAACATGATTAAAATAGAACATTAAGCATTGTCATGTTCATAAAACCAAGTAATAATTGGGGTCTAATATGCAATATTTGACCCTCAACACCAAATCAATTAAGAGATAAGGGAGGGATTTATGTCTTAAAAGAAAACGATGACATGCGTGTTAGGGTGACCAATCTCACAAGGAAAGTCGAGGCCATGGAACTTAAGAAGGTAGAGATGGTCAAATCCAATGAAACTATTAAAATTACTTTAGGTATTTATGCTAGCAATATACACTTAATGCAGGATTGTCCTACAATTTTTGCATTTCAAGAGTTGTTGCATGAACAATCAAACGCCATGAACAACTACTAATGACCATTCAGTGGACCCACCTCAAATACATATAATCTTAGCTGGAGGAGCCATCTTTCAGTTGGAGGAACAGACAAACGACTACCCCACAGGAGGCCCTTACCCAACTTCTCAATCAAAGGAAGCCTTAAGTGAATAAATTTCAAAAATTCATATAAAATCAAGAGCAATTCAAACAGAATACGTTGCAAGCATTCCAGGATATCAAAGCAACTTTGAGAGTATTTACATCATTCATTCAAATAATCGAGTCACAACTAACTGTTAGGAAGAAATGGACTCTTCCAACCTAACCCCTCCCTAACCCAAAACAACAATGCGAGATAAGTGACCCGAGCTCTTTCAATCAACATATGGAGCATCTAAGTTCATCACCACCCTTAGAAGTGGTAAGACGATTGATTAGACCATCCCGACAAGGGCTGAAAAGACTAAGGTCTCGAAAGAAACTAAGAGAGATGATGGAGCTTAGCATTGCTACACAAGAGAGGGAATCAGAAAAAGCATACAAGCTAGCTGCGCCATTCCCCCAATGACTGATTACAATAAAACCTTTATCTAATCCTCAGGATATTTTAGAGGTTTTAAAACAGGTGAAGGTCAACATCCCTCTTTTGGATGCCATTAAATAATAACCTTCATATACCAAGGTCCTAAAAGATCTTTGTACGGCCAAAAGATGGCGAAGCATTTAAAAAAAAAAAAAAAAACAACTGAAAAGCATTTAAAAAAAAAAAAAAAAAGGATCCAGGTAGCTCAAATGTTTCTTATATAATCGGGGACCACCGGATCGAATATGAACTTCTTGACTTAGGATCGAACATAAATCTTATTCCTTATTTGGTTTACGAAATAGCTTGGTTTAGGTGAATTAAAACCCACCAAGACCACACTATAACTTGTTGATTGTTCGATTCATATACCGAGAAGAATGATCAAGGATGTACTAGTCCAAGTTGACAAATTCTATTACCCAATAGATTTTATCATCTTGGATGCACAACCCATTGTAGTGCGAGCACTCACATTGCCGTCATTTTAGGTCATCCATTCCTAGCCGCATTAAACGCCATTATTAATTGCAAGAATGGGATCATGAAATTATCTTTCGGGAATATGGCATTAGAGCTTAATATTTTCAATATGTGCAAACAACTGGAGGATGTTGATGATGCCCACAAAATTAACTTGATCGATTTATTCATGGAAGAAAGAGCCCTCTTAACTCTTTACTCTGATGCTTTTGAGATGTTCTTGGCCCACTCCCCTGATTTGGATGATGGCATGATTAGGGAGATGAATGCCTTACTTAATGCAATGCTAGTCCTTGAAATTAAACGGTGGAAGCCACAATTTGAACATTTACCCCTTAATGTAACAAAGCTTCTACCGTCAAGCATCAAGGCAACAAAGCTTAACCTAAAACTGTTGCCAACCAATCTTAAATATGTTTACTTAGGTTAAGATAAGACATATCCGGTGGCGATTTCTTCGCACTTGGATGAAGGACGAGAGAGTATGCTCATCGCTACTATGAAAGAATACAAAGGAGCCATTGGATGGACCATCACGAATCTCAATGGAATCAATTCTTTGATTTGCACTCACTGCATACACCTTGAGGATAATGCTAAAACTTATAGACAACCACAACGTCGATTAAATCCAAATATGCGAGAGGTGGTTAAAGTCAAGGTGCTTAAGCTATTGGATGTGGGTATCATATACCCAATATCTGATAGCCAATGGGTGAGTCCAACTCAAGTAGTTCCCAAGAAGTCTGGGATCACCATCGTAGCCAATGCCGATATGAACTCATACCAACTAGAGTCACTACTGGTCGGAGAATGTGCATTAACTACCGAAAATTGAATACCATCACTAGAAAAGATCACTTTCCTTTACCTCTCGTTGATCAAATTTTAGAGAGGTTAGTTGGTCATTCCCACTACTTCTTTTTGGAGGGTTATTCGGGCTATAACCAAATAGAGATACCCCTTAATGACTAATAGAAAACAACATTTACATGTCCCTTTGGCACTTTCACATAACAAAGGAAGTCATTTAAACTATGTAACGCTCATGCAACATTCCAATAATGCATGTTGAGTATCTTCTCAGACATGGTGGGGCAATATTTCGAGGTCTTCATGGATGACTTCTTATTGTTTGGTTCATCTTTCAACAATTACATTGAAAATCTAAAACATGTGCTAAAAAGATGCAAGGAAAAGAACCTTGTGCTCAACTGGGAGAAATGTCATTTCAAGGTTAGCAAGGGAATTGTGCTTGGACATATCATATTATCCAATGGAATCGAGGTAGCAAAGCAAAAAATTGATCTTATCTCTAACCTACCTCCACCCAAAAGCATACGTGATGTTTGTTCCTTTTTATGGCACACCGACTTCTATAGAAGATTCATAAAGGACTTCAGCCACATATCTCATCCTTTATATAATCGTCTTCGAAAGGATACTTCGTTTGAGTGGACTGAAGAATGCCACAAAGCTTTTTACAAGCTTAAGGGCATGTTGACTAGTACTTCGATTATGCAGTCATTCAACTGGAGCCTTCCTTTTGAGATTATCTATGATGCGAGTGATTATCCTATTGGGACGGTTTTAGGCCAAAGAAAAGAGAAAAATCCATATGTGATCTACTACACAAGTAGAACTTTGAACTTTGCCCAGATGAATTATTCTACTACGGAGAAGGAGCTCTTAGCTATAGTCTTTGCACTTGACAAGTTTAGGTCTTAATTTGATCCAAGATCATTGTATTCACAGACCATTCAACGCTAAAGTACTTTCTCTTTATGAAGGATGCTAAGCCCCGATTGTTGAGATGGATCCTCCTACTCTAGGAATTTGACATAAAGATTCGTGATAAGAAAGGAGTAGAAAACATGGTTGTCGATCACCTTTCTAAGCTTTTTATCTCTTATTTCATTGAGATGACACATATTAATGACATGTTCCTTGATGAACAACTTTTCGTTATCTCCCATTCACCTTGGTTTGTTGACATTGCGAATTATCTTGCTATAGGTATATGTTGACATCTTGGACCAAGCGAGATCAGAAAATTTTCTACACCGAGGGGCATAATTATATATAGGATGATCCATACTTATTTTAGTATTGCCCAGATCAAATTATAAGGAGATGTATTCTCGATGATGAACCTTAAAACGTAATCTCCTTTTGTCATTCAGATGCCTGTGGTGGCCATTTTTCGGCTAATAAAACCATGGTGATATTTTTGCAGTATGGTTTTTTCTAGCCCACAATGTTCAAGGACGCTAACGATTTTTATAAAACTTGCGAGCGTTAGGAGTATTGTCCCATCGAAATATGATGCCTCTAAACCCCATTCTTACCATTGAAACATTTGGTTGTTGGGGCATTGATTTCATGGGACCATGTTGTCAAAAATTAGAAGGATTGTCCCATCGAAATATGATGCCTCTAAACCCCATTCTTACCATTGAAGCAATTGATTGTTGGGGCATTGATTATGAGACCATTCCCCCAATCATTTAGAAATCTATATATCTTGCTTGTAGTAGATTATGCTACCAAATGGGTAGAAACGATTCCGTGTCAAAATAATGACCATCGCACGATCATTAAGTTCTTAACAGAAAATCTTCTCTCTGAGTTCGGAACACCTCTAGTTATTATCAGTGATGGAGACTCTCACTACTCTAATAGGCCATTCGAAACCTTAATGAAAAAATATGGCATTTTAAACAAAGTGAGTACCCCTTATCACCCGCAAACAAGCGGTCAGGCTAAGATTTCTAATAGGGAGATTAAGTAAAATTTGGAGAAGACGGTGCATGTCATGCCCCAAACCCGGAGATCAGACTCACAGGAATCCCGATCGCCGAATCCAGTGTCGACAGCCTCCGTAGTACCCCATTCTCCGTTCACAGCGCCCATATGTCAGATTCTGATCCTGGGATCCTACAAGGAGGATATTCCAACGTACATTTATCTCGTAAGAAGCATAACCACAAGTTTACCCAAATCACAAAGGCAACCTCATCATCACATATCCATTAATATAATCATTTAAATACAATGCTGAAAGAGAAATACATATATCGAAAATCAAAACTCCAGAGGTCCGCTGCATGCACCAAGCTCAACACTACTGTAAACTAAGGCCACCTGCACGTATCTATCATGCATAAGCTTATAGAAAGCTTAGTAGGTGGTGAAAGTGTGTGCATAAGGTAAGTGTCAAGAAAGCAATATCAGAGTAATCAGAGTAAGCGGAAATACTGACAAGTCCATAAATCATACAATATCAGAATAATGTGAAAACATACTGATAGGCCCATAAATACCACAAGCCTTATCCAGGCTATGCGAGACAAAAATATAATAAACCAATATCATGTACTGAGGAAGCAATGTAGATCAGCTATGTAATGCGGAGATAGTAAGCCAAATACTATGTGCTGAGGATGCAATGCAATATGCGATGCAAATGAAATGACGAAGATGGAGTGTGAAGTTGGGATGATAGTACGTAGTATCACAGGCTACGGGGTCCACCACAAAGGACTTATATCCAAACCAGTCCCATACCTAAATTTGGATAGTCAGACTCAACGTGGTAAACTCCTGATCTCAGGTTAGTCGCGCTCCCCAACCGAAATCTTAGCCATTGTGAAGGTACATGTAATATATAGTTGCGCACCACCAGCCTGAGTGGATAGGGAATGAATGAATGAATGAGTATACAACTCCTGCTCAATAAGTCCACATATCAATACGGTTCATCTCTGGGATCATCACCGGGGTCTAGTACACTCTACATGCAAATCGTCGCCTACTGACGCATGACCATGTAAGTGAAAGAGAGCTCACTATCTACTTAGGCAGTAGTCAGCCAATATCTACCCATCACATTGATAGTGGACCCATTCACGAGCTAGTCAAACTCAGCCTAGCTATGCCCCCATACTCTTAGGCGGGTAAGGCCACACCCCCTCCCAACGACCATGACATGGTGGGAGACACGGCCTCCAGGTATTCGGTACTCGGGCACTCATGTATCCACTCGGTCTCGATGTTGGGGCATCTCCTGACCTCGGAGGTTTAGGGATTTTCACCCAGGGCCATCTATGGCAGCCCGATGCTAATAACAGATTTTCAGTGTCTCATCTGGCCATCCACGATATCTCTATGGAGGCTACAGCCCTGATGTCGCTAAGGCGTACAGTAATCACAACACATAATGCAAGATGCATGAGTTATACAATCCAGTCATGCATCAATCCTGCGCATACCTTGCGCTCATGTGAGATAATCTCCGCCTATCAGGGAATCTTATAACAACCGGCACTATGGCATATGCAATGGTCAATCATATCTTATAACAAACATGCAGATGATGCGTATAGGTATGTATCATGATGCTATGCTGTCACATACTCATAATCAGTATCAATAATCGTCATCGACAATCGACCTCGACAATGTAGACATTTAACCAACATTGCCCCCAAGGAATGGCCCATATAGAGCCTTACATACATTGAACCCATAACCTCACACGAGGGCCAAATATACAACACCATGGACCTCACTCAAGAGTTTAATACACATCACAATGGGCCTTTCACATGGGCCTAACATACATCGCAATGGGCTCCATCGCCTGCCCCTCAAATGTATCACAATGGGCCTCATTACATAGGCCTCATATACATCACATTGGGCCTCTACAACCGGCCTCGACAATCAGAATCGGTCGCGACAATCGGCCTCATCAATCGGGATCGGCCTCGACAATCAGAATCAGTCTCGATGATTGGCCTTAACAATCGAAATCAGCCTCGACAATCAAAATCGACCTCGATACTCAGCCTCGATAATTGGAATCGGCCTCTATAATCGGAATTGGCATATACAATCGGCCTCGACAATTAGAATCAGCCTCGATACTTGACCTCAACAATCAGAATCGGCCTATACAATCAACTTTAACAATCGAAATCGGCCTCGATACTCGGCCTCAACAATTGGAATTAGCCTATACAATCGGACTCAACAATCGAAATCGGCCTTGACAATCGGAATTGGCCTATACAATCGGTCTCATTACTCGGCCTCGACAATCAGAATCGGCCTATACAATCGGCTTCAACAATCAAAATCGGCCTCGATACTCCGTCTCGACAATTAGAATCGGCATATACAATCGACCTCGACAATCAAAATCGGCCTATACAATCGGCCTCGACAATCAAAATCGGCCTATACAATCGGCCTTGACAATCGGAATCGGCCTCGATACTCGACCTCGATAATTGGAATCAAAATTAGCCTCGACAATCAGAATCGGAAGTGGAATCGGCCTCAACAATCGGAATAGATCGATAATCAGCCTTAATAATCGAAATCGGCAATCGGCCACGACAATCGGAATCGGTAATCAGGCACGACAATTGACCACGACAATCGAATCGGCAATCGGCCACAACAATCCAAATCAGCAATCAGCCATGCAATTAGAATTGGCATTCGGTCACGATAATCAAAATTGATAATCGGCCACGACAATCGAAATCGGCAATCGGCCATGACAATCAGAATCGGCAATCGGCCATAACAATCAGAATCAGTAATCGGCCATGATAATCGGCCTCGATGAGAATGGGCCTAACAAGGCCTAAGGGAAGGTCATAATGTGGACATTAAACCATCATTGCCCATCAATGTGGACATTTAACCAACATTACCCCAAGGAGTGGCCTACATAAACATCATTACATACATTATAGTGAAATCACACATTACATCGGCCCACACATTCATCGCTTTGGGCCTCACCCATGGACCTCATGTACATCACAATGGGCCGCAATACATGGGTCCTATATACATCACATGGCTGGAAATACATCACAACAGGCCTTACCAAATGGGCCGAAAATACATCATAATGGGCCTCATCATATGAGCTAAAGTATATCATAATGGGCCTCGCTCGTGGGCCTTTATACACAACAGGTGGGCCATGCACATGGGCCTCAAATACACAACATGTAAGCCCTACACATGGGTCTCATATACATTAAATGGGCCATGTATCTGGGCCTAAACATATCACAATGGGCCTTGCCCATAGGCCTCAGCTTCAAGCAAGTAAGCCCCATCATATAGGCCTTAAATACAAGAAAGGTGGGCCCCATGGATGGGCCATAAATACATCAAGGTAGGGCCCACCATACTCTCCATACAATTTGGTCATAAGGTCATAAAGACCTGGATTAAGAGGGAAAACAAATTTCATATAGATCTAAAACTTCTGTAATCCCAAAAAGGGTTTCAATGGTAGGTGTTCAATCTTCACTATTTTCTGCAGTGGTCCACCTAATAGACAGTGTGGATATAGAATAAATACATCAATGGTGGGTCCCACACAACACATTAATGATGAACAACACCGGCCAAACATCATCTATGTAAATCAGCATTGCCCAAACATTGTCCAAGTAAATTAGCACCATCCGGACACTGTCCAGCTCATCAGCACCGTCCAAATAATGTCCAGCACCATCCAGATGCTTTGGATGGTGTGGATGAAATAAATACATCACTATGGTCCCCATGTGGGACCCATAACATATACATGTATATATACATTATAATATATATATATAATATAATATAATATTATCATTATATCAAACCCAGTGCCGAGCCCTGGATGGGCAGCCTGGATATAAAACATATACATCACGTGGGGCCCCTTTGGATGGACGGTGTTGATGGGAAACATACATCAGGGCCCCACGGTTTTGTCCAGATCGATGGACGCCTGTGGTTATACAACCATCACGTGTGGGATTCATGGATCTTGCTGACGTTGGAGCAGCAGCAGCCGCATGCTGCATGGGGCCCACGAAACTCACTGATATCAATGTAGTTGTTGCATCCCACCGTCTAAGGCCTGGATGGTGAGGATGATACTCATACATCATTGTGGTGTCCACATCCCACGTCGAGGGACTGCACGTCCTGGTTGAAACACCTACATCGGTGGGTCTAATGCCTCAGGACGGTTGGTTGGATAAAACATACATCTCACAGTGTGCCAGTACGTGTGGCCCACCAGCACTGCTGAATCAAGTAAACGTCTGTGTTTTCTCCACCGTCTAGACCTACTGGACGGTGGACAGTAACATACATTAGGGTGGGGTCCATGAGTGTGGCCCACCAGCTTTGGATCAATGCTGATGTTTGTGTTTTCCCTACATCCAAGTAGTTAGAAAGGGATGACATTGTTGTTGCAGCGGTGTAGCCCACAACCTGTTGAGATCTGGACTGTTGAAGCTGAATGGTGGGAATAAAACCCATACATACAGTGGGGTTCACCACGGTGGGCCTCATAATCTTAGATTGAGCCGATATTTGTGTTTGCCCTTCATATGGGCCTGCCACAATGGGACAACAGGCCGTCCCACCTGCTGGACGGTCTGGATCATCATACCCACATCAAGTGGACCACAAATCAGGGAAAAAGAGAAGAGAGAGAGAGAGAGAGAGAGATCAGTGAGAAGGGGAGGGACCCCGCCACTACGGGCCCTCCCTAAACAGGGAATACATCATGATGGGTCCCATAACAAGTAGTCCCTAAAAAAATGAAATCTAACAGTCGATCACCCACTGTTCTTACTTCTTTTAGACTCCTTAGACCCTTTAGCTCCAAAGCTCCAACATTGATGGATGATGATGGAGGTTAAACGGTGGAGATGAGAGGTAAGGAGGATAAGAAGGTGAGCCCCACCAAGCTCTCTCATGGAGCTTGGACGTGGGTTGCTCGGAGAATGAGGAAGAGAGAGATGAGAGAGAGAGGTGTAAGAGAGAAGGATGGGTGAGTGATGGGGTGTGATGGGTGAAAGATGAGTGATGGGTGATGGATGTGTACTTGAAAAGGGATGGTGGAGAGAGAGAGTTGACTTTGGGGTTACTTTTAGGTGATGTGACATGTACTTGATTGACTTGACATGTCATAGAGATTTTATCGGAGTTGCAACATGCGGTGTTTTCTCAAACTGAACGCAGGCCCACATCTCCTAGCTCGGGTATCGCATCGGCGAGCGAGATGTGGCATTGGAAATGTGGTGACGGTGCAGTCGCAAGGGTACAAGTCTCGGGTCCAGCCGACTCTGGAATACGGGACACAACTCACAATCGCGCACAAATGTCCCATACAGGTCGCGGGTTGCCGAAATTTGACTAGGAGGACCACGGAAGCCTATGAAACGGTACGGGCTAGGATACGGGCCTCACAGTGCCCCTGGTCATAAAGATTAGTCAATTCGATTGACTGATGCTTTATGGGCATACTGCATTGCATAAAGAACCCCTATAGGAATGTCTCCCTTTATACTCGTTTATGAGAAGGCTTGCCATTTTTCTGTGGAGCTGGAATATAAGGCTTACTGAGTAATAAAAAAATTAACTTTAATTTGGACAATACTAGCATGTTGTGCAAGTTACAACTTAATGAAATTGAAGAGATTCAGAACGAAGCATATGAAAGTTCCTGAATTTACAAGGATAAGATGAAGAAGTTCCATGATAGGAACATTATCAGGAAAACATTCATGACAAATAAAAAAAATTCTCTTGTATAATTATAGACTTCATTTATTTATGGGGAAACTACGATCTCAATGGACAAGCCCTTTCGTTGTTAAAAATGTCTATCCTCATGGGGTTGTCGAGATTGAGAACCCAATGAATGGTCACCTTTTCAAAGTGAATGGTCATCAATTGAAACCATTTATTGAGAAGTTTAATTTAGAGGATACATCCATCCCTCTAGTTGATCCCATTTATCAGGATTAACCTCCAAGTCTAATGGAGGTATAGTTAAGTTTATTGCTTTCTTATGATTAGGTTAGGATAGAGTTTTGGTTTAGTAATTCATGCTTATCAATCGTAAGCCCTTACATGTTGAAGACTTTGAATATCGCTGCATTCTTCCTTCTCAAGTACTATCTTTCAAACTCATTCCTCTTTTTGTATCTTTGTCTTATGTTGCTTTTATTTTTTATTTCTTACATTGAGGACAATGTAAAATTCAGGTTAGGTGGAGAGATTAGATAGATCTAATCAGTTAATCAATATTTCTATAGTTTTCGAGTAAATTTTTCAAAATTTCTGTTTCAAAATTCCTTTGGACAAGTGAATTTCTATGTGATTTGAATGCATGATGAGTATTATGATAAGATATGGGATAAATCATTGGAAATCTAGAGCCTAGTTAATTAGTAAACTTTTGACTAAGTTTTCCTAATTGATTAATTAGTAGAAAATTTTAAACATCAATTGAGTCTAGCTCACAATCCACATCTAATCTATAATTTGAGAAATTATTTACTTTAAAAGTGCTAAAATGAGAATTACTTAAAAGTAGTTAGGAACCAAGTCTGGAGATCATTATTTACCTAAAAATGTTAAAAGAAGAAAAACTAACTAGCTAGAAAATAATGAGATCGATTATGGCTACCTAGTAAATGTGTTTTTAATTGAAAATTCAATGAAATGAAAGAAAATGAATGAAAATAAGTAAAAGCCATAGATATAAAATCAAAAGCTGAAAAATAAGCGAAATAGAGGACAAGATCGGAATTAGTTCTTGTTTCGAGTTGTCCACTTTAAGGTAAGGAACATGGCTAACATTATGAAAGTAAATTGATTTCATGGAATTGTAAGTTAGAGATCACTAAACACGAACTTGATGTTTGGACTGGTTCTATTTGTTAATTGATGATTGAGGACATATTTCATTTCTTTGATGAGGATATTAGGATCTAGATTACCCATGTGTTAGTTTCATGCCTTTGGATATCACTCATATGTATAGGGTTGCACCAAAAATTGTTATATAAGGAAAGTTGAAATTTGAAATTTGAAATTTTGAGAATTTGTCTTCGCATGTTTTGTTGGGACTAGCAAAATGCTAGTATGGGGGTGTGTTGAGTGTGAAATATTGCATATTTTCCTCTCATTATTCATTGGTTTTAAGAACATGAAAGTGTTTAGTTGATCTAATTACACATGTTTTCTCTAGCGAGATGATTTTGAGAGGTTGACATGAAAACAGTGCTAAAAGCATGATTTAGTACTAAAGATTACCAAGATGAAGAGTGGAGATTTCGAGGAGTTCAAGAAAGAAATTACATGTCAAAGATACAAGAAAACCAAGTGCAAAGAAGGAAGAAAAAATTGAAAAAATTGCAAATCCAACAAAAGAAACAAACTATTCGACGTGACTTTGGGTACGACTAAAGGAAATCTCGGTGTGACTGAAAGTGCAAAAAATAGCCTAGCGAGGAACGATGAAATTTAGAGCTAATTCAGTTAGACCGAAGCCAAGTTCAGTGCAACCGAAGGAAATCTCGGTGTGACCAAAGGTAAATAGAGAGTTCTTGCACGAAAAAGAGTTAATTTAGTCTGACCGAAGTTCAAGTTTGGTGCGAACGAAGCGTAACTACACTGCGTAAATTTCAGGAAGTTTCAAAGTTAGTCCGAGTAAAGCTTATAAATATGGGTCTTTTAGGAGCTTCTAAGCACGAATCAGGGTAGGAGGAGTAGGGCAAGGTGCTGGAGAACTTTAAGAAGTCTTCTATTTTCTCTAAATCCTCGGTTCGAGTTAGTGTTTTATGTTTTGTTTAAGAGTTTTAGCTTAGTTATGTCTTTGGTTGGCTAATCTCTTAGCTAGAGCTAAGATGTGAAGCTTGTAGTTTGTTTTTATGTTATTCTTACTTTGATTCAAGATTGTTTGATCTTTATGTTGGATATTTCATAGTTTATGGTTTGAATTTAAGAAGTATTTTGGTTATTACTTTGATTTATCGTCGACTCCGAGCATGATAGATGCTTGAGAACTCCTTAAATGCTTTCTTTTTATATTTTGTGATAATTTGATCTCTAGAATTCCTTGATCTACCATTGACTACGGGCATGATAGATTCTTTGAACTCTCTACAATTAATTCAATGAGACGGTTATATGTGAACCAATACTATGAGTGTCCATAATCTATTTTGAACTATTATTATTGCTTCAACCGCTCTCTCATCCAACTAGATAGATTAGGACTTCGATCTAGTTGAAGTATTAATTGGATCAATTAAGGATGCATTAAGATGACTGCAAGTGGATCCTTGGTACTCTAGTTTTCATTATTTTGATACTTTCAATTCACAACGTCTCTTTCAATTTACAAATTTAGTTTAGTTTCTGATTCTACATTTAAAGTAACTTAAAAAATCACACACATCAGTCCCAGTGGGTACGACCTTGATCTCACTGAGATTATTACTACTTCACAACCTTGCACATGGGGTATCAAGCAAACATCAAGTGTTGCCTTGTACATTGTTTCCAATCATGCCATCCACCAAAATCACCAATGGTGATGATCTTTTGGTCCTTGACCTAACTTGAGGTGACACACTTGGTGGTTGGGTTAACTTTGCTTTGCCATACATCGGGCCTCTTTTCTTTTTCACACCAATCCTTATTTAGTACTTTATTTTTTTTAGGTGGCACATAAGAGTAACTTTGCTTTGATAGAACCATCCTAACCACCTAACTTTGGCAGGAACTAAGGAATTACTTAAAATTTGAGCACATGAGATACAAATAATTCAAATTAAACTATCCAACAATGCTTCCCATACACAAATCATGAGCTAAAAATTCACTCTTGTCTAATTATTTGGCTATGAAATTAGTGGACATATATTGGACAGTTAAAAATGAAAAGTTATCCAATGGCCTTGTTTAACAAACAAGTATCAGTGAAGTCTTTAAAAAGTGTGTTCCACCATGAAGTTGGTTAAATTCGAAGTAACGCATGCTACACATACAATTTTTGAGTACCTGAGTGTTAGACCCGACTCGGGTTCGCATGTGTGCATGTGTGTGTGTGAGTATGCATCTCGTTTATTTTGGTCCCACGGTCCTACCGATCAAATTTCGGTGACCCGCGACCCTCCGATAATGTTTGCGGTCATCTTTGAGTCTGGTCACGTAGACCCGACTCGGGTCAACCCTAAACTTATGCCATTGCGATTGCATCGTCACCGCGGTTCCAACGCCGTGTCTCGCGCATAAATCTGATATGTAGATTAAAAGTTGTGTACATTTCATTGTATGACCCTTAATCATGTGGCCCACTTAGGTGTTATGCATGTGGACCACACTCCTCTTGGCACAAGTTCTCATGCAACACTATACACACCACTAAAATTCCATAGCTAACACTACCCACCCCACACACCACCCAAAAGCTTACTCTACCCTACAACTTTGTTTTCTCCTCCCACGGATAATTATTTCTTTTCTTACAAACAAATGATTTCTCTCTCTCTCTCTCTCTATCTCCTTATCTCTCTCCCTCCTTCTCATTCTCTCCATGGCCAGCAAATCTCCCATTTTCTTCCGCCCCTTCTTTCCCTAATCTCTCTAAATCCATCCATTTCAAGATCATCTCATCCATTGATTTCCCTTCCTTGAAGCTAGAGGAGAAAGGAGACCTAGTTTTTTATAAGGATCAAGGTGGGTGCTCTCCATATCATGTAGATCTCTTCTTCTTAATGTAGATCCTTCCCTCCTCATTTTGGATGTGTAAGACCCACCAATCAATGGTTGAGATCCTACACAACCATCTAGATGTGGCCATGAGGCCCACATTGTACATGCATGTCCATGCATGAGATTCTTCCCTTGATGGACCACGTGCATGTGGATTTTCCCTATTTTTCTAGGTATGATGGGTCATCTAGACCCTTGCATGTGGCTGGGATGGCATCCCAACCATTCATCTCAAAGATCTAGGTCGTGCATCATAAGATCTATATTGTACAATGTGTTTAATTGTTGTTTGTGGATGTGATTGTGTGGGGACGGCTTAATAGCGGCAGAGCCCTCCCCTGATGGTCAGATGTTCTTCCTTCTCTTTCATTCTTTCATAATCTGATGATATTATGTGTGGTCCACTTAGTGGGCCTGGATTGCCCAGAAAAGCATAGTAAGAAGGAACATCTATACTCAACTTACACCATGGTTTAGATGCCCCTTTTTTTTCCACCTTAAATGTTCTTGCAAGGGTGGGAATTTGGGGGTTTGTTTTGGAAAATTGTGGGGCCCACAAGGGTGGGCCATGACACCCAATTTATGGGCCAATCCTTTTCTTAATAGGCCCATACATTTATTTTTTTTCATGCATGTATTGCTGTCCAGAAATTTCTGGACAAATTTTTGTTGGACTTTGGGCATAAATTTGGGACTGATTGGGGGACCTTTTGTACCTATCAAATATAATTTTCTGAAAGTTGAGAATCTCATCTTGATGTCCCCCAAATTTTAGCCCCATCTGACCTTCATTGGGGTCCCAAAGGTGTGGTCCAAGTGAGGTGGACAGTCTGGATTTTCTGCACAGTTCCAGCAACATTCTACCTTGGATAGGTTGGAACTTCGAAATTTATTAAAATACTTTTAGGTGTCTAAAAATTATAAAAATTTATAGAGAGGTTGACCACTCATGTTAGGACCCATGTACAAAATTTTGAGGCCAATGGACACCTGAACACACCATGGTGGTGGCTGGACCGGCCCATTACAATATGGTGTCCAGATCAGTCCAATTTTCAGGATAGATTGATTTCTTTAAATAAATTAAAATATTTATAGATATCTAAAAATTCTGAAATTTTGTGGAGTTATGATCTACTCATGGTAGGACCTATCTACCAAATTTTAAGCTTAATGGACCCCTGTGTACACCGTGGAAAGGCGCGGACTGGCCCACCACATTGGGACATCTAGGTCAGTCCGATTTTCTGGATAAACCGTTTTATTTAAATTAATTAAAATATTTCTAGGTGTCCAAAAAATTCTAAAATTTTATAGAGTTGTGGACCACCTATAAATTTTCAGGGTCATCGGGCCCCTGTATCGATCGTGCTGTAGCCTGCAATTTGGATCAGTTTTGGGTCAAATATCTAGGCCCATGGGACAACCCACCATGGGATGCCCCTACCTTGGGCTGTTGGGCCTGCATTTTAACGGCATGGCCCACTTGAAGTAAGTATTGTATATCCCCCTTCTTATCTGGTGGGACCTACTGTGATATGTGTGGGTCATCATGGGTCAGTAACCCATTTAAATTAAATAAATTTCTAGACTCCAGCAGACCCAAGAAGTGGGTGGGCTGGAATTCCAGCAAGGGGCCCAAATTTGTGCATAGTTGATCTTTTGGAGCCGTGGCAGCACACCAGATTTAAGGGAGTATTGCACACACTCTTTATCATCCTTCGTTAGACATTTTGGGCTTAATTAGTGCCCCTTGAGGCCCACCTTTGTAGTGGTTTGTGGGCTAGCTTTAATCAGAATTTTTGATAGCTTTATAGGCCAACGAGCTGGAAACCTATCCCTTGAGCCCAAGATTGTACAAGGGCTAATCTTATTGATTCATGAGACCAATGGGCAATCTACAAACTGATCATGTGCATTTATCAATCTTGATGCCCTCATAAAATGCTTAATTGTGGGCTGACTTGCAAGGCCCACATAAATGTATATTGTGGAGGGCCTTACTAAATCTTCGGGCTGGTGTGGCAAGGCCCACACTGTCAGTATAGGCCTTGTCCATATGTATTCTTAGGCTTACGGGCTGCCTTCAAGTCCACCATAATGTATGAATTGGATGGCTTTTGTTTGGGCCTTAATTCTCCTTTTGGGCTCATGTTGTTAAAATTGGTATTATATCTTTTTATGGCCTATTTTGAGGGATATATGTTTATGGTTACCTGTGTTCTTATTCGAGTGTAGGACCTTGAGCCTTGTATCCATATAGTTTGTGGTTGAGATGCCTCTTGGGGAATGATGGTTAAATGTCCCCATTATAGACCCCTCTAGGCCCGATTGTATCTAAATGTGATTAAATGTTCATCTTAAACTCTTGCTAGACTCACTTCTGTGTTACTTAGACACGTAGTTGTATGCTTAGTCTCGTGGGCTACCCTAGGTAAATGGGCCCCCACTAGAGGTGGGATTCCTTGTGGATATTGTCTAAATACCTAGTCTTGGTCCCTTCTTGGATAGGAGGAGTGTACTACTGTGTATATCGCTGCATAATGTGTCTGGACCCGTCTTCAAAACCCATGTGCATCATTGTATGCTTGGATGACACTATGTGTGTGGTTATGATTGTGCCATTGGGCATTGCATGTTGCCTTCCTGAGGAACGTAGTATTCCCTCTTGAGCATGTTAGATGCTTGGAATTGATGCATAGTTGATGGTGTGATTCATGTATCTGGCATGGCATAACATCTGAGCATTATCACCCTTATTTCATCAAGGCTGTAGCCTCCACAGATACATCGTGGATGGCCATGTTTGGACACCGAAAATGTTATTTGGGCATACCGGGTGCATTGGATGCCCATTGGTGAAATTTCTAAAACTTCCATGGTACCAAGGATCTGCTCCAACGCCATGACCGAGTGAAATATATGAGCGCACGATGGCCTTATACCGTTAGGCTGCGACTCCCACTATCGTGCAATTGGTTGGATAGGGGTGTGGCCTTACTCGCCTGATATAAGGGGGCATTGCTAGGCTGAGTCTGACCAGCTCATGAATGGGTCCGCTACCTTCAGGCCTTGTTAGTGACTGGCTATTCGCAGGTAGGGTAGTGAGGTCTCTTACGCTTGTTTGACTGTGCGAGGTCTGTAGAGAGGCAGTCATCTAGTAGTATAATGGACCCCGGTGATTTCCTTATGATGGAAATGTACATGATATGTGGATTGGATATGAGCACTGACATTACTTCGCATTGCATTGCATCGGCCGTGTAAGCCTCATAATGCATTACAAGATACTCATCATTGCATTACGGTTCATCGCATTACGATTATATTACATTACATATTATATTACAAGACTTTCATCATTGATTATATTGCATTACGATTTATCATTACGCATTCATCGCATTACAGTACTCATTCCATTATATAACCTTGGTATGGCTTTCTGCATTATCTTACTACCTTAGTATAGCTTCTTGTGTTCATGATAGCCTTGGTAAGGCTAGTAGTATTGGTATTGATCGTGACTCCCTTTCTGCATTCCTTATCTCCTTCTGAGCATGATTGTCACACACTTTCACCACCTTCTAAGCTTTCTATAAGCTTATGCATGATTGATGTGTGCGGGAGATCCTAAGTTGGCGTTTTAGCAGCAGAGCTTGGATAGGTGTGCGAACTGAGGACCCAGTGTTGCAGATCATCTTCCTTCTTTCTTTTGTTATCTTATGTACGTCCTTTTGGACCTTATGAAAACTTGTAAAAGTTCAAATTCATAGTGGATTTTGTGATGTGTGCCTTTGTTATTCTCAGATTTACTTGCTGCGATCTTGGTTATGCTCGTATTAGTAATGATTATACTGTTATGGAAATCCTCCTTGTAGGATCCAAGGATCGAAACCTGCCTCAGGAGCCGAGAATGGGGTATTACGGAGGCTGTTGCGGCCAGAACCAGCCATTGGGTTTCTTGTGAGTCCGGTTACCAAGTCTGGGGCGTGACAGGAGTTGGTATCAGAGCATAGCAAGTAATTTTGGAATAACTTGGGATAGTATCACATATCTGCTGCGAGCTTAGGACAAGTAGTGTCCCGAGTGTATTTTCCTCGTTCCATTTGAGCCTTCAAGGATTCTAATTCCTAAGCGTCCATCACCTTTGTTCTTTCTGTAGATCATGCCGTCCAGCCAAGGTTCCCATGATTGTGATGCCCGTGGCCATGGTGCCCATGGACATGGTTCTCATTCCGCTCCAGCGATCCGAGTGACTTTTGTTCCACCATTTGAGATTCCAATTTTCCCTCTAGAACCTGCCATACCTATTCGTGAGGCTCTTGCCATACCTGTGCCTCTGTTATAGGCCAGTACTACCCCCGCTTATCTGACAATTCCTGTAGGAGCTAAGCATCTCCATCAGTTAATGCAGGTCGTCACTAATGTTCTTCAGACCCGTCAGCCATTTCCTGAGACGCCCGGACAGGCAGAACAGGAGCGTGCGAGTCCACTTTTGTGAGATTCGACTCTTCAGCGAGCTCTATTGGCGGTATTTCTACTTCAGGGTGAGGCCGAGTGGACCGGTTCACAGAGGGATCGTGATCGGAGGAGAGGCTGGAAGAGGCAGGCCCCATCCAGTAGCTCCCTACTGCGTCGTTAGCGGCGGAGGCCTATAGCCTATCGAGCTGCCAGAGCATCAGTATCACATGCAGTAGCTTCTTCATCATCATTAGCACCACCGGTCACTTCATCTTCCAGCCCCTTTTCTGGAGTTTGCTTCGGTTGTGGGCAGACGGGACACCATAGGCCCGAGTGTCCCCATCAGCAGGATGGACCTTCGCAGCGACCACAGTAGCAGCAGAGACCGCAGATGCAGAGGAGACGGACACCTCCCCAGCCACCTCAGGCTTGATTTTGCGCAACTCATCAGGACCCTTAGTTATTAGGGGAATTGTTATGGGTATTCTCCTTGACTCCGTAAGTAAGTCTTGTATTTTAGTGCGTCTCACCCTTTTTGTATCCAAGGGCTTTTGTTCACTCAAATTGCTATTAGAGTCCGTTGTAAGGGATTGTCAGTATCGACATTTTTGCAAAGATCGCTGTGTTAGACCAATGATATTATCATGCTTTGTCTTGGTTGGTGAGATGTTCTTACCCATTGAATAGTTAGTATTGCCAATGTTGAACTTATTGGCTTGCTTTGATGTTATCAGGCAGAGGATGCGCACAGCTCAGAGCCGACAAAAGAGTTTTGCTGATCGTCAGCGTCAACCCCTCGAGTTCGTAGTTAGGGACATGGTATTTCTCATGGTCTCGCCTATGAAGGGCGTGGTTCACATTGGTGTGAAGGGAAAGCTCGCCCCAAGACTTATTGGACCTTTTGAGATTATTGAGTGCGTAGGCACTGTGGCCTATACACTTTCCTTACCCCCTGAGTTATCCGCGATCCACGACGTGTTCCATATTTCTATGTTGCGGAAATGTGGGTCGGACACTATTCCCGTGATTGATTGGCAACCACTTGAGGTCCGTGAGGATGCTTCCTATATTGAGCAGCCAATTCGTATTCTTGATCGGAAGGAGTAGGTCCTCAGGACCAAGGTCATTCCCTTAGTGAAGGTGCAATAAGGTCATCATTTGGAGGACGAGGCGTCTTGGGAATGCGAGGCCGAGATTAGAGAGTGTTATCTCCATTTGTTTGATGATTGATAGATATATGATTATTTGTATTGCCTTCCTTATACGATGATTGTTATATGATGGTGGTGTTTTATCTTTTCTCTTGTCTTGAATTGGTCAATTTCGATGATGAAATTTCTATGTTGGTAGGGAGGATTGTGAGACCCGACCTAGGTTCGCACGTGTGCATATGTGTGTGTGTGAGTACGCATCTCATTTATTTTGGTCCCGCGGTCCTATCGATCAAATTTCGGTGACCTGCGACCCTCCGATAGTGTTTGCGATCATCTTTGAGTCCAGTCATGTAGCCCGACTCGAGTCGACCCTAGACTTATGCCATTGCGACCGCATCGTTGCCATGGTTCCAACGCCGTGTCTCGTGCATAAATCCGATATGTAGATCAAAAGTTATGTATATTTCATTGTATGACCCTTAATCATGTGGCCAACTTAGGTGTCATGCATGTGGACCATACTTCTCTTGGCACAAGTTTCCATGCAATACTATACACACCACTAAAATTCTATAGCTAACACTACCCACCCCACACACACCACCCAAAACCTACTCTACCCTATAACTTTGTTTTCTCCTCTCATAGGTAATTATTTCTTTTCTTACAAACAAATGATTTCTCTTTCTCTCTCTATATCTCCTTATCTCTCTCCCTCCTTCTCATTCTCTCCATGGCCAGCAAATCTCTCATTTTCTCCCACCCCTTCTTTCCCTAATCTCTCTAAATCCATCCATTTCAAGATCATCTCATCCATTAATTTTCCTTCCTTGGAGCTAGAGGAGCAAGGAGACCTAGATTTTTGTAAGGATCAAGGTAGGTGCTCTCCATATCATGTAGATCTCTTCTTCTTAATGTAGATCCTTTCCTCCTTCTCATTTTGGATGTGTAAGACCCACCAATCAATGGTGGAGATCCTACACAACCATCTAGATGTGGCCATGAGGCCTACATTGTACATGCATATCCATGCATGAGATTCTTCCCTTGATGGACCCCTTGCATGTGGATTTCTCTTATTTTTCTAGGTATGATGGGTCATCTAGACCCTTGCATGTGGCTGAGACGGCATCCCAACCATTCATCTCAAAGATCTAGGCCATGCATCATAAGATCTATATTGTACAATGTGTTTAATTGTTGTTTATGGTTGTGATTGTGTGGGTACGGCTTAATAGCGGCGGAGCCCTCCCCTGATGGCCAGATGTTCTTCCTTCTCTTTCATTCTTTCATAATCTGATGATATTATATGTGGTCCACTTAGTGGGCCTGGATTGCCCAGAAAAGCCGAGTAAGGAAGGAACATCTATACTCAACTTACACCATGGTTTAGATGCCCCTTTTTTTCCACCTTAAATGTTCTTGCAAGGGTGGGAATTTGGGAGTTTGTTCTGGACAATTGTGGGGCCTACTAGGGTGGGCCATGGCACCCAATTTATGGGCCAATCCCTTTCTTAATAGGCCCATACATTTATTTTATTTCATGCATGTATTACGGTCCAGAAATTTCTGGACAGATTTTTGTTGACTTTGGGCATAAATTTGGGATTGATTGGAGGACCTTTTGTACCCATCAAATATACTTTTCTGAAAGGTGATAATCTCATCTTAATGTCCCTCAAATTTCAGCCCCATCTGACCTTCATTGGGGTCCCAAAGGTGTGGTCCAAGTGAGGTGGACAGTCTGGATTTTCTGCACTGTTCCAGCAACATTCCACCTTGGATAGGTTGGAATTTTGAAATTTATTAAAATACTTTTAGGTGTCTAAAAATTATGAAAATTTATAGGGAGGTTGAGCACTCATGTTAGGACCCACCTACAAAATTTTGGGGCCAATGGACACCTGTACACACCATGGTGGTGGCTAGACCGGCCCATTACAATATGGTGTCCAGATCAGTCCAATTTTCAGGATAGATTGATTTCTTTAAATAAATTAAAATATTTGTAGATATCCAAAAATTCTGAAATTTTATGAAATTATGATCCTCATGGTAGGACCTAACTACCAAATTTCAGGCCTAATGGATCCCTGTGCACACCGTGGCAAGGCGCGGACTGGCCCACCACGTTGGGACATCCAGGTCAGTCCAATTTTCTGGACAGACCATTTTATTTAAATTAATTAAAATATTTCTAGGTGTTCAAAATTTTGTGAAGTTGTGGACCACCTATGGAAGCACCACCCTACAAATTTTCAGGGTCATCGGGCCCCTGTATCGATCGTGCTGTAGCCTGCAATTTGGATCAGTTTTGGGTCAAATATTCAGGCCCATAGGACAACCCACCATGGGATGCCCCTACCTTGGGCTGTGGGGCCTGCATTCTAACAGCATGGCCCACTTGAAGTAAGTATTGTATATCCCCCTTCTTATCTGGTGAGACCCACTGTAATATGTGTGGGTCACTATGGGTCAGTAACCCATTTAAATTAAATAAATTTCTAGACTCCAGCAGGCCCAAGAAGTGGGTGGGCTGGAATTCCAGCAAGGGGCCCAAATTTGTTCATAGTTGATCTTTTGGAGCCGTGGCGGCCCATCAGATTTAAGGGATTGTTGCACACACTCTTTGCCCTCCTTCGTTAGACATTTTGGGCTTAATTAGTGCCCCTTGAGGCCCACCTTTGTGGTGGTTTGTGGGCTAGCCTTAATCAGAATTTTTTATAGCTTTATAGGCCCAATGGGCTGGAAACCTATCCCTTGAGCCCAAGATTGTACAAGGGCTGACCTTATTGATTCATGAGCCCAATGAGCCATCTATAAACTGATCATGTGCATTTATTAGCCTTGATGCCCTTATAAAATCCTTAATTATGGGCTGACTTGCATGGCCCACATAAATGTATATTGTGGAGGGCCTTGCTAAATCTTTGGGCTGGTGTGGCATGGCCCACACTGTCAGTATAGGCCTTGCCCATGTGTAATCTTGGGCTTACGGGCTGCCTTCAAGTCCATCATAATGTATGAATTGGATGACTTTTGTTTGGGCCTTAATTCTCCTTTTGGGCCCATGTTGTTAAAATTGGTATTATATCTTTTATGGCCTATTTTGAGGGATATACGTATGTGGTTACCTGTGTTCTTATCTTGAATGTAGAACCTTGAGCCTCGTATCCATATAGTTCATGGTTGAGATGCCTCTTGGGAAATAATGGTTAAATGTCCCCATTATGGACCCCTCAAGGCCCGATTGTATCTAAATGTGATTAAATGTTCATCTTAAACTCTTGCTAGACTCACTTCTGTGTTACTTAAACACGTAGTTGTATGCTTAGTCTCGTGGGCTACCCTAGGTAAATGGGCCCCCACTAGAGGTGGGATTCCTTGTGGATATTGTCTAATTACCTAGTCTTGGTCCCTTCTTGGATAGGAGGAGTGTACTACTGTGTATATCGCCGCATAATGCGTCTAGACCCGTCTTAATGACCCATGTGCATCATTGTATGCTTGGATGACACTATGTGTGTGGTTATGATTGTGCCATTGGGCATTGCATGTCGCCTTCTTGAGGGACGTAGTATTACCTCTTGAGCATGTTGGATGCTTGGAATTGATGCATAGTTGATAGTGTGATTCATGCATCTGGCATGGCATAACATATAAGCATTATCACCCTTACTTCATCAGGGTTGTAACCTCCACAGATACATCGTGGATGGCCATGTTTGGACACCAAAAATGTTACTTGAGCATATCGGGTGCATAGGATGTCCATGGGTGAAATTCCTAAAACTTCCATGGTACCAAGGATCTGCTCCAACACCGTGACCGAGTGGAATATATGAGCGCACGATGGCCTTATACCGTTAGGCCATGACTCCCACTGTCGTGTAGTCGGTTGGATAGGGGTGTGGCCTTACTCGCCTAAGGTAAGAGAGCATTGCTAGGCTGAGTCTGACCAGCTCGTGAATGGGTCCACTACCTTTAGGACTTGTTGGTAATTGGCTGTCCGTAGGCAGTGTAGTGAGGTCTCTTACACTCGTTTGATTGTTTGGGGTCTTTAGAGCGGCAGTCATCCAGTAGTGTAATGGACCCCGGTGATTTCCTTATAATGGAAATGTACTTGATATGTGGATTGGATCTGAGCACTGACATTACTTCGCATTGCATTGCATCGGTCGTGTAAGCCTCATAATGCATTACAGTATTCATTGCATTACAGTACTCATCGCATTACAGTACTCATATTGCATTACAGTACTCATCGCATTACAGTACTCATTGCATTATATAGCCTTGGTATGGCTTCCTGCATTATCTTACTGCCTTATTATAACTTCTTGTGTTCATGATAGCCATGGTAAGGCTAGTAGTATTGGTATTGATCATAACTCCCTTTCTACATTCCTTATCTCCTTCTGAGCACCATTGTCATACACTTTCACCACCCTCTAAGCTTTCTATAAGCTTATGCACGATTGATGCATGCGGGAGATCCTAAGTTGGCATTTTAGCAGCAGAGCTTGGATATGTGTGCTAGCCGAGGACCCAGTGTTGCAGATCCTCTTCCTTATTTCTTCTGTTATCTTATGTACGTCCTTTTGGACCTTATGGAAACTTGTAAAAGTTCAAATTCATAGTGGATTTTGTGATGTGTGCCTTTGTTATTCTCAGATTTACTTGCTATGATCTTGGGTATGCTTGTATTGGTAATGATTATACTGTTATGGAAATCCTCTTTGTAGGATCCTAGGATCAAAACCTGCCTCAGGAGCCGAGAATGGGGTGCTACAGAGGCTGTTGCGGCCAGAACCGGCCATCGGGTTTCTTGTGAGTCCGATTACCGAGTCTGGGGCGTGACACTGAGTATCAAGCGCTACATATGCTGAATTATTTATTAGATAATTCCCTTAGTTTGAAAGCAGTTTGGTTAAAAACCAAACTGCTAAAAAGGAGAAGTTTATCTAATACTCTGGGTGACTAGGACACGTGATATACGGGCACTTACACAAGGAATAATTTAAGTTAGATCAAGCTGAGTTAATCCTTAGGACCACATATCCCTAAGCTACAATCTCAAAATTAAATTAATTAGATGGTTAAAGAATCCTATGTTCGGATTAACAGACACTCATAGGACCCATGGATATTTTCATTCTTAACCCTTCAGAAATGCCTAAAAATGCCTCAGTGGTAAACTCACAACACGAGGTCATGGGTTCGAGCAGCCATTGTTGTGTGTGTGGGGTGTGAGTGCGTGTAAAAAATGTATAATTTTCAATTGGTGATACACATTAATTTGAACGTTTTAATTATTTGTATTCAACCTATGTAATTTCTAAGGGAAACGGATTTCCAGAATCTAGCAAGATTTGATTGAGCGATATGTCAATGCTAGTGCCTAGGAATTCAATAATAAATCCTCAATACATTGATGAACTTGAGATTTGATAGTGTTGGAGGGTAAAGAATAGATCTAGGAATTCATCAACATGCAATTTTGGGCCCGTGGACCATTAGATGGTTAAATGCCTATATTAAGAGCACATGGACCATTGTTTCCTTTGTCACTTTAGTTCTCCTCCTCTTCTTCACAGGCGTCCATATGGCTTTCAAGGTTGATGTTACATTTCAGTAGCCCAGAAAAATAATCTATGTTTTTAGTTCTACTTTTCGTAGAAATGCCAAAGACATGAAATGGGGCTCTTTCATGTTGTCCCATGAAGGAACTCTTTTCTACCCATACTATATCATCCTAAGTGTTTTTTTTTTTTTTTTTTTTTTTTTTTTTTTTATATGATGTGGTTTTGGATTGCATTTTTTTTTTTCTTTTTGGTCTCTTTTTTGTTTGGTCTAACAATCAAGATCATCACTGTTGTGGATTCTATGATATACAAGCCACCTCATGGAAATGAATGCTTAACAAATGATTGCAACCACCACCACTATTTGTAGATGATTTAAAATAATGAAAACATACTTAAAGATGAATGGATATGATCATTATCAAGGTTTGATGATGAGATAAAGGCTTACTTAGGGTAGTCAGGAGAAGGGTTGAGTCGCATGACGGAAATGACAATATGAGACGTGGATGAAACCAAACTCAGAGGTAAGCTCTCTTGAACTTGGGATTCATGTATCTACACCAACAATACGTGTGTGAGAGGAAGAGGTTCAAAAGTCTCACATGTAATCAAACCTTAATCTAAGCCAAGATCCAATTAAGCATTGCAACCCACAAAAATGGTTCTAAACATGAATCAATTGGACTATGGGGCCCACAATTTCAATCAAGCATTCTTTCTTTTGGTCCTTTTGGTTTATAGAAGAAAGCATAGTCTGTGGCATAGACATTGATATATAAAACATTATTCGAAATAGGACAACTTAAAAATACCATGCATATGATTAATATAAGTTCATTTTCATGTCTTTCTACTTGAATATGGCATCAAGTCACTCACACTCGCGGGAAAGTACAACTACTTGTTTCTCGACATTGCGTCCTGTGAAGAGTTCCAATAAGGCTTCTGGAGCACTCTTGAGACCTTCCACCATGTCTTCCACATAAACAATCTTTCCTTGAAATATTGGTGGGTCAGCTCAAGAAATTGAGGATACTTGTGGTAGTAATTTATGAAATTGAACCCTAGTTATCGGATGCACTTCTTGACTAGAAACATCAAGTTGTTCACACCTTCATGTTTCTTAAGGTCATATTGAGAGATCATACTGCACACTGCAATGCGACCATGGTACACTACACCAAAATCATCATTTAGGAACGGTTTTAAACTGTTCCTAAATGCTTCAAGAGCGGTTTCAAACCATTCCTAAATGAGGCATTGCAGAAAAACAGGTACGGTTCAGAACGGTTTTGGGTACCATTTCAATTGTTAGAAACGGAATTTTAGGAACGGTTTTAAACTGTTCTGGTGCCAACAGTCACATTTTAGGCACAAAATTTTAGAAACGGTTTTGAATGCTTATTAATGTTGCCAGCTGTCAGATTTTAGGAAGGAATTTTAAGAACAATTTTAAACCCCTTTGTTCATTGTATGAGAGAGAGAGTGTGGTGTATGTAATCTACTTATATTATATGCCAAATAATTACACAAATAGAAGAAAATGACAATAGAATGATTCACACACGTAATAATCTTTTCCTTCTTTTTTAGTACACATTTCAATTTCAATTCCAATTTCCAATTTCAATATAACATTTCATTTCCAGGCTTCTATAATCCAACAATTCCTAGCTCTTTTCTAAAATGATCACTGCCTTCAGATATGACATCCGCTGCAATTCATCCTCTTCAATGTCTTCTCATCCATCCCCCACAAATCAGTCCACTCAAATGTGGCATGTCCCATCGCTGTTGTCTTGCAACTTGTTGCAGTACACAAAAGGATTAAATTTATAATGAAATAAAACAGATTCCCAAACATACCAAATACACTAAGTCGATAAATCCACATGAGAATGCCCCATGTGAAACTAAGGGAACTGCATATGTGATTAAGGGTCTGTTTGGATGCACTATTGAACTGAACTGCAATTATAGTCTAACAAAATAAAAAAGAACCAATTATGATTTCCTTCCATCATATTCACATCAAGGGTATGGACTCCAAATCCAAGTTGGGTTACCATCATGTTGGACCCAAAAGGAACACCAGGGGCTACTTTGACATTATGAATACCAGCAAACATCATTAAAATTTGTGGATGCACAATTCAACTCACTTGTGCATCCCAACACAACGAAAACACCCTTTACAGCAGTACCGCAGCCTATAGAACAGTCTTCTCGAACGAAATGTTTAGATTTCATAATGTTGTTGAAGAAAGGATGCCTGTTCTATTGAATTCTTTCCAGTGACCCACCATGTATAAGCCATGGCCCAAAAACCAGGCATATCTGCTCAACAGTGGGCCATGTGTTGATCAATTCTTTTAAACTGCCAATTTTCTCCATACTTCCAATCAACAGGCTCTCTAATTGAGCATATTATCCCAAATTCACAGCTTTCAACTTTCTTTTTTCAAATCTAGACCATCAATGCTTTCATCAAAACAACTTTCTTAATCAAGAAAGAGATTCGAACCAACAATGCTCTAGACAAGATCACCACTGATCAAATAGAATCCAAATACGACCAAAAATGGCAAGTCCAGATTGCATCAACACTCATTTCCAAAAATAAATAAATAATAAAGGAAAAAAATAGATTCTTGAAGCATAAAGACTAACAAGAGAACCGATGTAAGAACCAAACATCAGAAAACCTTGAAAATCCATCCATTCGAATAAAGCAGAAATACAAAAAATTGAAAGAAATATCTGTTGACGATGGAAAGAAGGGGATTTTGGGAGAAAATTGTAGAAATCCTTGAAACCTTTTTTAAAAAAAAAATCTTTTAAAAAAAGGGAATAGGGTGAACCGACAACAATAATAAAAGGGTTTGAGATTCAAGACGAAGGAAAAAAAAAACCATTGAACAGATTCAAAAAAATAAAGCTATTCAGATGGTGAATCTAACCTACGTGAGAAGGCACCTCCAAGCCATCTTTCTCTATACAGAATAGGAAGCGAAGAATGGGAAGAAGGAGAGGGGAGAATTCGCTAAAAAGATAGTGAGAAATTCCAGTATGCAGATGGTTCCTTGACAGCCAAACTTTTAACCAGCATAGCTCCCTGTGAAACATTGATGAAAAGCTACTTATAAACATAATTATGACATCCAAAATCCTTTTTAAAAAAATCAAAAGAAGTAGAATTGGCTACTTATAACTTTCATCTCTCTATACAGAAGAGGAAGCAAATGATTCAAGCAACTTCTTGCAAAAGTAAAAATTCCTAGAGCCAATAGCAATAAGGTTGGCTCTCACTTCCATCAATGAAATCTATTAATGATTTAAAAGAAGTAGAATTGAAAAGTGAAGTTGCAAGAAAAAAGCACAATTTATATACACACCTGTCGTTGTAGATAATTTAGCTTGACGACATCATTGTCAACAATACCTAAGCGGCCTGAGAAGAGAAAATACATAATCAGTCTAAACAAATGCAGCATAAAGTAAAATACTATAGTTATTGAAATAACAATAAAGAGCAAATATCAAAATACTATAATTACTGTAAGTGATGAAAGTTAATTCATGGATATAGGCTCTATACAAACATATGGATCAGTCCAACTGGACTTAGACTTTTGCAGACTTTGGATATAGGCTCTATATTCTCAGCTGCAATCCATTTATGCCTTTCAAGTAATTTATCTACCTTCAGGGAGCAATCTTTCCTCCAAGAACGCATGCTCTTGAATGTCTACATCAGTAAGTTAGGGAGTAATACCACTATTTTGCTGCTGCCATGAAACTATGAAGGCAGCTCCAATTCCCACCAAAAATTTTAAAAGAAAAAAAAAAAAAAAAAAAAAAAAAAAAAAAAACTTCAAAAATAAAAGCTAGATCTTTGAAAATTAATTCCTGCCAAACGAATGGAGTTTATAGAATTTGGTGAAACCTTCTTGTTTTTTAGTAACTTTCTCATTGATGACATGAACATCCCCTGCCAAGTTGTAATGTCTTCAGAAGCCTAATGAAAATATCTTGAGCTTTTTTATTTGGAAAGGGAATTGATTTTACTTTTTTTTTTCAGGCTACATTTTTCAAACACTGATTGCCACAAAGACACAAATCCCTTAAATTACTTTTAGGTTTTATTGGTCCATTTGCTGTAATTTCCAGATTAAAATTAATTCTATTTCCACAAAAAAAAAATAATCTATCTAAAAATATCTAAATAAGAGATTCATAAGTCTGTTTGTTAAAAACCTAGCAGTAGAGCTACCATATCTAGTGCAGCACATGATCATTCACACTTATTTCGTAACATTGGTGCAGAAATACCTGAATATTGTCACTTCGAGGATGCTTACAACCTCCCTTCTCTGGAACGTTGACGACCTGGATAAAGTTGGATCGAATTTCAAAAAAGCGAGCCAAGAAAGTGAAGTGGAAATATATTCTCGATCAACATTTTCCTTGCTATTGAAAGATTAACAGCATCAATGCCAGGGAAACAAGTTGGTAGTGTCGTTAAGTATAAAATAACACTTTAAATATAGAGAAGCAAACCATGCATTTACAAAAAAATAAAATAAAAAGGAAGAGTGAAGCCTTCTTAGATGCTACAATTCACCTATTGACATGGGTCTTGTATAGAGACATTCATCACTGACACAAAACAAGTCTCTCTATTTGATACATTTACACAAATGAAAATTGGTGTGAGCTTCAAAGATCAAAGATACATTTCCTATCCAACTGAGCCTGCGAAGGCATAGCTCTATATCCATTTGATGTTTGAATAAAAATTTTACAGAATCTAAAGATTCTAACCATTCTATATGTCTCCAGCAAATAAACAAAAAAGAAATACAACAATTGTCTACATTAAGCCAAAACAGGACCATGCCTTCGAAGGCATAGCTATATATACATTTGATGGGGATCACATTCATATATATATATATATATATATATATATATATATATATATATATATATATATATATATATTAAAGAACATCGAATTTATATTAGAATATTTTCACTAGACAAGTGCCACATTTGGCAAGTGTTCAACTAGAGACATTGAATGAAGAAGAGTGATTTTTATTTATTTATTTATTTTTGCAATCGAGACTTACTTTTGCATCAACGGGTAAAATGTAGTTGTGCGGTATTTGAATTATAATTGCAATAGGTGCATCACTACCAAAGATATATATATATATATATATATATATATATATATATATATATATATATATATATATATATATATATATATATATATATATTGTCGCTTCGAGGATGCTTATGTCTTTCTCTGGAACGTTGATGACCTGGATAAAGTTGGATCGAATTTCAAAAAAGCGAGCCAAGAAAGTGAAGTGGAAATATATTCTCCATCAATATTTTCCTTGCTATTGAAAGATTAACAACATCAATGCTAGGGAAACAAGTTGGTAGTATCGTTAACTATAAAATAACACTCTAAAAACAGAGAAGCAAACCATGCATTTACAAAAAAATAAAATAAAAAGGAAGAGTGAAGCCTTCTTAGATGCTACAATTCACCTGCTGACATAGGTCTTCTACAGAAACATTCATCACTGGCACAAAACAAGTCTCGCTGTTTGATACATTTACACAAATGAAAATTGGTGTGAGCTTCAAAGATCAAAGATACATTTCCTATCCAACCGAGCCTGCGAAGGCATAGCTGTATGTCCATTTGATGTTTGCATAAAAATTTCACATAATCTAAAGATTCTAACCATTCTAAATGTGTCTCCAGCAAATAAACAGAAAAGAAATACAACAATTGTCTACATTAAGCCAAAACAGGACCATGCCTTCGAAGGCATAGCTATCTATCCATTTGATGGGGATCACATTTATAGCTATAAATTCGATGTTCTTTAATGTGGTTTTGGGAATTTTGACCCCACAAAGGACCCTTAGGGGTACAACCTGGTGGACCCCCCAGAAGAGACGACCGTTGGTGTTCCTAAGAACGGCTGGGTGGCCCTTAGATTCAGGGCTGATAACCCTGGTAAGTTGATCTACTAGACTGATCTGTATGGAAACTTGCCATACATATCGCTGCATTTGGACTCGTCATTGTTCACATCACCTGTCGGGTCCGTCAATTAGGTCTAATCTAATCTTCTTTCATTACTCTTCTAAAACCACAGCAGTCGGGTGGTCCTGAACATTCGTGGCTGGACCTATCTTCGATGAACAATCTTATCCAGACCACTGACTTGACGGTTTGATCATCTAATCAGTATGATGTTTTGAAGGCTCCCCATCAAGACTGTGGAGAATCTAATAGACGGTCCGGATAGGTGATGTGGATGCAAATAAGTCTAAATGCAACTATGTGCATGGTAAGGTTTGGATAGTACTCTCAGCCCAGAGAACATTACTCAGGAAGTAGAGCGTTCCTAACTTTAATAGGAGATCTGGCTTAGTAGTCTGCTATAGCATGCGAAACTGTACTCTGGACCTGCACATTTTACATGAGGCACGCGCTGTTTTGGAGTTGGAACCGTTCATCTGGTGGGCATCACTGTGTATATCTGAGGCGTAAGGACTCAACGGATTGAATGGTAATGTGACTTGTGGGCCCTTTTGGTAGAGGATCATCCACTCGCTGCCCATCAGCTGGGTTGATTAAGTAATGGGCCTAGACCCAATCCAGCCCGCTGAACAAGTACCTAGCCCAACAGTGTTAAGTAACAACGGGCTGGGTTCTCCAATCAGTCCTTTACGTATGATCAAGCCTGGCCCAATATGAGCGGGCCTTCAAAAACAATCAGAGTGTGTCATATCAAATATATATATATATATATATATCTTTGGTAGTGATGCAGCCGACATTAAAGAACATCAAATTTATATCAGCAAAATACTTGTGTTGCAATTATAATTCAAATACCACACAACTACGTTTTACCTATTGATGCAAAAGTCTCGATAGCAAAAATAAAATAAAAAATAAAAATCACTCTTCTTCATTCAATGTCTCCAGTTGAACACTTGCCAAATGTGGCACTTGCCTAGTTTCAAAACATCAGAGTGTGTCGTATCAAAGGTACTTCAATAAATACAAAACATATGACATGATGCATTCAGACGACATTTGGAACCATGACATCTGGCAAGAAAAAGATCACAAGCATAAATGATAGTGAAATTTGAACTATGTGTGCATATGTTTCTCTTATTTTTGTAATACCATAACCAGAGCAGAGTAAAAAAGACAAAAAATGAATATTGTATGCAGACAAAAACTAGAAGCATAACCCCGGACATATATCAAAACTCTAAAATCCAATGAAGGAAATGTGAACTGTAGCTTCGAAACCGCAAATATAAAACAATCAATTAAAATTTCACAAGAGAATCGAATCAACGTATGCGGAACCGCAAATGAACATCAACATAGAGATACATGATTCAAACAGAAATTTTTTAAAAAAATCCATCTCAAAGAACTGCAGAAGATAAAGATGCAGATCTCACATACTTCAAACAAATCAACAGCTCAAAATTCACAACACAAAAGGAAAAAAAAAAATAATAATACATAAATGATCTTTCACGAAGAAAAATCCACCCGATCTGAAACAATCCACACCTATGCCATCACAAATCAAAACACACACATACACCAAACGAGAACGGATCAAACCCTAATTTTCTAGGATCCAAGCCAAAACCCCACTGATTTCAACGAATCCAAGTGATACGCCATCAGATCTGATGAAATCAACATCAAATCAATTTTATTTTATTTTTTTTAAAAAAAGATCACAAAATCAACAGATTTTCCAGCAAAAAGAGGGGGGAAAGCAAAGATCGAAGGGATCTGACTGTCTCTGTCCTTGTCAAACAAGCTAAAGGCCTCCTTGAACTCAGAGATCTGGTCGTCCATGAGTTGATCCGCCATTTTTTGTCTGAAATCGAGCAGAAAACGAGAGAGATGAAAGGAGAAAAAAGGGTCCTTTGCTTCTCCCTCTATAAGGAAATCGTACGATACGCTTCGGGAATCTTTTCATATCGTAAATGATCCAGTAGTCTGCGGCAGATTTATGTAAATGTGACCTCAAGCCATGTGGGGTCCACATAGAGGGTTTTAATAGAATCCTATCCATCCATCTATTTCAAAATAATACAATAAACTATAATAATAAGAAATAAGAATATACAACAATCAATCGGGACACACCAACAAAAAAGTGAAAGCAACAACGTACGACAACAACTATTCAAGTACAGTTCACTACCGTTTCAAATCAGATACAGCTTAAAGCCGTTTCTGAACCAAAAAGCCAACCGTACCGGTTTGGCGATTTTGGTGTAGTGGTACCTCATGTTCGCTAGTACTGCATCAAGCATTTTTCTGTCCACGCGCTCAAAGTAAATGTCGATGCCCTCAGGAAAATACCTGACAACAAATTCCAAACATTTATGTAAACTAGGAAACAAGACACCCATATACCATTTTCTTTGTTTTGAAAATTTAAATTGCCAACCACATTGCAGAGCTTTCCTAAGCCCACATTCAGTGCAAAGGTCTGGGTAGATGACCTGTCTAAATAATCAAGTTGTCCAAACCTGTCTAAATAATCAAGTTGTCCACTCAACAAGTGGGCATCACACATGTAGAATGTGGGATTTTGGCAATTCTTTCTAAAGCAACTTCAACATGTGTGGCTTGCCTATTGGGTGAGCCAACTTGATTATGAGGCCACATCATTTACATTGTGTGACCCAGCTGATGCATGGCTTATACGTGAACACATGGATGGTGTGTGTGTGTGTGTGGACAAACAAACAACGATGTTTTGAAGAAAATTAAATCAATGTTGTTTGAGATTCTCATATGCTAACATGGATACTTACCTTTTTAAAGCTACGTTCAAGTCGGGTTCTTCCTTGTAGTTGAAAGCATCGTCAAACCCAAACTTACTCCTCAATAGATCAACCTGAACCCACAAAATAAATTTTAGCAATTTTTTCCCTACTATGTACCAATGGTAACAGAAACACTCTATTTTCTAACAGTTTGCATTTCAGGACTACATGTGAACATATTTATATTACTAGGAATTACTTGATCCCCATCCATTGTTCAATAATCTTGACCATTGGTATGTTGGTACCTGATATGGATGGACTGTGGCTCGGGAACCTCCTCAATAAAACAACCCAACCATTCAAATTATGACCTCAACGTAATAGTTGAGAAGAAGAATGCAACAATACTCCACATTCAACTAAAAAATTACTAGGATTGGTGTTAAGATCTTCCGATCTAAGATATATTTGACACAGTCCATCCATGGAGTGTTGCAACTATAGTTCAAAAACCGAAAACTAGACTCGAAGACTTGAAAGAGTCTTAATTGACTCGACTTGGTATTATAACATGCAACTCAAGAATATGAGCAATGTGAATAAATCTTTAAAATTATCCATCATATGTATAAATTTGTCTAAAAAACACAACTATGCTTGAGGAATGTTGGTAACATGATGTACTTGAAATGCGCTGATGCTGGTTTGGTTCATGTTAGTTGCCTTCTTTATCACAAAAGTCGCTAACTGGGCAGTTGACTTGGTTCAAGTTACACCGAGTCATATCGAGACACGCTGAGTCGTATGGAGTTACCTGAGTTATCGAGCTGACCTACGAGTCTTGTTGAGTTTAGAGTGAGTCAAGCTCATGAACAAGTTTCTCAGAGACCCCACTCAAAATCTCATTGAATCAAGTTGATTTGGCCAAGTTTTGAGTTGAGTTGGTGAGTTATAGAACTATGGTTGCAACATGTTGATTGTCTGGACCAGTACTGAACCAGGGGCTAAATCTTGCAAATTAAAAATGCAAGCAAGCTATGTAAAGCCTCTAGTCCATGATCATATATTCTTCTATGAACTAATATATTGTAAGGTAATGTATGAACCAAGGGCCAATCATACTCTTTTTACTAGATTTTATGCTTTTATAAACTAATATATTGTAAGGTAATGAATGCATCTTTCACTTAACAAGGTGAAAATAATACTCATCATAGCTAATGGCTTACCTTTTCATTAGAACCAGCACTTCCAACAATCCGACCCACGACACCAAAAGCTGCTGAAACAAAGACGAATTCAATTTTCATTGGATTATAAAGCTCATATAATCCAGCATAACCTGTAAGACCAGGCATAGCTGTAGATAATCAAGCAATGCAGTTAGATGGCCGGGGTATTAGACATTTACATCAATACAAATGAGACACTACACCAAAATCGTGAAATTGGAACGGCTAGGATTTTGGTTTTAAAATGGTTTTAAGCCGTCTCTAATTAGAAACGGTTCTAAACCGTTTTCAAATTTGTAACTGTTTTAATGGCCAACATTGCTATTTCCGCTTTTTTGTTGCTGTGTCCCACTTGAGTTTTGGATATTCCTAATTTTTTAGATTTTGTATTATTGTTATATTTTGAAATAGAGAGACGGTGTGGATTTGATTAAGCGCTTCTCGGTGGACCCCACAATGCCCTAACGGCTCACTAATATCTACCTATCCCAGCATATGGAATCCATTCTCTCCCATTTATTGCGCTGAAAACGCCCTAAGCCTCATACTCTCTCTCTCTCTCTCTCTCTCTCTCTCTCAACTTCTATCTTTTCATCTCTCTCTCTCTCTCTCTCTCTCTCTCTCTCTCTCTCTCTCGCACTCACATTCTCTTTTCGGCTCTCTCTCGTGATCTACAGCCCTCCGGCAGTGGGATCCACCAACTTCGAAATTTCGTAGGTAATTCTCTTATTCCTCTTCCCTATCTTCTTCTTCTTAGGGATTAACCATTACAGTTTAATAATTTCAGAAAATTGTAAAAATCTATTTGGTGATTTGAAATTTCAAATCCCTAATTGGGGATTCTTGAAATTTCAATCCGCAATTGGGATTTTCGAAATTGGTTCTAATCGTGGATTTTAAAATTTTGAAATCCCTAATTGTGAATTTTTTGAAATTGTTAATCCCTAATTGCGTTGTGGATTTAGTATGAAATTGTTTAATCTGGAATTTCATAACTCCTAATTGCTGCCTAGTTAGAATACTTGGTCCCTAATTGGATATGTTGAAAATTTTTGCTAAAAAAGTTTCTAATCGTGTATTTGTCCATTGCTCTTCCCCAATCGGAAGTGGCAGCGATGGCGGTAGGATAGAATGATGCAATACCACCAAGCTTTCCAAACAGAGTAACCAACTCAAAAAACACTTCACACATGAGGAAGTGTAGGGTCCTGATGCATTACGTGGGGCCATGATACGATCATCCTGACCGTTGATGCAATGGGACCGATCAGCCCTAAAATGGACCACCTTAAAAGATCCGAACCCTTGTATCCCACCTAGGAAATGTTTATGGGCATTCCCATATAGATCAACTGCCTGGATCATCGAACCATGGGCCCCTTAAGTAGCAACAAATTCAAACCTGGGAAACTTATGAGGCATCTCCATCCACGGTGGGTCCATTGGATTAACGGTTTGGATCATTGAATCACGGCTCCACGTATACCAAATGAGCTCTTCCTGACACTATTCATGTCCTTGTGCATCAGGACCTTAGTGCACAGACGGACATGGAGATAAGGGGATTAACTTGATATTCTGGAGAATATAAGGGTTGATACTCAGGCACTCTGAAATCGTATGAATAACATAAATTAACTCCGATCAAACCATCAAAATTTTGGGAAATACTGTACAAAATTCATCATATTGAAATTAGATATGTTAAACAGTCTTTTACTTTTATCTACATATACTTGTTTGCTGAATTCTGACCAATGGATTGTTTCGTCTCAACCGTCCAATAAAGGTCCAAAAATTGGCTGGTTGGATAACCGAATGTGTATAACATCTTAGTTTATGATCCATCGAAAGTGCGAAAAACCAATTGGACAGTTTTAACTTTTTGTTAGTTGTCTGTAATATGTACATTTATCAGGAAAGAGGATCTGACACCATGACATTAGCAGTGCCATTGCCAGTAGTTGATCACTGCTATGATAATACTCATGTTTTAACAACGAACACTAGCATGGATTAATCATGAACAATGAACATGTCCCTTAACTACAATGATGCCTGGCCAACAAAGACTACTACAAATCGCACTGAAAGTCCAAATTTCCACTTAACTCAATGTTCAATCCTGATGAGAAACAGTAATAAACATACCGCGCAGAACTGATCTCTGAAGAAATCCACTAACAGCAAAGCTGAAAGGTGAAGTCCAAACCACACAGGTGTAGCTACACTTAATCTGAATCTTTCATAAAGGAAAGAACCCTATGTTTGGATTAGGTTGGCAATGATGTTTGTTAAATAGACAACACCATGATTTCTAGTGAAACGTTCACTGGCAATGCTCTCCTTTAATTGGGCTACACTTGAATTGGGATATTTCGAATGGTGTACACTATTTTTTATGGATCGGATCCGCCACATTTTTGGTTCGTCTAATAATAATGTTGGTATGCATCTCTATTGGATGGGTTAGACGTGAGACACATACCACGCGGGCCCCGCAACTTTTGATTTTCCACTTTGTTGTAAAGAAAAAGGCAAAGGATAGCAGTAATGTAATTTCTCCTCTTGAAAAGCACTTCCTATAATATCGATTACTGGAGGCACTATTTGGTAAAATCTAATTCCTTTAGGAATTTTGCTTTGTCGAAAAAAATCCCTTATTATTGAATAATATCGCCTTGTCTTTTTCTAGTTAATTTGAGAAATGGTGTGAAGCAATGGCCGGGGAGCTTCTGAAAGCGATCATAATAGACTAGGATCTGAAAATGACGAAAGCTTCGTGTTTCTAAATGCTTTTTATTAGTATTGTATTTGGCATATTTTGCTGCAGGTTCCTGAAAGGTAGTTCCTGTTGCTTTCAAAGATGAGTTTAATGAATTTCATGATAATATCAGCTGGGGCCACTAATTTGGCTTTGAATGATCTGGTGAAGAAAGGGGAGTCTTGCAGATTGACATTTTTTTTTACTCTTCGTTTGATTACGTTACTCCCTGTCTGTATGTTTTTCTTTCATCTTTGTTTGTTTTAGGCTTTTCAAGAGCCCTTTGCAATTCACTCACATGAGAAGGGAACATAGGTTAGTTTCTTCTTCTATATCCCAGGATTGTACCAAAATAGGATAGGTGGACACTGGGGATTTGTTTAACTCTGAAATAGGAAGTTTTGGTTTGACAAGACTTATTTGCTAAATGGTTGGTGACATACTTTTACTGATTGTTGTTTAAACAAGAGACTACGAGGACTCTTATTCCATCACGTAGTAGGAACCATGGTCTATGCCTATCACATATTTTGTTTTGTCAGAAAAACTAAGAAATGGAGTAAAATATTGTGGGGCCTGTGTGGTGTGCATATGAAATCCAACCCATCCAACAGGTGTATCCCACCATGATGATTGGATGACCCAAATATCAGGCTGATCCAATCATAAACAAGGCCTCACATGAATTCAGAAAATTCTGGCTGGTGGACATTGTTTTCTATGTTGTGGCTACAAAAGGATGAGCCTGATTTTTGGGTCATCTTATCCTCATGGTAGTGTTCACCTGTTGGATGGGTTGGATTTAATTAGTTACCATGCGGGGCGCACAATGCTTGGTTCTATAAGCTTTTAGAGAAAAATAGGAGAAGGGCATTTTAGTAATTCCCAAGGAAATTTGCAAGAGGATAGATGGGATGATGCCAAGGGGTGGATTTTTTATTTATTTTTTCATAAATTTGTATGGGCATCTCACTATGGGGTAATTTGCCATAGATTTAGAAGAGCAATTTAGTCAAGTAAGTTTTAAAAAGATTTAGAAAAAGAAAGGATTCTTAAAACTTATGCATGCTTTTAGTAGCAATATAGATATATAATGTTATACGAAGAACACCTGATGAAAAAATCAGGCTGATACATATACTGTGCATGCTACACCATAGAAAATATTAGACAACTGCCAATTTGATCCAAAGTATGTATAGCCCACCTGATGAGTATATCGGCCTGGTTTTTGCAGTAGGTGACATTTACAGTGGGGCCAACATTTTGGATAGGTTCACTGTCATTCATAGGTAGACGTATCTGTGCTCATGTCTACCCCTCATTCATAGGTAGACGTATCTGTGCTCATGTCTACCCCTCTTTAAATCTTGGATTGTTTAAAATGTGTATGATCTGTTCTAATGGAATGCTTTACTCTTTTAGGTTTTTCTTCTTTCAGTGATTTGAGTAGTCCTTGAAAGATATTCGGGGATAAGTTCTTGAGAATGAAGAAAAAAGGTGATATTTTTTCTGTTTGCAACAAGCAACATGATTATTTTTTCTGCACCTTTTCAGTTTATCATGCCTGCCATATTGTGATGGATGATAAGCAGGCACTGATAAATTATACTTGGGGTCACACAAATTGATAGGTCCCTTTGAAATATATATATTTCAGGATGAGTTGCTGTGTGACAGGTGGCAGTTTTAACTAACAGAGCTGCAAACTTACATATTCCTAACTACCCAAGTCTCCCATCTCAGTTGATGTGCGAGGTTCACAATGTTACACTACATGCATGTTTTAACTCATACTCAATCTTCCTTTAGTCTTTATGTTTCCCTTAGTAGATGCTCTCTAATACCTGTCTAGTTGCATATATTGCTTGGAACTACAGGCAGAGAGAGAGAGATGCTGATGAGATTTACACCCAAACGACTCTTTAGCCGATGAACTCTGTAAGCATAATTTGTTGTTAATGTTGACTGAATTATGTCTCCCCTTACGATCTTTGATCTTTGAAGCTCGCAACAATTTTCATTTGTGTAATGCTCGTGCCCTTGTTGGAAAACAATTCTCTGCACATTTCTCTGCACAAGGGTCATGAAATTCCCCTTGGATGGGAAGCAGATTTTACATGTTTGTGATTCTTTTCCATGTGCTAGCTTCTTTACATGCTCAGCCAAGACTCGGTGAGTTTGGTATCCCTGATTCAGTGGTTTGTAGAAGATTTCATATAGGTATTTAGCAAATTTGAGTTGACTCGGCATGTTTTCAATTGTGCTTGGGTCAGGAAGCTATTAAATTCTTTATGAATTTCTTGTTGTTTTCTAACTAGGGATTGGGTGCAGGATTGGCTATTGGCTTGTATTCCGACAACACATATGGCCTACAAGAAGCTCAGGGAGCTCATGGTTGGGTAACTTTCACATGTTTTTATTTGTCTGCTTTTTATCTTAAAGATTCGATTAGTTACATGTGTGGACCCATGCATGCATGTGGGAGGCATGATCTTCAGGTGGGGCCCATTTAGAAGTTAGACAGGACCATCCATCAGTTTGGTCAGAGTACAAAAACCAATGAACAGGCCCAAGTCTTGTTAGCAGACAACCCTTTGTTTATTACACTGGTGTTGGCTTCTTACAGTGGCCCACAAATCACAACAATTTCAAGCTACATGCAATGACTAAAGGAGTGAATTTCCTATAGAAAAACAGTGTGGTGGAAGGGGCGTTGACAGGAGCGACATTGGTGCTCACTTGCGTGGACACCTCTCATGAGCAGGCTATTCATTACACCATCACAGGAGCAGCGCTCTCAACAGCTGTGAATCTTCTCGCCAGGGTATTCTAGATCTTACTCATCTTTGTTTAGTGTCCTTTGAAATCTCTCTCTATATATGGGTTTTAGGTCCTTGGAGAGAAAGGAAGTTCTTCCTTCATATGAGGCATGTGATGTTTGAAACTTTGAACAATCTATCTATCTTTTAAGAACTTGCATTTCCTTCATTTTGACAAGGTTTTGACTAACTGGGCGTCTGAGTTTCTTTGGGAGAGGAGATGATCTTCTAGCAAGATTCAGACAGTAGCATATTGTTTTAAATAAGCAACGTATGGTACATATGAGAAAATACTGTTTGCTTAGATTGCATATGGAATCTGATGCATGTTCTATCTTTTATTTAAAATTCGTAGTATACTTGCATTATCACTTTCCATGCTAGTGAAATGTACCTTTTTTGTTCTTAATGAATAGCTACCAATTCGTAATTTGTGTAAGCTTGCTGATTTCCTTGTTTGGAAGTTCTTTGCTCAACTAGATACGAGTTCTAGGCCAATTCTTCGCATTTTCACTGACGGCCACAACAAAACCGGTGAATTATAGTTTTCCTAGTTGCATCATGTAATTTATACAGTTCAACAGAATGATCTAAATTGTTCATTGAGTTTAGAAGACATTTCAAGGGGTACCATGTAAAATAAGACTGATTGAATGATACTAATCCACCTAGATTCAAATTGTTTTTCAGCTTATGAAGGCCGCTCTAAACCAGCCCTTTGCATTGCAGATATTGTCTATTTGTTTCAAAATATCTTTTTAAACAGTAGTTTCTCTTATTCTCTTCTCCATTTCCTTCTGCTCCTGATTTGCAACCATGTCTTTCCGAATGGTAAGATTCTTCTAATCTTTAATTTGCTAGATATTTCCTTGTTGAGAAATTGTGATTCTTTTATATCTGATTTCTTTTAGTATCTGTATTAGTTTTTTTTTTTTTTTTTTTTTTTTTTTTTTTTTTTTTTTTTTTTTTCGTGTTTTTATGCAGTTGAAATATGATTCGTGTTTATTTTTTTGATTTCCTTTATTTTTTTAATGTTCTTGTTTGACTTTTCCTTATATACTTGTGTTGTCCAAGAAACAAGCAGATTTTGTATCATTTATGGTTTGCTCTAACTTGAACTGAATTTTTTTTCCACATGAAATTGAAAGTCCTTCTGCATAGGGATCCTGCAGAATTAGGATTAAGCTCTAATCTCAATTTTGATGACCCAATTTGTTGGACCAAGCCCTACTATTCTCTTTCTCCCATGCATTTATACCTTATTTGTTTGGACAACTCATGCGTGCTTTCACAAAAAAATTGTGCAACATTATAAGGATTTTCCTTTTCTCAGGGGCTATGGATACATCTCACTTGAGAATCTATTATTTTTTGCTAGGACTTATCCGGTAAGCTAGACCAGTTTCGTTCCTTTGTCTTTGTAATTGATTTCCCACTAGCATGTTACTTTTGTCATCATGTTATTTTATTTTAAGTTGACTTTGCTGTCAGATTTTTGCACTGTTGATTTATTACTAATTTTATGCAAACTCAAAATGAAGGCTTCTTTTCAAAGGTTATTGTGCAAACTTGAAGGGAAGTGAGCCACGTGGAGGATCCTAACCATCCAGTTGGACACTGATTAGATGTGGACACACTTGTTCAAACTATCCATTTCCATCAGATGGATCATCTGAGCCACTAGGGATGCCCCAGTGCACGATTTGGCCCATCAGATCAACATATTAGGTTACCAAAGGTGGGCCCCACCTTACCAACTCTAGGTCAAACAAAAAATGCCATCTCTTTCAATTGATCTTCGCATAATACCTCAATTCGTAATACTAATCCATCTTGATGACCATATATGGGATCCAAGTTCAAGAAAGCTTTGATTGCTGAGAGTGTCAGCGACTCACTTCATAGTTGGTGCAAAAGAGTAAAATAGAAATCTAAGTGCGATGGAACCACGAGATCAGTCTGTTCACTCGAATCAACAATAGATGAGAGAGATGAAATAATTACGGTCGTATCAGGCACATGTCTCTGAGCTCTTCCATAGCAACACACAAATCATTCTCACCGAAGCAGCTTGAAGAAGTTAATATAGAACCACGGGCAGTATATGAGATATCAGATCAGCCCAAACACAATGGGTCTTTGCAGCATCCACACATGACATCTAGTTCATCCCAAGAAAGATTGTCGCACATGTCAAACTTGCCTGCAAACAGTGAAAATGATGCAATCAATGAAGAAGATTGGTAAGTACAGTTGTATCTTCTCCATACATGACATCTAGTTCTTTCAATCTATTCACATGCTTTTGTTCTTATTTTTTACTTGTTGCTTATTAGTTAGGTACATAAAAGGCTATCACATTGTGGAGCTTTTCATCTGCTTGACGGACTTTCATTGAATTATGTCTTTTTATTTTGAAGTCTTCCATTGCAGATTTTAGTTTCTACTGTCAGGTTTGCAAGTCAGATAAATAATGTTTCAAATTACATCATGGTTATTTTTAATATCTTTTGATTCTTAAGTGAATATGGCTTAAATATATTTGTTTCTTTTATTTATTTTATTTTATTTTTTACAGCAAGATTTTTGGTTTAAAATCGTTTCGAAATAAGAAAAAATATCGTTCCCAAATATGACCGTTGGCACTAGAAGGTTTAAAACCATTACTAAAATTTCGTCTCTAAAATTTTTAACGGTACCCAAAACGGTTCTGAACCGTTCCTGATTTTTTGTGACAACAAGCATTTAAGAACGGTTTAAAACCATTCCTAAATGACAATTTTGGTATAGTGAGAATGCTAACCCATGATCTGAAATGAGTGTGGTTGCCACTCATATTAGCTCAAGTGGATTTAAATGAAATCTATTTGATGGTTAAACTAAGATGCTTCGCTTCATAAATGTACTTTTTCCCCAAAAGGTGGGAGCATACCACCTATAACTTTGTTCCATCCCAAAAAATGGTTGTATAGTCATTTGGGCTGGCTCACAAAAAGAATTAGGCCACTACATACGTATATAATAAGGGACAAAGGAACCCAAGAAAAAGAAAAAAAATCACAAACATACGAGGTAAGCACTATAATTACCCATGTGCCAATCTCCATAAATTGTTATCACTGGGTTAATTTTCCTCCACCGAGCCTTGGTTGGGGATGACTTTCTTTCTCAACATCCCCATGCATGCATTGTCTAAAGTGGCCAAAACATTTATTTCCTGTAGAAGCTCCATCTTGCACCTAATTAGTTCACCACTACTACCTAGTCTAGCTAAGCCATCAACTATCGAGTTCCCCTCTCTTAAGGTGTGTGAGATCTTAGTGAAAGTGCCCTTGTTTGTCAATTAGCATAAAGTCTGAGTCTTAGAGTCAAGTGAGCCCCAAAGAAGACGCAAGACTAAAGACTCAAAGGGATAGAAGCATCAAATGCAAGTTAAGGTAAGCTAGTCTCACAAACCTATCAAAACCCTACACCTAAACCCTGCAAAACATGGCCCATACTTAACCGAAAACATCTACAAAAAACCTTTCTTAGGTATGATAAATGGTTAAGTATTTGGTTGTTGGAGTTAAAAGATACATCTAAAAAATAGCCATGTTTGATGGCATCAAGGTGACATCGAATTGTCTTCGATGTCCTCGATGAAATCGAGCTTGAGCCAAAACAGTCCAACAATCAAACATAGAAAATTTGGACATTCTCAATAACATCGAACCCTGTTCGATGACATCGAAAATAGGCTCAAACACTCCAGCAAGCTTCCAAGGAAAATCAATGATTCTTTGAAGGCATCGAACCTAGTTCGATGACATCAAACGTAAGTTTCAATGACATCAAACTTTTAAGTTGAATGACATCGAAAAATAATACATTTTGTCCAGCAAGCTAACATGGAATATTTGGATTTTCTCGATGGCATCAAAATTCAAACTTCGATGGCATCAAACACATCTTTGATGACATCGAAGAAGTGCTCGAACAATCTAGAGACTTATTTCAAAAAATTTAAATTATAGCGATGACATCGAACCACCCTTCGATGGCATCGAAGGACATTCTCTATGACATCGAAGGTTAGTTCAATGACATCATAAATGGACCTAAATTGTCCAGCAACCTCAGGTCATATATTTGGAAATTGTCGATGGCATCGAGTCATCCTTCATGTCATCGAAAGTGTCCTTCGAAGACATCGAAGGTATCTTGATGGCATCTAAAGAAACTGTCCAACAACTATTTGAAAATCATGTTGCTATGGTTAGATGGAATTGAAGAAGGTTCGATGGTATCAAAGGCAACTTCGATGGCAACGAAGATCCTTTGATGACATCGAACCTGTCAGTTTTCTGCTCATTTTTTTACCGTTGGGATTTCATTCTATAAATCGATATGAGTTGTTTCTAGGCAATTTGGTGAGTATTGAAGAGTGCTTTGAAAGAGTTAATAGCAGGAGTTAATAACCATCTTCTCAAGCCCTATTTCCTCATGGAGTTCATCATTCAATCATTATCTTAAAGACAATCATTAGTATATTTAAAACTTGGATTGAATAATGAACTCCGACATTCATTTATGCTCCAACAACCATATTTATTAGCAAATCTATATGCTGGGAAGTATTGAATAGTTAGCCTTGGGGATTCCTTCTAGTTCTTATAGACCCATCATTACCTAAATAGGATTTTCCCAAAACTCTTGACCCATCAACCTCGACATCAACATTGGAGCATCATCACATGATTGCAGTTTAAGAGAGCTGAAGACTCTTCAACAACCCAAAAGATCTTCATCAAATGTGCCTAATGGGGCTCATTCACTTGTAAGTACAACTGTCTACCTTGAGTTTGAAAACATTTCCTTGTGTAGGATTAGAATTCAGAGTTTACTTTCCCAAACTCGCCAAGTCCGTAGGCCTCTAATGAGAGAATACGTATTGTATCCTTGTGTAATATTTCTCAAGTTATTTTATAGAACTTGGTAAGACCTTATGTAGGTAATCTGTAACCTTGTGTAGGTTGTAAAGGTCTATGGTCAACCTTATTTAAAACCATTGGATGGTGAAATCTGGCACACTTTAAGAAAGAGTGGGTCAGCCAAGAGTTGAGTAGGCATATAACTGAACCACTATATATCGTTGTGCATCGTGGTGAATGTTTTGATTCATCTTTTTTGTTGATTGATTGTTCTGTGTGCTTTACTCACTTTCTGCACAAAACATGCTTGTTAAGGTACATGAATGATATGTATCATGGTTTAACTTAGTTTATGCACTTCTTCTCATTTAATTTCTTTACTTGATTATTTAGAAGTAAGTGCATGTAATTAGATTAGTTAAATTTTGAAAAGTCCTATTTACCCCCCTCTGGGATGATTAGAAATATCTTCAAGCTTTACTTGTAGCGGTTAGGCCAAATTTCAATTGGTATTAGAGCGGGTTCCTCTTAAAGGGCTTAACATCCTAGAGGGAGATCCTTAATCGAAGTTAAAATATTTCTATGAAAGAGGGAACTTCGGTCACTCGACCACCATTTTTTAATGGATCCAACTATGCCAATTGGAAGGAAAGAATGCATATATTTCTAAAATCACTGGAGCATGAAATTTGGGATGTAGTTGAGAATGGATTAGTGATACCTGTTCACAACCCCAAGTGTAGGGTCGCAATGTAGTAATAATCTCGGTGAGACCGAGGTCGAATCTACAGGGACTAATCTCGTGAGTATTCTGAAAGCAACTAGAACTAGAACTAGAAGAAGATGTATATCTAAATCTAGAATTTTTTAAAGTAATTATGAGAGATTTAATGAAAAACTTAAGAAATTCAAAGGTGGGAAATTAGGGTTTTTAAGGATCCACTTGTAGAGATCAAGGAGATCTATGCTTGATTCAAGTCACATGATTGAAATTGGAGTCCTATCCTATCCAATTGGAAGTTATCTCAGTAAAATCAAATCTGAACTTCCTTTGACCTAATTCTCAATGGAAGAGCGGTATGAGAACTAGAAGTGATTCCATCACAAAACCATGCCCATGAGACAGTGGCTCATAACAGGATTTACCAATCCCACAATCAATCTAAGAGAATTGTGAAATTTAGGGAGGATTCTATCATCCAACCATGCCCAAGGGATGATGGTGAACAATAGGATTTTCTAGATTCACAATCCCAAAACATGAAAAAAAAACATACTTGAAGCTATCGCAAATTAATTGTAATTCGAGTCACAACAAACCATTAAAAACTGAAAGTATTCCTTATAATCAAATTAGAATCAAAGTAAGTTCATCATAAACATGAATCAAAGCAACAGAAACATCCCATCATGCTACAAGCTTCACCTCTTAGCCCTACCTAAGAGGTTTAGCCAACCATAGACATGTGGAACTAAAATCTCTAGAAAAAAATATAAAAAACTAAGGAATAAAGGAATAAAAACTCTTGGCGACGGCTCTCCACCCTTGCGCTTTGCTCTTCCAAACCCTAAATGATCCCTAGGAGTGCCCTAAAGACTCTTATTTATAGTTTTGCAGCACCTCCTTTCGTACCAACTTGGAAAAATTTAGAAACCACCTCAAATTTACGCAGCTTTGTATTATTTAAGGGTCTTCAATATGTCCTTCAATATTATCGATAGGTCTTCGATAGTATTGAAGATCAGTCCAGAATGTCTAACGAGTTTGGTCAAAAATCCTGAATTTCTTGATATTATCTACAGGTCTTCGATATGTCCATTCAATATTATCTATAGGTCTTTGATATTACCGAAGGTCATTCTGACAGTTTTCCAGAAATAGATTTTTCTGGCCATGGAATCTATTTTCAGGACGATTTTCAGGCTTCCTTATCTTTACTTCAATTCTTCGATTCTCTTCCTTCATCACTTGGTTTCCTTGGATCTTTGGCATGTGAATTCTTCAATCTTGGTCTCCTAAGATCTATCCCTTGACTTGGTAATTCTTGAGCATTAAATCCACGCTTTTGGCACTGTTTTCAATATAAGCTCTTAAATTCACCTTGCAACACAAATACGAGTAAAATAGAATATTAAGCATTATCATGTTTATAAAACTAAGATATAAATGGGGTCCAATATGCAATATTTGACCCTCAACAATACCTATGGAACAAATCGTATCAAATGATGGTGTCACCACATCCAGGCCTAAACAAAAGGCTTTTTGGACCGATTATGAAAAATAATTGGTCACTTGTGATGCAAAAGCAATGAATGTTATTTACTGTGTTATTTCATAAGAAGAATTCAAACATATATGCATGTGTGAAACATTGAAGCAAGAATGGAATTTTTTGGAAACTACCCATGAAGGAACCAACACAGTAAAATGTTCAAAGCATCAGCTCCTAACTACTCAATTCGAAAAATATTAAGATGGAGAAGCATGAGACATTTATGGAGTTTTATACCAAACTTAGTAATATTTGTAACTCCATGTGGGGACTAGGAGAGAAGGTTTTGGTACCAAAAATATGTAGGAAAATCTTGAGATCCCTAGCAGAGCGCTTTTTTTTTTTTTTTTTTAAGCTACGACTATTGAGGAATGTCGAAACATAGACGAGATGAAAGAAGAAGAACCCATAGGTTCTCTACAAACTTTTGAACTACATTTCAAAACCCCGATAAAATCTAAACACATTGTCCTTGAAACATCAAAGAACAAATGTGAATCTGAGGAGGATAGTGATGAAAATGATGAAGATGAGATGGCCCTATTGGCCAAATTGTTCAAAAAATTCTTTAACAAGAACTGAGGAAAACCCTTCAACAAGAAGGGGGAGTACCTTGACTAAAAGTGCCAAATAGGCAAACCATCAAAAAGGTCAAAAGAACCCTAATGTTAAAATTGTAAGAAGTATGGTCATTTAACTACTGGGTCTCCTCTAAAGAACAAATCAAAAGGGAAAACTATGCTGCCACTTAGGACGACATGGAAGACTCAAATTCTGAATATGAAGAGTCTCAAAGTGATGGAGACCAAGGCTCATTGAGAATTCTCATAGCTTCCACCACTTGAGTCATCCCAGATGTGGGCGACATTAAAGAGATAAATGAACAACAAGAAGAAAAGGCCTCATCGGATGGGGAAAATGAACAAGATAGCAATATCGGGCTTCAAATGCATATGACCATCTTTACACCCATAGCTTGACTATTCATAAAAAGCTTGGTCAAGCCACAACCAATAACAAGCAACTACATAAAGAATTATAAGAAACCAAAGATGAGAATGAATGACTAGCTGATGAGTTACAAGAATACTACATTGACAACGTTAAGTTAGAACGAGAAACATCTGGTTATGAATTCACATTAAAGGACTCAAATAAGAAAACTAATGATCTAGAGTAAAAAATTAGCAAACCGAAAACTGAAAATCAAAATTTAAGACTAGAATTAGAAAATTAAAAAAAATCAAGTTGAATTTAGTCATAAGTTTACCCAAAGTGAAGAGAAATTAGAAAGATTATTGGATTTAGCAAAAAGTTCTAAAGATAAAAGAGGATTATGGTACGAAAGTAACAAGACTAGCCCTACTCTTGCACCACCTATGACTAAGAAAACAATGGGTTAAGGTAGCCAAGCAAAAGCTTCTCCAATTTTCTATGCATGCAGATATGTGAGACATTTAAAATTTGAATGTCTAACCTTTAGACACTCCCACTCCATAACCAGTGCAAACTATACAGGAAAAGTCAAACCCACCAAAAGAATGCTGCAAAATGTGAGGAGTCCTAGTAAAACTAAAAACGAAATTGAAAGGAGGAAGTACCCTATTCCTCCCAAAATGACTAAAAGAATGAAGAAGCTATTGAAACAAGTTGCCCAACTGAATCAGAAGACCAAAGAGATGATGAACCAGGTAAATCTAGAGAATGATCAGTTGGCACCAAAATCCATATCCCCTAGGAACAACCAAACATCTAAAGGAGAAACCAAAAAGCTTTTTACATCTCCTAAAAAACTTGTATCCAAATGCGTTGTCAAGAATAAGTAAACTAACTTGTAATACATATCGCTCCTAAAGCAGGCAGTAATGCTAAATGGTGCCTAGATGGTGGGTGCTCGAGGCATATGACAGGTGATAGGACTCACTTTTGTATTTACACAGAATTTGATGGTGGGTCGATCACCTTAGGGAATGGTAGCACCGCTAGAATAATTGGGCAATGGATAGTTGATGGGACATGCATACCCAAAATTAAGAATGTTCTTTGTGTTAAGGGTTTAAAACATAACCTCCTGAACATATCATAGATTTGCGATAAAGAACATTCCTTCAAATTCTCCAAAGAAGTGTGTGAGACCTTGGATCAAGTTGGAAAATTGATTATGAGAGGTCTCTACACTAGTGATAACTGTTACGTGATCGAAAGTAGTGAACAAGTTGTCTCATCCACTAGATGCCACATGGCCAGGGACAATGAGTCTGAAATATGGCACCAAAGACTCAGCCATGTACACTACCGAAATTTATCTCACCTAAGCTTGAAAAACCTGGTGAGAGGGCTTCCTAAGATTGGGAAAAAGATTAGGGTTGTGTGTGGTGATTGCTAAAAATGAAAACAAATTAAAGTCGTACACAAGAAGACAACTAGCCTAGCCACCTCAAAACCACTTGAACTTTTGCATATGGACCATGTTGGTCCCACCAGGGTTCAGAGTCACGATGGAAAGAGACATTTCTTGGTAGTGGTAGATGATTACTCCAGGTTCACTTCGGCCACTTTTCTTAGAGAAAAATCTAATATATTTGATGTGTTTAAAAAACTTACAAAGCGACTCCAGAATGAAAAAGGTTATATGATTGATCGGATCCAGAGTGACCACGGAGGAGAATTTGAAAATAATTGATTTTAAAATTTTTGTGAAGAAACTGGAATTCGACATGAATTCACTACACCTAAAACTCTACAACAAAATAGAGTAGCTGAAAGAAAAAATAGGGTGCTACAAGAGATGGGCTCAATTATGTTAAATAGTAAAGATCTAGCAAAAACTTTCAAGGCCGAAGCGGTAAATACTGCCTGATATATTATTAATCGTGTTTATCTTAGGACAGGCTTAAACAAAATATTGTATGAATTGTGGCATGGGAAGCCACCAAGTATTTTAGGGTATTTGGTAATAAATGTTACATACTTAGAGACTGGGAAAACTTAGCAAAATTTGACCCTAAGAGCGACGAAGGTATTTTCTTAGGTTACTCATTAAACAGTCGTACTTATAGGGTGTATAATCTTAGGATACTTACAATTCAAGAAACTGTGAATGTGGTTGTTGATGACCAACTGCATGAAAAAACTGGTCCTATTGATGTGGATCCATGCATTATAGGTAAATCAGATGAGAAACTCACTTCTTCACGAGTGCCTCAACCTTTGGGGGACATTTTGGTCATCAAGCATCATCCTCTCAATCAAATAATTGAATATCCGAATACTGGAGTGAAAACCTGAAGGTAGCTTGAGACAATAAATAAACATATTTGTTTCACCAAAAAAAAAAATAGAAACGTTGCAGGAGCTCTACAAGATGAATTTTGGATAGTCATTGTATAAGAGGAGCTACAACAATTTGAAAGAAATGAGGCGTGGGAACTTGTCCTAAGACCACAACACATAAATAACATTGGAACCAAATGAAATTCAAAAATAAGTCCGATGAATCTGAAAATGTTGTGAGGAATAAGGTTAGGCTTGTCGCACAAGGATACTCACAAATCGAGGGCATAGATTTTGATAAAACTTGTCTCGGTTGTGCGATTAGAGTCCATAAGAATCCTTATGACCATAACATGTAGGCTAAAATTCAAATTCTTTCATATGGACATAAAAAGTGTCTTTCTGAATGGTATACATGAGGAAGAAGTATACGTTGAATAACTTATGGGATTTACTGATCCCAAATATCCTTGCCAAGTATTCAGATTGAGGAAAGCACTCTACAGTCTAAAACAAGCACCACATGCGTGGTGTGAACGATTAACACAATTCTTAATTGAACACCAATTTCCTAGGGGGAGTGTTGATAAGTCTCTTTTTGTTTGAAAGACCAGCAAAGCCTTACTCATTGCCCGGATATATGTAGACGATATTGTATTTGGCTCCACATGTGAAGTCATGGCTCATGAGTTTGCTCGATTAATGCATTTTGAATTTGAAATGTGCATGGTAGGTGGGGCTTAATTTATTTTTGGGATTACAAGTGAAATAGCTTCAACATGGGATATTCATTAGCAAGAACAAAAATGAAAAAGAATTGGTAAAACATTTTGGTCTTGTGTCTGGCCGCACATACCACACTCCCATGAGCATCACATTAAAGCTATCTAAAGACTTAACTAGAAAAAGTGTGGACCACACTTGCATCGTAGCATGATTGGGAGCTTACTATACCTCATAGTAAGTCAGCCTAATATCTCCTTTAACATAGGAGCTTGCACTAGGTTTTAGGCTGAATCTCACTTAACTGATGTGAAGAGAATTATCAGATATGTGGCTGAGACCATAGATTTTGGGCTTTGGTACCCGTTTGACACTTCCACAACCATTACCGGGTATTCAGATGCCGACTGGGTTGAAAATATGGATGATTGCAAATCGACCAGCAGTGGTTGTTTCTATATCGAGAATTGTCTGGTGTCTTGGCACAACAAAAAGAAAAATTCCATATCTCTATTAACCATCGAGGCAGTATATATAACAACAGGTAGCTGTTGTCCCCAGCTTTTATGGATGAAGCAAATGTTGTTGGATTACGGAATCAAGCAAAACACCATGACACTATTTTTGTAACAAAACTAGTGCCATTAATATTTTCAAATTTTTGGTTCAACATTCAAGAACCAAGCACATAGATATTTGACATCACTTTATACGTGAACATGTTGAAGAAAATATCATATTGTTGGATCATGTGCCTATGGAGAAGAAACTTATCGATATAATAACAAAACCCTTGGACGCTAATAGATTTGGAGATCTCCAAAAGTCCATTGGGGTATGTGCGATATAGGTATTTTATCGGCGAAATTGTAATCACTATCATATCTGAGGATTATTAGCCTCATAAAACATTTTTTATGTACAAAACCTGTTTGTGTATTTTTTACTTTTTTTTTGTGTCCCTATTTATGTGTACAATTTATTTATTATTATTAAAGGTCAATATTTATGTACATCTCTCAGTTAGAAATGAAGCATACAAAAACTGGAACTTAGGCAGTCTATTTAGTCTTCGTTGGGACTTTCGATGGGATCAAAGTTGCATCTTCGATGCCATCGAAGAAACTTCAATGACATCGAAGTTCAAAGTTCGATCTCATCGAAGATTGTTCGATGACATCAAATGATTGAGGCCGGTAATATATATTGGGCGTGCAAAAGGGGTTTTTCAATCTTTTCGCATTCCACTCTCCTACGTGCCCCTCTTTGTCCCCAAACCTCTCTATCACCTCCAAAGCAACATTTTGGTGATCAAACCTCCTCGAATCTTAAAATCCTCCTCTCCAGAGTCAATGGTAAGGCGTTATTTGTGCTCCATTTACTTTCATTTTCATTTTTTCCTTCAAGTTTCATTGTCTTTGTGTGATTCTCACCCATTTTCGTTCGATTCCTTGTTGGTTTGTGCCTATTTTCCCATGCCTAAGTAAAAAAGGGAAAGCTCCAGTTGTGGGGGAGTCATCTTGACCTCAGAAATTTAAAAAACTCGCCCCACGATGGGCCGATAGAGAAAAGGCACCACCAGAACCAACCCCTTCTTCATCGTCGCCTCAAGCAACACGATAAGAGGTTACATAGCCCACCCCTATTGGCCTTGAAAATAAACTTCTCGAAAAATACTAAGGGTGGAAGGTCATCATTGAGTGCCAGGTAAATCACGCCTGCGTTCAGCCGTTCAGGATTGTCACAATGTTGACAGAGGTGGGATGGGAGTTCTAAAGTTTGGGGGTATGACTCGAATGGACCAAGTCTATAAATTTCTCTCCCACTGTCATTCCCCTTTGATTGACCCACCCTCTTTTGATATTCAAGTCAGGAAATCGGCAATACACATCACTTTGGGCATTATTGCCCCATTTGCTTGGTGTCTCTCTATCTCGAGTTGGTCTGCCCAACCATGACACTGACTCCCCGATTATACGCTCCACAATCACTAAATTTTTGTGCGATGAGGAGGACATGCCATGGATACAGGGCAATGTGCTTCGCTCTTCCCATATGACCAAACAGTATAGGGTCCTTCACTCCATATTCTCCACAAATGTTTACCCATGCGGTACTAATCGAGTCAACCTTACCCCTTTTATGCTCAATGTCCTCTAAAGTGTCGCGACTGGTGTTCAGTTATGTCTTCCATCCATTATCCTCCATCAGATTGCTCTGTTTGTCTAAGTTACCTGACCAACTTACGTACCGTTTGGGCACCTTATCTATCTCCTTGCATGCGATTATGGGTTTCTACCCACTTTGATACATCGCAGCCAACTCCAAAGCTCACCTAGGAGAACATAAAGAAAATGCAGGTCCAACCACAGCCTATAGCAAGCTGCACAATAGATGCACCTGACACCACCATACCAGAGGCTGGACAGGCTAACGAGGGAGGCACGCAACAACCTGTGCCCTCCATTCCACATACACTTGACTCGACTGACATGAGACGTCAACTGTGCCCGTGAGATCGGATCGAGATTCTTATTTAGGATCAGGCATGTCGGGAGGAGCACATGATTCATTAGGAGCGCTTGATACGACTTGAGCAAATGGTAGAGTTACTCCAACATATGGCGTAGTAGCTTGTGAGCCTACTCACTTGTCGCCGTGATGACACCATCCCTCCAGAGACTGCACTAGATAGCTGGTGTTTCAGTTTACGCATGTTGTGCTTAGGGTATTCGTCTTGGGCATAGATATTTTTTTGGATGCCCAAGATGGTGTGCCATGTCATACATTTCACATGTATATCTTTTATGACTATGGTTGTGTTTGACTTATACTTCTGGACATTCTCGATGACATAAAAAATAGGCTCAAACACTCCAGCAAGCTTTCAAGGAAAATCAGAGTTATTCTTCGATGGCATCGAACCCAATTCAATGACATTGAACTTAGGTTTGATAATAACATCGAAAAATAACACATTCCTTCTAGCAAGCTAACAAGGAATATATAGATTTTCTCGATGGCATCGAAATTCAATCTTCGATGGCATCGGACACATCTTCAATGACATCGAAGAACTGCTTGAACAGTCTAGAGAGTTATCTTAGAAAATCAGAATTATAACGATGGCATGAAGAACATTCTCGATGACATTGAAGGTCAGTTTAGTGGCATTGTAAATGGACCCAAATTATCCAACAACCTCAGGTCATATATTCAGAAATTCTTGATGGCATTAAGTTATCCTTCGATGCCATTGAAGGTATCTCGAAGGCATCGATAAAAACTATCGAACAACTATTTGAAAATCATGTTGCTATGGTTTGATGGAATCGAAGAAGGTTCGATTGCATCGAAGACCCTTCGATGACATTGAACTTGACAGTTTTCTATTCCTTTTCTTTTATCATTGAGATTTTGTTCTATAAATCGATATGGGTTGTTTCTTGGCAATTTGGTGAGTATTGAAGACAATTAATAGCAGGAGTCAATACCCATCTTCTCAAGCCCTCTTTCTTCAGGGTGTTCATCATTTAATCATTGTCTTAAAGACAATCATTGGCATATTCAAAGCATGGATTGAACAATGAGCTCTAGCATTCATTGATGCTCCAACAACCATCTTTCTTAGCAAATCTATATGATGGAAAGCATTAAGTGCTTAGCCTTGGGGATTCCTTCTATTTCTTAAAGACCCATCACTACCTAGATATGATTTGCCCAAAACCCTTGACCTATCAACCTCACCATCAACATTGGAGCATCATCACATGGTTATGGTTCAAGAGAGTTGAAGACTTTTCAACAACCTGGAAGATCTTTATCAATGCCCTTAATAGGGCTCACTCACTTGTAGGTAAGTACAAGAGTCTACCTTGAGTCTAAAAACCTTTCCATGTAGGATTGGAATTTAGAGTTTATTTTTCCAAACACGCCAAGTCAGGTAAGTACAAGAGTCCACCTTAAGTCTGAAAACCTTTCCGTGTGTAGGATTAGAATTCAGAGTTTGTTTTTTCCAAACTCGCTAAGTCCTTCCGTAGGCCTCCGAAGGGAGAATACATTTTGTGTCCTTATGTAGGACTTCTCAAGTTCTTGTGTAGAACTTAGTAAGACCTTATGTAGACAATCTGTAACCTTGCATAGGTTGTGAAGGTTTATGGTTAACCTCAATTAAAACCATTAGTGAAATCTGGCACACTCTAGGATAGAGTAGGTATGCTGGGAGTGGAGTAGGCATGTAGCCGAACCACTATATATCATTATGCATCACGGTCAATGTTTTGATTCATGTTTTGTGTCGATTGATTATTCTTTATGCTTTACTCACTTTCTTTATAAAACATGCTTGTTAGAATGCGTGAATGATATGTATCATGGTTTAACTTGGTTTATGCACTTCTTCTCATTTAAATTCATTTACTTGATTATTTAGAAGTAAGTGCATGTAATTAGATTAGTTAATTTTTAAAAAGTCCTATTCACCCCCCTCTAAGACGATTAGACATATCATCAAGCTTTGCTTGTAGCGATTAGGCTACAATTTCACTTAGAATTGATGGACTACCTAAAATGAGCAATAGCCCTTGCATGGACCCAAATGATCTAAGGAATTAGGTTGAGGGGGCTAAAAAGGGCGTCAATAGTGACACAAGAATTGAATTTAATGATGAAAATATTAATCACAATCGGTACTTATCCCATCCAGAATCACCTAGGCTTCCACCACCTAGTTTGTGACCATGCCATAAGCATGGTGGAAGACAAGTATCTACCCAAGTAATCCTTGTACACACCACCCTCACCTCCCGCTTTAGGATTTCCATGGGAGGATCCATCCACATTCAGCTTGACCTAGCCTGGATATGGTTAACCCACTTTATAATCTCCATAGTTGACCAACTCCTACTCATTTAGGGAACGCTCTCATCATCCGACAAATGTTGGACTACCTCTGTTATGGGTAAATATGCACTGGCTAAGGGGAAGATGTCAGCTTGGACATATGTGCTGGTCGCGTGGTCAGCTAGTGCTAAGCATGACCAAGGAGCTCCTTAACAGCTAGAAAGAAGTAATCCACTGATGGGAAACACGTCTATTCCTCAAGTTCGACCATCAGAAGATGAAGTATCTCCGCTTCCATCAGACACCGAGCTCTTCCACGGTCTCATATATTTCTGAGCTATCGCTCAGATCATTTCTTGGTAAGAGTACCCTAAGTATGACTCAGTACCGAGTAAGGCTCTGAGCTAGTACACTCGGGGAAGTCCTGCACTGTACAACAAGATGAAGAGGATGCTCATCCCCGATTTCATTTGCATCCTATTAAGGATGGGAGCTCAGTCTTAGTGCCCCGATATGACGTCCAAGGGCAAGTCGGCAGGTCGGTGATTTGCTTGACGACGAGGGAAAACTCGACCATAACTCACTAAAGAATCCTGGTCGACAAACTACTCCTCGTGACAACTATGTAGGCCACCTCAGATGCTTGATCTCGGCCTCTTACTACATGTTTCTTTTGATACTGACCTCTCAAGATCTTATCGAAAAGATCTGGTCGAGATTTTTTTCTATGATCTCAAATGATAACCCCGAGATACTATTCCTTCTACAATAAGCACCTACTAAATAAAGAGATTTCTATCAACGTCACCATACCTCTCAACTATAAATAAGAGCACCTCCAATGGTGAAAGTTACGCACAAATTTCACCCCAAAACCCTACATTCCAGTAGACCTAGCTTGTCTATTTGACTTTGGCATCGGAGGGTCCCCTGCAGTGGCCAGGTGTTCACAACTCTAAGTGTAGGGTCACGATGTAGTAATAATCTCGGTAAGACCGAGGTCGAATCCACAGGTACTGAACCTTGTACGTAATCTGAAAGTAACCAAAACTAAAACTAAAAGAAGATGTAATCTAAATCAGGAGAATTTAATAAAATAATTGTGAATTGTTAAACTAAAACTTGTAAAATTCAAAGGTAGAAAAACTAGGGTTTCTAAGAATCCACTTGTAGAGATCAGGGAGATCTATGCTTGATTCAAAAACACAACTGGAATCAGAGTCCTATCTTCATCCAGTTGGAAGATAATTCATTAAAATTCAATTCTAAACTTCCTTTGATCTGATTTTCAATGAAGAATAGGTATGAGAACTAGAAGTAACTCCATCATTAAACCATCCCCATGAGACAAAGTAAACAACAAAATTTAACTAATCCACAACCAATCTAAGAGAATTATGAATTTTAAGAAGGATTTCATCATCCAACTATATCCATGAGACAATGGTGAACAATAGGGTTCTTAATTTCACAATCACAATAATGAAAAGAACATACCCAAAGCTATCACAGATCCATTGTAATTTAAGTCACAACAAACCATTTAAAACTAAGAGTATTCCTTATAATCAAACTATAATCAAAGAGAGTTCATCTTAAACATGGATCAAACTATAGAAAGTATCCCATCACACTATAAGCTTCACCTCTTAGCCCTAGCTAAGAGGTTTAGCTAATCATAGACATGATTAACTAGAAAATCTTAAGAAAACATAAAAGAACTAAGGGAAGAAGAAAGAAAAACTCCTTGGACGATAACTTCTTCACGCTCTATCCCTCCCTCTCTTCTCTTGCTCCTCTACACGCCAGATGATTCTTTATAAGTGCTATGTTTTCTAGCTCCAATAATTGTCAAATTTTGTAGTGCCAAAACCTCTTAGAATCTGTGTCTTGTGTAGCTCATCTACATATTCAAGACTGTGCATCTCATGTACAAGAACAAAGGTCTTTACCTTCAAATGCAAGATCAAGAGATATACATAGTTCACTCCTTTAAACTTCCAAGTTCAAGGTTTCAAAGCTTCATCCAAGGCAAGACAATAGTCTTTAGTTTGGTACTCAAAAAATAAGGTGAAGTACAACTCAAGTACCTCAAGCTCAAGCTTCAATGTGTTTCAAATTCAAGCTTCAATATGTCTCAAGTTCAAGCTTCATCATATGTCAAGATATCAAGCTTCGTGAACTTCAAAAAATAAATATCAACCGAAGCAAAAGAAGATTCAATGTTCATATATCGCTTAGAAGGTATAAATGACACTAGATCGACCATAGGATAGGTCATTTTGAATACATAATTTAATTGGGTCACTTTATAAGTGCATAGTCTATTTTTCGACTAGTCTTAGACTATGTTCGACTAGTCCTAGTACTGTCTCGACCAGTCCAAGAAATTCCTTGACCAATCCTAAGTTTGTTACTAATTTTCTAAATTTTTGTTATTGCCTCAACTATCCACTGAGAGCTCTACCAAATGAGTGAACAAGGTAACTAGTCCAAAGACTCGATTCAAAGTCCAACAACTAAAATGAATCCCACACGACCAGTCATGGACAGGACTCGACCGGTCGTGGAGGCTACTTGACCGGTCGAGCAGGTCCTTCGACCAGTTGTGGAATGGCCTGATCTTATTGCGCCTAAAATTTCAAATGTTCGTTGGTCATTCGACCAGTTGAGCTGATCTCAGGGTCAGTCGAGTGAATGATTTATGCACTTATAAATAAAGCACGATTTTCAGAGTTTGGTATCCAATTTAAGCAAAATCAAGACACCACTCTGAGAGATAAGTTAGTGATATTCTTAAGCTATTTAGTGTTCATTTTATATTCTCTTTAATTAGCTTTTTTGCATTTGACTTTGTATTATACATTCCAATTTTATTTGAAAAAGGGATTTTGTTTTCACATTTCTTGGAATCAAAATCAAATCAAGCAAGCCCAAGGTGATTTAATCTAAAATCCATTTAGAACTTAAAACCATTTCATAAGTGAGTGTGAACATTGAACATCTACGATTGAACTTCTACTCCGAATTAGTTCTACCGGGCTGCAACAAAGGAGAATATCCAGATAAGTATTTTACTATTTTGTAAATCTATTCTTTTGGTTTCTTTGAGATTGTGCCAGAAAAATCTCTTTCTTTTGGTTTGTCTGAGGTGATCCAGAAAACTCAGAGTGTGGGGTTTTCAAATTGTGTAAGCCCACTTGAAAGACACAATTGTGAAAGTTTTAGGTGTCCCTTGAAAAACCTATTTCATAGTGAATGCTAATATCCACTATGTGAGGATATTAGGAGTGGAGTAGTTGTGTGGCTGTTTTTCTAAACAGTTGGTGTACACACAACCGTACCACTATAACTTTTAGTCTTGTGGTGATTGATTGATTGATTGATTATTATATTGTGTGGATGTTGTAATTTTCCTTTATGCATTTATGGAGAATGTTGTAATCCTTTTTATGCAAGTGTGAGAATGTTGTAATAGCTTAGTTTCTTTCTTTGCTATTCTTTTCTTTATTCCTCTATATCGGTTTGAGATTTTAATATACAGACCGTTCTGGGAATCAGGTTGTCCTACCATAAACCATTGATTTTTGGTGTAAGGTTATCCTTAGAATAACATCTGTATCAACTTCTCAATACTTATACATTTGAGGTTGTTTTACATTTATGCATTGTGGGATTGTTTAAGTGTTATCTTTATTTATATTTGATTAAATTCTGCATTTAATTTTTAATTTGGCATAGTCCTATTCACCCCCCCCCCCCTAGGACTCTTAGCTCGGCCTTTTCAAGTGGTATCAGAGCCTAATAGCACGCTTTTTTTTTTGGGCTATTAATTTCCTGAGCTAATCGATCTGAGCTTTTTAAGATGTCAAATTTTGATAGCCTTTTAGTCACTAGGCCTCCACCATTTGATGGCTCCAATTATGCTTATTGGAAAGCCAGAATGAGGATTTTCTTGAAATCCATGGATGAGAGCGTGTGGCAAGCCATAGTGACCAATTGGACCCCTCCTACCATTGAAGTGATTGGTACCGATGGATTTGTAACTATAAAAGTAACACCTTATTTTACTTGGACCAACCTTCAGAAAAGTGAAAGTAGTGTCATTGCAAAGGCTCTAAATGTAATTACTTGCGCACTATCACCGGATGAATTCAAGAGAATTATATCCTGTGATACTGCAAAGAAAGCCTGTGATGTTTTGAAAATGACACACGAGGGAACAACAATTGTCAATAAATCTAAAGTTCAAATCCTTACAACCAAATTTGAGGAAATACGTATGGAAGAAAGTGAATCTTTCATGGACTTCTATACAAGATTGAATGACATTGTCAACTCTATGTAGGGTCTTGTGATAGAATCCCATAAAGTAAAGTCTGTGCAAAGATACTATGCTCACTGCCTGAACGGTTCAATTCAAAGGTGACCGCGATCGAGGAACTTTGTGATACAGAATATATGAGGGTAGAAGAATTAGTTGACTCATTACAGACCTATGAGTTAAACTTTAAAGCTCCTAAAGGTAAGTCCATCACCCTTAAATCTTCTAAACTTATTTCTCAAGAAAATAACAATTCTGATTTAGAAAATTTTGAAGATGATATGATCCTTTAAGCGAAAAAGTTTTATAAGATTTTCAAAAGTAAAAAGAGGGTTGATTTTCAAAAACCTAATGAAAAGAAAAAATCTAAATCTAAAACTTGGAAATCTTTAAAAGATAGCCAATGTTACAACTACCATAAATATGGGCATCTAGCAAACAAATGTCCTAAAAAGGACAAACCAAAAAGGAAAGGTATGTTGGCTACATGGGATGAATCTTCCTGCTCTAAAGCTTCTTTTGAGACAGAAGATTCTAAAACCGAGTCGGGTAGTGATGTTAAAGCCCTAATGACTCTAGCCAAGTTCACTTTTTCAGATAACAATGATTCTACCAGTGAAGAAAATATGAATAGTGATCATGAAAATGAAGACGATCTTCAAGATGCTTATAATGCTCTATATAAGGAAAGTTGCAAAATTGCTGTCAAACTAAAACTTCAAAAAGAAAAGTTTTCAAAACTTAAAGAAAAATTTGATAATCTAGTCTTAGAAAAATCACACATTTCAGATTGTTTTGAAAAAACTAAATGCGATTTAGATTTCAAAACCTCCCTTGTTGAAAATTTAAAATTTAAAATGAAAAGCTAAAACTAGAAGTCTCTTCACTTTTGAGTTTAAAAGACACATGAAGGTATGCCTAAGGTGATCCCAAGTTAGAAAAACTCTTATTCGGATCCAGAAAATGTGGCGATTGATTTGGATTAGGCTACGACAAAAGTATTCCTCCTAAACATAAGCATGCTCCACCCAGATTTGTGAAAGGGGAGTCTTTAAACTCAAAAGGGAAAAGTCTGAATCAAAATTATTTTAAAAATGCTAAGTCTTTTCAAACCTTAAAACCTAAAAGTAACCATATTAACTATAAAAATCAAAATCGAAATCCTTTAGATGAGAAAATTGTTGACTTACTTAAGGAGCTCTTAAAATCTAACTCAGTGGGTCGGTCTTATAACAACTATAAACATAGTAAGACCAACTATACTCCTAAACCTAAAATTGTAATGAAATGGGTTCCTAAGGTTACTTGTTTGGTTGCCCACACCACTTTTCAAAGCTTCGAGCCATTCAAAGTGGTACCTAGACAGTGGATGCTCCAGACACATGACTGGTGACAAAGGTCTGTTCACCAATCTTAAAGACATGACTGATGGTTCAGTCACGTTCGGTGATGATAGCAACTGCGGAATTGTTGGCCAAGGTATGGTTCAACTCTTTAACCTCCCTCTATTTGAGAATGTTTTATATGTAGAAGGGTTAAAACATAATTTATTAAGAATTTCTCAAGTATGCGATAAAAATCATAGTGTAAAATTTACTAACCAAGGGTGTGAAATTTTAAATAAAAATGGTTATGTAATATTAACTGGTTGCAGAACTTCTAAAAATTATTACATTGTGAGTGATTGAAGCTCATCTAATCTATCATGCTATATGGTCCATACTGATGAAACCGAATTACAGCATAAGCGCCTCGAACATGTACACTACCGTAACTTGTATAGATTGAGCAAAAGAGAGTTAGTAAGAGGTTTACCCAAAATATAGAAAGTAGACAATATATGTGGCGAATGCCAGATTGGCAAACAAATCAAGAATACTCACAAAAAGGTAAACTTCAATGCCACATTTAAACCGCTTGAACTTCTCCACATGGATCTTATTGGACCAACCAAAACAGAGAGTCGAGGTGGCATGAAGTACATATTGGTAATTGTTGATGACTTTACTAGGTACACTTGGGTAGTCTTCTTAAGAGACAAATCAGAAACTCTCGATGAAGTAAAAAGGATACTTAAACATATCCAAACGGAAAAAGAATCACAAGTCTCTAAGATCCATAGTGATCATGGTTTGGAATTTGAAAATAGTGGTATTGAAAAGTTTTGCAATGATCAGGGAATATCACATGAATATTCTGCGCCCAAAATACCACAACAAAATGGTACAGTAGAAAGTAAAAATAGAGTGCTTCAAGAAATGACAAATGTAATATTAAATAGTATGATGCTCCTTAAAAATCTTTGGGCCGAAGCCGTAAATACTGCTTGTTATATAATTAACCACGTTTACACTAGAAAAACAAATGATAAAACGACTTATGAAATGTGGTTTGATAAGAAGCCTATTGTAAAATACTTTCGAGTTTTTGGCAGTAAGTGTTACATTTTACGTGACCGAGAAAATCTGGGTAAGTTTGACACCAAAAGTGATGAAAAGATATTTTTAGTGTATGCTCTGAATAGTCGAGCGTATTGAGTTCTTAACAAGAGGACTGGTGTAATCCAAGAGTCCATTAATGTAGTTATTGACGATCACTTGAATACGCTTGTCTTAAGTTCAGAAAATGATGAAGTTCTTCAAATTGATAAACCAGATACTTCATCAAGTCAAAATAACTCTGAACTAAGGACTGTTAAAGACCATCCAATTAATCAGATTCTTGAAAACCCTCTCACTGGTGTGTGTACTCATAAATAACTAGAAGATATGTGTAATTACGTGTGCTTTATATCTCAGATAGAACCGGCTAACGTAAAAGAAGCTCTTACTGACGAAAACTGGATTGTTGCGATGCAAGAAGAGCTTAATCAATTTGTTAGAAATGATGTTTTGTACTTAATTCCAAGATCGAAAGATAAACACATTATTAGAACAAAATGGATTTTCAAAAATAAGTCTAATGAACATGGTAATATTATTAGAAACAAGGCTAGGCTAGTTGTACAAGGGTACACTCAAATTGAAGACATCGATTATGATGAAACCTTTGCCCCAGTAGTTCGTCTTGAATCAATCAGACTATTTATATCCATTGCATGCTTTAGAAAGTTCAAGATTTATCAACTGGATGTAAAAAGTGCATTCTTAAATGACGATTTGCATGAAAAAGTGTATGTTAAACAACCTTCAGGTTTTGAAGACCCTAAGCATGCTAATCATGTCTATTGCCTAGAAAGGGCATTTTATGGTTTGAAACAAGCTCCCAGGGCATGGTATGAAAAATTGACTAAGTTTCTACTAAGTCATAACTTTATAATGGGATGATAAAACATTGTTTGTAAAGAAACATAATGATCATATACTAATAGTGCAAATTTATGTTGATGATATTCTATATGGATCTATCTATGTTAATATGACTGTTGAGTTTGCAGATCTTATGAAGTATAAATTTGAAATGAGCATGGTTGGAGAATTGAATTATTTTCTAGGGTTGTAAGTTAAACAATAATTTGATGGTTTCTTTATCTCTCAAACCAAATATGCTCTGAACTTAGTTAAAAAGCTCGGATTTGAGAGTGGGAAAAATTTTCATACTCCAATGAGTACTACTTTAAAACTCTTAAAGGACTCTACAAGTAAGAATGTAAATCCTAAATTTTATCACAGTATAATAGGTAGTTTACTTTATTTAACTGTGAGTAGACCTGATATTGCATTTAGTGTTGAAATTTGTGCTAGATATTAATCTAACCCCTAAAGAGTCACATTTAATTGTTGTTAAGCGAATGTTGTGATATGTCACTAGTTCAGCACATCTTGGTCTCTGGTACCCAAATGATACTAACGTGCAATTAGCTGGTTACACGGATGCTGATTGGGCAAGTAACATTGATGATCGAAAATCAACTAGTGGTGGTTGTTTCTATGTAGGGAACTATTTAGTTTCTTGGCTAAGTAAGAAACAAAGTTCCGTATTGCTCTCAACGGCTGAGGCTGAATACATTGCTGTAGGTAATGCATGCACTCAGCTGGTTTGGATAAAAAGAATGCTAAGCAATTATGGAATTGTGCAAGATTCTATGGTTTTATATTGTGATAATTCAAGCGCAATTAATATCTCCAAAAATCCAATCTAACATTCATGAATCAAGCATATTGACATTAGATATCACTACATTCATGAATTAGTGGAAGACAAGACTATTTCCTTGGATTATATTCCTACCGAGAATCAACTAGCTGACATATTCACAAAACCACTCGACAAAAGCATGTTTGTAAAATTGAAATTTGATCTTGGTATGTGCAATTTGAATTGATAATTTATGTCTTTTTGTATCATAATGTATATTTTTTGTTCTTTTGAAATGTTTAAATTTCAAAATTTATGAAAAATTATACATTTTGGGCTGTGCACGCCAGTCGAGTACATACTTGACCAGTCGTGGCATGACCGGTCGAGCATGTACTCGACCAGCTGTGAACCGCGGGTTTGGTGCTTTATTTGGGGGAAAATTACTTTTTCCTCATTTGGGTTGTCTTTTCCAACGAGCCCGTCATTGACCGGTCGAATCCATCTTTGATTCTTTCATGGTTAGTGCATTGTTTTTGTTTTTCTTGTAGATTCAAGTCCTTTGCACTTCCTCTTTATCATTTATGTGATTTATTTCATGTTTTATGTTGATTCTTGGGGTTTTCTTCTAAAAAATCTTATCTACTAGAAACTCACTTTACCTCTTTTGCAATCTCCATTTTTCTTTATATCTTTGTTGCAAAATGGAAGGTATAACCAAGAAGAAAGGATCTCGTGGTCCGTCTTAATCTCGGTCGACTCTTATCACAATGTGCCACCTTCTGTCGCTTGAAAATGATCCTCCTTATGTGCGGGATATTTGGTTTGCGCAATGTTATAGAAGAACGGCCTATTAATGTTGATCAATTGACTCCGTTTGATATCCTTCTTCTCCTTCAGTCTGTAGGATGGGATAACATACTACATTGGGGTGGGCTGACATACCGGTCCATTGCGCAGGCTATGTATGCTTGCATTACTGATTTTTCTACTGAAAATCTAACATTCTCTATTTCAACTAGAGAAGGTCCAATTGATGTGGACCGTCATCTTATCTCTGGATTAATGGATATACTTGTCAATAACGAAGGTATTCCCATTAGCGCTCTAGTGGCAAAACCATCTGAAACTGAGATGCGAATGCTCACTAGAGATTTATGCAATATAGATGCGGAATGGAATACTGCTGAAAATGCGCTTGCCACAAAGTTTTTATTACCCAGATATAGAATACTTCATAGGATTTTCATTTCTAATGTTTATCCTTGATCTAGTAACAGAACTGAACTTACTACATTTATGGTTCATATTCTTCATTTCATCATTTTTGAAACTTCTATATGTATTCCTTCTCTAATTTGTCATTGCATCATTCAATTCCGTCTCCATCTAGGTCACAGTGACATTCCCTTCGCTTATCTTATGACTGTGTTAGCCACCCATAGTTTTGGTGGCTAAACCTGTTGGGGAAGCTCTCATTCACCACTTAACCTTCAACAATTCAAATATTAACAAGATGAATTTGAAGTTGGCCCCCGACCAAGTTAATGTAGGTGCTAGTGGAGTTGATTCCAAAAATGAAGAGGAGGGTGATTTGCCTCTAAATGATATCAATATGTGAAAAGACCAAGCTATATGTCCTTGGGGGGGGGGGGGGGGGTGAATAGGATTATGCCAAATTAAAATGATAACAGTGGAATTTAAACAATAAGATAGCCTTTTAAACAAATAAATGAAAGATAACACTATAATCAATTCACAATACTGAAATATAAAGCAACCTCAAATGTATGAGTATTAAGAGATTGATATAAATGTTGTTCTAAGGACAACCTTACACCAAAAACCAAGGTTTATGGTAGGACAACCTGATTCCTAGAAAAGACTTTATATCAAAAACTCAAACTTGATACAGAGGAATAAAGAGATAAATAACAAATAAATGAAAACTAAGTTATTACAACATTCCCCACAATGCTTGAAATGTAAAAGATTACAACATTCACATCCACAAATACATTCCACAAATTTGAATCATAAAAGATATAGAAAATAAATCACACATCTACAAAACACAATGAATTATAGTGGTTCGCTTGTGTGTACACCAACTATTAAATGATAGCCACCCAGCTTGCTACTCCACTCCTAATATCCTCACACAGGGTATATTAGCGTTCACTATGAAAATAGGTTTCTCAGGTTCACCTAAAACCTTCACTATTGTGTCTTTCAAATGGGCTTAGACAATTCGAAAACCCAACTTCCTAAGTTCTTTGGCTCTCTTCAGATAACCAACACAATGAAGTTTTTCTAGCTCAATCACAAAAGAAACCGAAAACATACAAGATTTACATAAATGTAAAATACCTGGATTTCTCCTTTTGTAACAGCCCGGAAGAACCAAATCGGAGTAGAAGTTTGAATAGAAGTTCAAATGTCCAATACTCACTTTGAAATAGTTTTAGATTCTAAATTGATTTTAAATTAAAGCAGTTGGGCTTGCTCTATTTGATTTTGATTCCAAGAAGTAGGAATACAACAATTCCTCTTTCAAATTAGATTGGAATATAGAAACAAAATCAAATCAACAAAGCTAACAAAAGAGAATATTAAATATGCACAATGTAGCTTAAAAAGAACGCAAACTTATCTCAGAGTGATGCCTTGATTTTACTTGAATTTTTTCGATATAAAACTCTAAAATTCTTGTTCTATTTATAGATGCAAAAACCACGTCTACGACTGGTCATGTGGCCACCACGACTGGTCGTAGGACGAACTGCATTTTGAAAATTTAAGCGCGATCGGAGAAAACCATTCCACAACTGGTTGTAGGCACTTCACGACCAGTCGTGAGGCCTCCACGACTAGTTGTGACTTGCATACGACTGGTTGTGAGACACTAGAATTCATTGCTGGAGTTTGAGTCGTAGCTGCTGGACTGGTCATGAATGAGTCAGCACTGTTCCTACGACCGGTCGAGCAATCTCCAGGACTGGTCGTAGCTCAACCAAAAAATTCTAAATTTTGCAACAACTTCGGACTGGTCTTAGAATTTCTTGGACTGGTTGAGCCAGTTCTAGGACTACTCGAACAAAGTTCAGGACAGTCTTATAATAGACCAAACAATTATAAAAATATTCAAATTGCATTATGTATACAAAATAACCTACCCTAAGGTCAATCTAAGGTCATTCATACCTTAAATGTGAAGTATGGACATTGAGTCTTCATTTCTTCAGATGATAGTTAACTTTTGAAGATTATGAAGCTTGAGATCTGTACAAGATATAGCTTGAACTTGAGATCTTCTAAAGCTTAGATTTGTCATTCTTCAGTTGTACTTCATCTTGAGTTGAACATTATCTTTAGTCTTAAACAAGCACTCGTCTTTTCGATGTAGCTTTAAAAACTCTGAACATTGAAGCTTACAGAAGTGGACAAAGAACTTGACCTTACATTTTTTTTGAAGTAGATCGTCGTTCTTAACTTGTAGCATTGTGATGTAGTGTCTTGAACATACAAATCAACATGCTACACAAGACATAAATTGTGTTTTTGGCACCACAAATTTTGACAAATAAAGGAGCAAGAAACCATAGTACTTACAATCTCCCTCTTTGTCAAATTTGTGACAAAACACACTCCAATAAAAATAAGAGCAGCATTACATGCTCAATAAGGAATCATACACCAGTCATATATAAGAGAACAAGTTACAGCCTGGTTAAAGAATCATGCACCATTTGTCATTAACTAGCACAAATTTTTCGTTACTTATTCCCCCTGAATGGCACACATATAGATCCATAAAAATTATGCTACTCCCCCATAATACAATCCATATACATTCCATATTTATTAATCAATCCAAAACTTAAAATATTCTCCCCCCTTTTGTCATAATATGACAAAGGAAGAAAGGATTAAATGGAAGTGGAAGACCAGTAAGAGAGTAATAAAGGAGTTAAATAGACAAAAGATATATAAGCAAATACAAAGTGTATATATCATAAACCAGTATAATCTAAAGTAAGTCTAGCACACTGAAAGAAACCAAAATAGTCTAACAGTTATTATAGACCAAACACTTAATTAGATCCAGAAGAAAGAGCAGTTATGGTAGGATCAAGTTGATGAAGGACCTTATTTAAGCACCTAAGATACTTGCGCATATATTTAAATTGCAAATCATGGGCAACATTCATGTTCTCACCCTTCTCCTTAAGTGGATGAAGACGAGCATCAAAATCAGATGGCTCATAGTCAGGATCATTTGCAGAGTCTGATTCAATTTCATCAAAAATGTCATACATATTAATATCATCAGGAGGAAGATCACCAGCTTCATCTACATTTCCTACTTCAGCTCCACCACCACCAACATCCACTTGGCCAATAGCCAATTCTAATTTCATCTTGTTTATATTAGTATTGTTAAAAATAAGATAATGAATATGAGCCTCTCTAACAGGCATAACAACTAGCATGTGAGTAGCTAACAGAGTCATAAGATATGCAAATGGAATATCACTGTCCTGGATGGAGACGAAACTGAATGATGAAATGACATATTAAAGATGGCAGACAGACTTTAGTACCAGAGACGATAGAATGTAAAACCTGAACCATAAAGGAGGTCAGTTCTATTTTGTTAGCAGAACGCGAATAAAGTTTTGAAATAAAGATTCTGTGGAGAACCCTATATCTGGGTAACAAGTACATTGAGGGGAGCGCATTCCCCTTATGAGTCTATTGCACATCCATATTACATAAATCTCTAGTGAGCATGCGTTTTTTCTGATTCTGAAGGTTTCTCAACTAGAATGCGAATAGGAATACCCTCGTCATTAACAGGTATGTCCATCAGAGCCAAAATCAGATGATGGTCTACTTCAAGTGGACCTTCTCTAGTATCAATATTAAACGTTAAATTCTCAGATGAAAATTTAGAAATGCATGCAAACATAGCCTGAGCAATAGATTGGTATGCAGGCCCACCTCAATGTAAGATGTTATCCCAGCCTACAAATTGGAGAAGAGGAAGGGGATCAAAAGGAGCAATGTATTCAATATGAACAGGTCTTTCAACAATAACAGTGCGCGATCGCAAATCCCGTACATGTGAGGGATCATCTTCGGGTGACCGAAGATGATGCCAAGTGATAGGAGTTGATTTAGAAGATGATGGACCGCGGGAAGTTTTCTTTTTTCCTTTAGCATCCATTTGCAATAGGAGAATCAAAGAAACAAGGAGTTTCAAAATATGTGGAGTGAGGTTTTGCTAGATCAGATTTTTCAAAAGAAAACCCTAAAATTGCAATGAATCATAAAATAAATTACTCCAAGAGTGAAAATGAAGTAATGTTGACTAGAATTTACAAGAAAAATGAAAATGACGCACTAACCTTGAAGATTTAGGAAGGTGGGTACGACCGGTTGGGCGTTGGCTCGATGGAGAGAAGAGTTGAAATGGAGAAGAAGAAGTTTTTCCCAAATTTTAAAAGGTCCAGCGTGCTACACGACTAGTCGTGGGATGTCCTCGACCGGTCATGTCACGACTGGTTAAGTATGTCCACGACTAGTCATGTACCGACTAAAATATGCATTTTTCATAAAAATTTGAAATTTAAACTAATGAATTATCAAATATATATACACTACGATACAAATATGCATGAATAATCAATTTAGAATGCACATACCAAGATCAAATTTTAATTTATTAAACCTGCTTTTGTCAAACAGTTTTGTGAAAATGTCAGCAAGTTGAGTCTCGATCGGAATGTAATCCAAAGAGATAGTCTTTTCTTCCACTAATTCATGAATGTAGTGAAACCTAATGTTAATGTGCTTGGTACATGAATGCCGGATTGAATTTTTAGATATATTTATTGCACTAGAATTATCACAATATAAGACCATAGAATCCTGTGCAATTCCATAATCGTTTAACATACGTTTCATCCAAACAAGCTGAGTACATACATTTCCAGCTGCGATGTATTCAGCCTCAGTAGTAGAAAGCGATATAGAACTTTGTTTCTTGTTAAACCAAGAAACTAAATAATTTCCAATATAGAAACAACCACCACTGGTTGACTTTCTATCATCGACATTACCAGCCCAATCAGCATCTGAGTACCCAGCCAACTGAACACTAGTCTCATGTGGATACTAGAGACCAAATTAGCTGAACTTGCGACATATCGCATAATCCACTTAACATTAGTTAGATGAGACTCTTTAGGATTAGATTGATATTTAGTGCAAATACCAACACTAAAAGTAATATCAGGTCTACTTGTAGTTAAATAAAATAAACTACCAATCATACTGTGATATACTTTAGGATCCACATTTTTACCTGTAGAGTCTTTTGAGAGTCTTAAGGTTGTACTCATAGGAGTATCAAAATTCTTACTATTCTCAAATCCAAATTTTTTTTATTAAGTTCAAAGCATATTTGGTTTGAGAAATAAAAATCCCATCAGGTTGTTGCTTTACTTGCAACCCAAGGAAATAGTTCAATTCCCCAACCATGCTCATTTCAAACTTAGATTTCATTATATCTGCAAACTCAATAGTCATGTTAGTACAGGTAGATCCATAAATAATATCATCAACATAGATTTGCACCATTACGATATGATTGTTATGTTTCTTAACAAAAAGAGTCTTATCAACACTTTCCATTTGAAAATTATGACTTAGTAGAAACTTAGTCAATTTTTCGTATCATACCCTGGGAGCTTGTTTCAAACTGTAGAGAGCTTTTTGTAGGCTATAGACATGATCCACATTCTTAGGGTCTTCAAAACCCGTTGGTTGTTCAACATAAACTTCTTTATGCAGATCATCATTTAAGAAGGCACTCTTTACATCCATTTAATAAATTTTGAATTTTCTAAAACAAGTAATGCATATGAATAGTCTGATTAATTTAAGACGAGCTATTGGGGCAAAGGTTTCATCATAGTCGATGCCTTCAATTTGGGTGTACCCTTGTACAACCAGTCTAGCCTTGTTTCGAATTATATTACCAAGTTCATCAGACTTATTTTTGAAAATCCACTTAGTGCCTATAATGTGTTTATCATTAGGTATAGGAACAAGATACCAAACATCATTTCTCACAAATTGATTAAACTCTTCTTGCATCACAACTATCCAGTTTTTGTCTGTAAGAGGTTCTTTTACGTTAGCCAGTTCTATCTGGGATGTAAAACATATGTAATTACATATGTCTTCAAGTTGTTTAGGAGTGCGCACACCAGTCAGAGGGTTTCTAAGAATCTGAGCGGTTAGATGATCTTTAACAGTCCTCAGTTCTGAATTGTTTTGACTTGATGAAGTATCTGGTTTGTCAATTAAAAGAACTTCATCATTATCTGAACTTGAGGCAGTGTATTCAAGTGATCGTCAATGACCACATTGATGGACTCTTAAATAACATCGGTCCTCTTATTCAGTACTCGATATGCACGACTGTTCAAAGAATATCCTAAAAAGATTCCTTCATCGCTTTTAGTGTCACGATCACCTAAAATATAACACTTGCTGCCAAAAACTCGAAAGTATTTGACAGTAGGCTTCTTATCAAACCACATTTCATAAGCCATTTTATTATAAGTTTTACTTGTATAAACCCGATTGATTATATAACATGCAGTATTTACGGCTTCAGCCCAAAGATTTTTAGATAGCTTCATACTATTCAATATTACATTAACCATTTCTTGAAGCACTCTATTTTTTCTTTCAACAATTCCATTTTGTTGTGGTGTTTTGGGCGCAGAGAATTCATGCAATATTCCCTGATCACTATAGAATTTATCAAAACTGCTATTCTTAAATTCTGATCCATTACGGATCTTATAGACTTGAGATCTTTTTTTAGTTTGGAGTCGATTGAGAACTCTTTTTTACTTCATCAAGGGTTTCTGATTTATCCCTTAAGAAGGCTACCCAGGTGAATCTGGTATAATCATCCACGATTACTAGTATATATTGTTTACCACCTCGACTCTCCGTCTTGGTTGGTCCTATCCATGTGGAGAAGTTCGAGAGGTTTAGATATGGCATTAGAGTTCACTTTTTTGTGAGCACTCCTAGTTTGTTTTGCAATCTGGCATTCATCACATATTTTGTCTACTTTCTATAATTTAGGTAGACCTCTTATCAGTTCTCTTTTGCTCAATTTGTATAAATTTCAGTAGTGTACATATCCAAGGCATTTATGCCATAACTCAGTTTCATCGGTATGGACCATGTAACACAATTGATTAGATGAGCTAGAATCACTTACGATGTAGCAGTTTTCAGAAGTTCTATGACCAGTTAATATTACTGAACTATTTTTGTTTAATATTTCGTATCCTAGGTTAGGAAATTTAACACGATGATTTTTATCACATATTTGAGAAATGCTTAACAAGTTATGTTTTAAACCTTCAACGTACAGAACATTCTCAAATAAGGGGAGGTTAGAAAATTGAACCGTACCTTGACCAATAATCCTGCAGTTGCTACCATCACCAAATGTGACTAAACCATCAACCATGTCTTTAAGAGTGGTGAACAGACCTTTGTTACTAGTCATGTGCCTGGAGCATTCACTGTCTAGGTACCACTTTAAATGGCTTGAAGCTTTGAAAGCCGTGTGAGCAACCAAACAAGTAACCTTAGGAACCCATTTCATAACCCTTTTTGGTTTAGGAGTATAGTTGGTCTTCTTATGTTTGTAGTTGTTGTAAGAATGACCTACTGAGTTAGATTTTAAAAGCTACTTAAGTAGATCAACTATTTTCTCAGCTAAAGTGTTTCGGTTCTAATTTTTATAGTTGATATGGTTACTTTTAGTTTTGAAAGATTGAAACGTTTTAGCATTTTTAGAAAACTTTTGATTAGAACTTTTCTCTTTTTAGTTTGAGGACTCTCCTTTTACAAACTTAGGAGGAGTATTCTTTTGTTTAGGAGGAACATTTCTATCATAGCCCAAACCGGATCGGTCGCCACTTCTTCTTGATCCAGATAAAAGTTTTTCTAATTTTGGATCACCTTGGGCATACCTCCATGTATCCTTTAAACTCAAAAGTGAAGAGATTTCAAGTTTAAGTTTTTCATTTTCAGATTTTAAATTTTCAATCTGGGAGGTTTTGAATTCTAAATCGCATTTGCTTTTTTCAAAACAATCTGAAATATGGGATTTTTCTAAAATAAGAGAATCAAAATTTTCTTTAAGTTTTGAAAACCTTTCTTTTTGAAGCTTTAGTTTTACCACAATCTTACAACTTTCCTTGTATAGGGCATTGTAAGCATATTGAAGAAAATCTTCATTTTCATGATCACTATTCAGATTTTCTTCACTAGTAGAATCATCATAATCTGAAAAAGTGAACTTGACTAGAGTCATAAGAACTTTGACTTCATTGCCCGATTTGGTTTCAGAATCTTCTGATTCAAAAGAAGCTTCAGAATCGGAAGATTCATCCCAAGTAGCCAACATACTTTTCTTTTTGGGTTTGTCCTTCTTAGGACACTTGTTTGCCAAATGCCAATATTCTTATCAGTTGTAACATTGACTATCTTTTAATGATTTCTAAGTTTTAGATTTAGATCTTTTCCTATCATTAGATTTTTTTAAATTAACTCTCTTTTTACTTTTGAAAATTTTGTAAATTTTTTTTGCTAGAAGGGCCATATCATCTTCTGAGTTTTCTAAATCAGAATTGTTATTGTTTTGTTGAGAAACATTTTTAGAAGACTTAAGGGTAATAGATTTACCTTTAGGAGCTTTAAAATTTAACTCGTAGGTTTGTAAAGACCCAACTAATTCTTCTACCCTCATATTGTCTGTATCACGAAGTTCCTGAATCCCAGTCACCTTTGAGTTGAACCATTCAGGTAGTGAGCGTAGTCCTTTTGCACACACTTTACTTTCTGGGATTTTATCGCCAAGACCCCACATGGAGTTCACAATGTCATTCAATCTTATATAGAAGTCCATGAACATTTCATTTTCTTCCATATGTATTTCCTTAAATTTGGTTGTGAGGATTTAGACTTTAGATTTCTTGACAATTGATGTACCCTCGTGTGTCATTTATAAAATATCATAAGCTTGATTTGCAGTATCAGAGGATATAATTCTTTTGAATTCATCAGGTGATAGTGCGCAAGTTATTGCATTCAGTGCTTTTGCATTGACACTACCCTTACTTTTCTTAAGTGTGGTCCAGGTAAAATTAGGTGAGACTTTCATTGATTTTGATCCATCGATACCAGTCACTTCAGTGGTAGGAGGGATCTCTTTAGTCACCATGGCTTGCCACACGCTCTCATCCATGGATTTTAAGAAAATTCTCATCCTGGCTTTCCAATAGGCATAATTGGAGCCATCAAATGGTGGTGGCCTAGTGACTGAAAGGCTATCAAAATTTGACATCTTATAAATAGCTTTGATCGATTAGCTCAGGAAATAAATCCGAAAATATGGTAATTAGAACGAGCTATTAGGCTCTGATACCACTTGAAAAGGCCAAGCTATATGTCCTGGGGGGGGGGGGGGGGGGGGGGGGGAATAGGACTATGCCAAATTAAAACGATAACAGCGGAATTTAAACAATAAGATAGCCTTATAAACAAATAAATGAATGAAAGATAACATTATAATCAATTCACAATACTGAAATGTAAAGCAACCTCAAATGTATGAGTATTGAGAGATTGATACAAATGTTGTTCTAAAGACAACCTTACACCAAAACCCATGGTTTATGGTAGGACAACCTGATTCCTAGAAAGGACTTTGTATCAAAAACTCAAACTTGATACAGAGGAATAAATAGATAAATAACAAAGAAATGAAATCGAAGTTATTACAATATTCCCCACAATGCTTGAAATGTAAAAGATTACAACATTCACATCCACAAACTTAAATGATAAAAGATATAGAAAATAAATCACACATCCACAAAACACAAAGAATTATAGTGGTTCACCTGTGTGTACACCAACTATTAAACAACAGCTACACAACTTGCTACTCAACTCCTAATATCCTCACACAGGGGATATTAGCGTTCACTATGAAAATAGGTTGCTCAGGTTCACCTAAAACCTTCACAATTGTGTCTTTCAAATGGGCTTATACAATTCAAAAATCCCACTTTCTGAGTTTTCTAGCTATCCTCAGATAACCAACACAATGAGATTTTTCTGGCTCAATCCCAAAAGAAACCAAAAACATACAAGATTTACACAAATGTAAAATACCCGGATTTCTCCTTTTGTAACAGCCCGAAAGAACCAAATTGGAGTAAAAGTTCGAATAGAAGTTCAAACGTCCAATACTCACTCTGAAATGGTTCTAGATTGTAGATTAATTTTAAATTAAAGCAGTTGGGCTAGCTCTATTTGATTTTGATTCCAAGAAGTAGGAATACAACAATTCCTCTTTCAAATCACATTGGAATATAGAAACAAAATCAAATCAACAAAGCTAACAAAAGAGAATATCAAATATGCACAATGTAGCTTAAAAAGAACGTAAACTTATCTCAGAGTGATGCCTTGATTTTACTTGAATTTTTTGGATATAAAACTCTGAAATTCATGTTCTATTTATAGATACAGAAACCACGTCTACGACTGGTCGTGTGGCCACCACGACTAGTTGTAGGACGAATTGCATTTTGAAATTTTAAGCGCGATCGGATAAAACTGTTCCACGACTAATCGTAGGCACTTCACGACCGGTCGTGAGGCCTTCACGACTGGTCGTGACTTGCACACGACTAGTCGTGAGACACCAGAATTTGTTGCTGGAGTTTGAGTCGTAGCTGCTGGACTGGTCGTGAAAGAGTCGGCACTTTCCTATGACAGGTCGAGCAGTCTCTATGACTGGTCGTAGCTCAACTAAAAAATTTCAAAATTTTGCAACAACTTAGGACTAGTCTTGAAATTTCTTGGACTGGTCGAGCCAGTTTTAGGACTAGTCGAACAGAGTTCAGGACTAGTCTTAAAACAGACCAAACAGTTCTAAGAATATTCAAATTGAATTATGTATACAAAATGACCTACCCTAAGGTCAATCTAAGGTTATTCATACCTTAAATGTGAAGTATGGACATTGAGTCTTCATTTCTTCAGATGATGGTTGACCTTTGAAGATTATGAAGCTTGAGATCTGTACAAGATGTAACTGGAAGTTGAGATCTTCTAAAGGTTGGATTTATTGTTCTTGAGTTGTACTTCATCTTGAGTTGAACATTATCTTGAGTCTTGAACAAGCACTTGACTTTTCAATGTAGCTTTAAAAACTCTGAACATTGAAGCTTACAGAAGTGGACAAAGAACTTGACCTCGCATTTCTTGAAGTAGATCACCGTTCTTAACTTGTAGCATTGTGATGCAGTGTCTTGAACATACTACACAAGACACAAATTGTGTTTTTGGCACCACAAAATTTGATAAATAAAGGAGCAGGAAATCATAACAATTACAATATGGATGATATTTTTGACGAAATCGATTCCGATTATGCCAATGATCCTGATTATCAACCATCTGACTTTGATGCGCATTTGCACTGACTTGAGGAGAAGGTTGAAAGTATGAATGTGTCCCATGACTTGCAATTTAAATATATACGCAAGTATCTGAACCGCATTAACAAGGGACTTCATCAAATTGAGCATACCATACTTGCTCCTTCATCGGGTTCAGATTAGTATTTACATATGTAGTTTGTACTAACTTTTATTATACTTGAATTTCTTTTATTTTATGGGCTTGGACATGCTTGAACATACTTTCTTATGGTTTTAATTACTTGGTAATCTTGATCTTATATACACTTCTTTTTCATTACTCTTCTATTTACTTCCTTATTTATCCACTTCCTTTTTCATTTATAAGTTCTTTCCTTTGTCATGTTGTGACAAAAAGGGGGAGAATTTTATCATGCTTCATGCTTGTGAAATGAGGAATTAGAATTGTGGAATTGTGGATAGGTAACCATTTTTTTTAATTGTAGGGGGGAGTAAGGGGGAGAGTATTGATGCATATTTCTTTAACCTGTATATAATTGGTGCATGATTCTTTATTGTGCGTGTTATGTTTATCTTATTATAAAGTGTGTTTTATCACAAATTTGACAAAGGGGTGTAAGTGTTATGTTTTCTAGCTTCTATACTTATTAAATTTTGTAGTGATAAAATCTCTTGAAATCTGTGTCTTGTGTAGCTCATCTACATATTTAAGACTGTGCATCTCATGTACAAGAACAAAGGTCTTTACCTCAAGAATTTCAAATGCAAGATCAAGAGATATACATAGTTCACTTCTTCAAACTTCCAAGTTCAATGTTTCAAAGCCTCATCTAAGCCAAGACAATAGTCTTTACTTTGGTACTCAAAGCACAAGGTGAAGTACATCTCAAGTACCTCAAGCTCAAGCTTCAATGTATTTCAAATTCAAGCTTCAAAATGTCTCAAGTTCAAGCTTCATCATATGTCAAGATATCAAGGTTTGTGAACTTCAAAAAACAACTATCTACTAAAGCAAAAGAGGATTCAATGTTCATATATCACTTATAAGGTATGAATGACCCTAGATTGATCATAGGATAGGTCATTTTAAATACATAATTTAATTGGGTCACTTTATAAGTACATAGTCTGTTTTTCGACTAGTCCTAGTACTGGCTCAACTAATCCAAGAAATTCCTTAACCAGTCTTAAGTTTGTTACTAAATTTCAAAATTTTTTGATATTGCCTCGACCAGTCCTGGAGACTACTCGACTAGTCGAGTGAACAGTGCTCGACTAGTCCAGCAACTAAAATGAGTCCCACACGACCAGTCGTGGATAGGACTCGACTGGTCGTAGAGGCCACTCAACCGGTCGAGCAGGTCCTTTAACCAGTCATGGAATGACCCGATCTTATCGTGCCCAAAATTTCAAATGTTTGTTGGTCCTTCGACCAGTCGAGCTGATCCCTGGGCCAATCGAGTGAACGATTTCGGCACTTATAAATAGAGCATGATTTTAAGAGTTTGGTATCCAATTCAAGCAAAATCAAGATACCACTCTGAGAGATAAGTTAGTGATATTCTTAAGCTATTTAGTGTTCATTTTATATTCTCTTTAATTTTTATTTTTTTTGCATTTGATTTTGTATTTTACATTCTAATTTTATTTGAAAAAAGGATTTTTGTTTTCCCATTTATTGGAATCAAAATCAAATCAAACAAGCCCAAGGTGATTTAATCTAAAATCCATTTAGAACTAAGAACCATTTCATAAGTAAGTGTGAACATTGAACATCTACGATTGAACTTCTACTCCAAATTGGTTCTACCGGGCTGCAACAAAGGAGAATATCCAGATAAGTATTTTACTATTTTGTAAATCTATTCTTTTAGTTTATTTGAGATAGTGCCAGAAAAATCTCTTTCTTTTGGTTTGTCTGAGGTGATCCAAAAAACTTAGAGTGTGGGGTTTTTGAATTGTGTAAGCCCACTTGAAAGACACAATTGTGAAGGTTTTAGGTGTACCTTGAAAAACCTATTTCATAGTGAACGCTAATATCCACTACGTGAGGATATTAGGAGTGGAGTAGTTGTGTGGTTGTTTTTATAAAGAGTTGGTGTACACACAACCGAACCACTATAACTTCTGGTCTTGTGGTGATTGATTGATTGATTGATTATTACATTGTGTGGATGTTGTAATTTTCGTTTATGCATTTGTGGAGAATGTTGTAATCCTTTTTATGTAAGCGTGAGAATTTGTAATAGCTTAGTTTATTTCTTTTCTATTCTTTTCTTTATTCCTCTGTATCGGTTTGAGATTTTGATACAGAGACCGTTCTAGGAATCAGGTTGTCCTACCATAAACCATTGGTTTTTGGTGTAAGGTTATCCTTATAAGAACTTCTATATCAACCTCTCAATACTTGTACATTTGAGGTTGTTTTACATTTCTGCATTGTGGCATTGTTTGAGTGCTATCTTTATTAATATTTGATTAAATTCTGCATTTAATTTTTAATTTGGCATAGTCCTATTTAGACTCGCTCTAGGACTCTTAGCTCGGCCTTTTCATTCTCTCGACGCTCTCTCTTGCCTTTTATAGGCAAGCTGCTATCGGTCGGCTGGGAGTGAAGTCGGTGGAGAGCTTTCGCAGCCAGCTGTATTTTACACCTCGCACAATGAAATCGTGAAAACAACCACGTTTGGATGAGATTTTAGGACAGTGATTATTGCAAACTTGGAATCAGACTTCATGGATAGGGTCGGGACCCCCTTTTGCATCTTCTGGATGGTCCAGATCGCTCAACCGATCACAACTATGGTCGCACAACAGCCTGTAAAAATTGATGACTTTTGGACACCCGTCCTGCATATTGAATACATTGTTAGAGTCGGTGGCGTCAGTGGGGCCCATGATCGATGTCAACAGCAAAATCCAGTCTGTCCATTAGATTCATGACGAGATTTCAGTTGGGAATGAATGCTTTTTCCTAGAGTTTGTAGGGCCTAAGGGATCAAATCTTCCTCCCGTTCATCATGCGTTTGAATTGGCAATCTTACAAGCACATGCATGGGGGTAGATGGATATCATGGTTTTGGTTGGCCCCACTGTCCAGTTCGAATGGACAGTTCGGATCGTCTGGATGGGCGATCATGGTGGATCAGAGATCATCCTAGCGGACGGACGTGTAGACGCTGGGCTTAAATCTAGGTGGGAGTCGAGTTAAGGCAGCTTTAACTGCCTTGACGTTATGGTGTGGTGCGGGTGCGCATACCCTATGTGCACTCATGACACTAGTGTGGGGCCCACAGTGATGTGCATGAGAAATCTGCATCATCCATCTACCTTCCTATCTAAATTAAGGGGTTGAGCCCAAGTTTGAAGCATATCTAGAGATGAAGTGGGCCCCATATCGGTGATTTTGTGGCTGATCTTTCCATTGGGCCACTTGTTGAGGCACAAAAAATATTCCATTGTATTGGTCAGAGAATTCCATGATAGCCCATGCACCACCTTATGAGGTAACTTGTCTTGATGTATAGCTTTTATCCTAAAGCAAGCTCAATGCACTCCATATTCCTTGAAGCCTATATACTCCTACCCTTAGACAGATGATCTCCACATTTAAAGGGATGATCGCCGCTCCACATTTCAAGGGATGATCGCTGCTTCACATTTCAAGGGATGATCATCGCTCCACATTTCAAGGGATGATCACTGGTCCACATTTCAAGGGATCGCTGCTCCACATTTCAAGGGATGATCGCCGCTCTGCATTTCAAGGGATCATCACTCCATATTTCAAGGGTTTCATTGGAAGGATGATCAGAACTGATCTCAACGGTCAGATCAAGGAACAATGAACGGAAGGATAATCAGAATTAATCTCAACGGTCATATCAAGGAAGAATGAACAGAAGGATGATCAGAATTGATCTCAATGGCCAGATCAAGGGTTTGAAGCCCGCATAACCTTTCCGCCTTGGCGATGAACATCAAAAGAGTCGAAATACTACCGAAATTGCCATCGGACTGTCTTTTCTTTCATTCATAGTGTTGTATTGATTGTACTCTATTTTCAGAATCGAGGGAATCCGAGGACGTAAATGAACTTAGAATAAATGTGATCATTGTTCTCTCATTGAATTCTTTGTTATCATTGAATAAATCTCCCAAATCAAATACATTTATTTTCTTATCGAAACACCACTTCCACAAAGATCTAATGGCTGAAATTTTACATGTACGGTTACTTTATGATTCTCAAGCCGGATATAAAGTTTCGTGTCAAAAGGATGGTGAGAACCCTGTGATCTTGTATTTAGCACGATTTTCAGGCCTCTTTATCTTTAATCACTAGGTTTTCTCAGACCTTTAGTGTGTGAATTCTTCAATCTTAGTCCCCTAAGATCCGTCCCTTGCCTTGGTGATTCTTGAGCAACAAATCCATGCCTTAGCACCCTTTTTAGTCCAAGCTTCTAAATTCACCTTGCAACACAAACATGATTAAAATAACACGTTAAACATGATCATGTGTATAAAACCAGGTAATAACTAGGGTCTAATATGCAATATTTGACCCTCAACACCAGGGTCACCATCTTTGTCTTCTCTTGCAGGTATCAAGTGGTCTAAGGAGGACGTCCAAATTTCTACATCGATAGTTTCGAGTGGTCTATGGGAAATGACATCGAAAGTCATTCGCATCATTTACAATGATCCAATGATGGAGAAAGGGAGAAGAAAGCTCAAACCATTGCTGCTGCACCTAGTATTGCGCTTGCAGAATAGTCTATGGACCATCGGGACTCACACTCCCATCTTCAGGCAGATTCTGTGCCCACGGGTCCAGTGCAGCGCTCTCAGAATCGGGGAGGTCGGCTAGTTTCCCTGGAGCATCAAGTTGAAGCACTGACCAATAATATCGATGGAATAAGGCGAATGTTGGAGAAGCAGAACCCTCTCCCCGACCAGGGGTCTGAGTAAGTTGTTGCTCGAGTAGATATTGAAGTTTCTGCACCATCTCAAGCACCCACTGGTTCCTAGAGGAACAAACGGGCCTATGAAGAACTGAGATGTGTACCCTCCCATGGTTTGGGACACTTATGCAATGGCTGCCTCTGACCTACATCATGCGTTGGAGAAGAAGAGGAGTGGTAAGGCTCCCAAAATCATGGCCAAGAATGAGGACCCTTGGAAAGCTGAACTCAAAGAGTTACAAGGTCAGATCGGTGACATGCATGATACCTATCGCGCGCACACCCTGACCTCAATAGAAGTTATGATAGAGGAAGTTGAGCTGCCATTCACCGATGATATCATGCAAGCTCAACTGCCTCCCTGATTCTGGATGCCACAGATTTCCCCTACTCCAGGACCACCAACCCCACCGAACATATAGAGTCCTTAAGGGCATGGATGGAACTTTATGGTACCTCAACAGCGGTGATGTGTAGAGCATTCTCCATAACTCTGTCAGGAGCAGCCCGAAAATGGTTTTGGCAATTAAAACCAAGTCCATCAACACATTCATGCAACTCGGTAAAGCCTTCATTAGCAATTTCATCGAAGGAAAGGAGGGATAAAAGCTAGCGACTCACCTCCTCACTGTCACTCAGAAGGAAAATGAGCTATTGAAAGACTATATCAAATGCTTCAACCTAGAAGCAATGCAAGTGGAGGATTATTCAGTTCAGATCACCATAGCTGTTATGATGGCCGGCCTGAAGGAGGGGAGATTCCTCAATCGAGCTCAGAAGTACTCCAATGTTGAGGAACTTTTTAGCTCACGGAAAGTTACTTGGAGGGCAGGGAGCTCGATGAAGGAGAAACTATTTAACAAAGGTAAGACATCGACCCCCAGTAACAAAATATAGAAGGGATGATGATCCGATCAGGGGTCAACGTCTAAGTAGATTTCGCTCTTACACTCCCCTCAACATTGCGCCCGTGCAAGTTCTCATAGAAGTTTGGGACAAACAACTCCTGAAATGGCCGAACTGGATGAAGACCGACGCTGACAAGTGAGATAAGAAGAAGTACTGTCACTTCCTCTGCATCCATGGTCGCACCACAATAATTATTTCAACCTCAAGGAGGAGATCGAAGCCCTCATCTGCGCCGGACACCTACAGCAGTACATTGGCAGAAGGGAAGAATGATCAAATCGAAGGACCAAATAACATAAAGATCGAAACAACGATGAAGCTATAGGAGAGATCTGTACCATCTTTGGCAGGTCCATAGGAGGAGGAGACTCAAACCAAGCACGCAAAGCTCATGCTCAGAGAATTAGCCACAACAATTTGGAACATCAAATCCACCTCACATCCCGACCTCCGAAAGAGCAGAAGATAGTCTCCTGCGAATTGACCTTCACTGAGGAGGACATCCGAGTCCACCATCCCCATAACAATGTCTTTGTGGTGTCCATGATCATAGCCAAATGTAAGGTGTTCCAAATTTTGATGGATACCGGCATCTCAATTGATATCCTCTTCACTGACGCCTTCAACGAAATGGGAGTCGGGAGGTCCTGACTCCGACCTGTCAAAACTCATCTACTCAGATTTGTAGGGGACAAAGTCATCTCTAAGGGATCTATACAGCTTCCAGTCACTGTGGGAGAGAGACAAAACTAGATGACGATGTTGATTGAATTTCTTACCCTTCCGTCTACAATGTCATCCTCGGACGACCATCCCTCAACGCCATTCGAGCAGTAGTATCAACCTACCACCTCACATTGAAGTTTTCAAATGAGCACAATGTTGGGCAAGTTAGAGGAGATCAATTGAACGCTTGTCAGTGCTAATCCACGACCTTAAGGACGCAACATCGCACGATGACCATCACTTGCCTTGATCTCCGGGAAGAGTGGGTCAAGAGAGGCACCCTAGTGAAAGACCTTGTAATCATCCCCCTTGGTAATTCCAACCTGAACCGTACGGTACAAGTCGGTTCATCACTAGTTTTAGGTCTGCGAGATGATATCATGGACCTCCTCTAAAGCCATGTCAACGTTTTCACTTGGTCCCACCAAGACATGCCCGTCATCAGCCCGAAAGTGATGGTCCACAAGCTAAACGTCGATCCTGACCATCGACCAGTGAGGTAGAAGTGACGAGCATTCGAACCAGAACGATACGTCGTCATTAGAGAGGAGATCGGCAAGCTCCTAGAGGCCAGATTCATCGAGGAGATCTATTATCGCGGCTAGATCGCCAACATTATCTTAGTGAAAAAATTAAATGGGAAATAGTAGGTTTGTGTTAACTACATAGACCTGAACAAAGCCTATCCCAAAGAGAGTTTTTCTCTTCCAAGGATCGACCAGCTGGTTGACAGCACCCCAGAGCACGAACTCTTCATCTTCATGGATGCTTACTCAAGTTACAATAAAATTGCCATACACCCACACAACAACCAAAAGACCACCTTTGTCACCGACAAGGGACTCTACTGCTACAAAGTGATGCATTTCGGGAAAAGAACGGTGGAGCTACGTACCAATGGCTAGTCAACAAGGTATTTGCTCGGTATATCGGGCACTCCATGGTGGTTTACGTTGACGACATGCTCGTCAAGAGTGTTAAAACTATGGATCATACCACCGACCTTGAGGAGATATTCGTTATCCTACGAAAATATCAGATGAAGCTAAATCCGAGCAAGTGCGCCTTCAACGTCAGCTCGAAAAAATTCCTTGGCTTTCTAGTCCGCCAAAGGGGGATTGAGAAAAATCTCAAGAAGATTCGAGCTCTGCTGGATATGAGCTCGCCCAAGACGATGAAAGAAATTTAGTGCCTCATTAGAAGGGTTGTTACCCTCAATCGCTTCGTTTCTCGAGCCACTGACAAGTGCCTCCCTTTTTTCCAGCAATTGAAAGGAAAACAGAAGGTAGAATGGACCGAGTACTATGATATGGCCTTTCAGCAACTCTAATGATACTTAGGATGACCTCCACTACTTTCCAAGCTCGAGCGAGGAGAGTCACTATTGCTCTACCTAGCAATCTCGGATGTAGTGGTCAGCTCAACCCTAATTTAGGAGTAAGGGGAAGCAGCTCCTAGTGTACTATGTCAGCAAGGCCTATCGGCCGAGACCAAGTACCCAGACATCGAGAAGCTCTCCCTATCTTTAGTAGTGTCATCTTGTCGCCTACATCCTTACTTGCAGGCCCACACGATCATCATCCCAACCAATCAACCCCTTCATCAGGTACTCCAGAAGCCCAAGGTGTTGGGAAGACTCACCAAATGGGGCATTTAGCTCAGTCAATTTGACATCAAGTACTAGCCTCGGACTGGAAACTCTATCCGACCAAATAGAGAAGCCAACCCACCGACCTGGACATTGTACATCGATGTCTCATCAAATTTTAAAGGAAGCAAGGTTGGGGTAGTCCTTGAGGCTCGTGACCAGACCTACACGCAATATGCCTTAAGATTTGGATTCCAAACATCGAGCTCAGACTGGAAGCAACAATGGAGGCTCAAACTTTAAAAGTCCACAGTGATTCACAACTCATTGTCAACTAGGTCACTAGTGAATACCAGTTCAAAGAGGAAAGAATGATTGCTTACTTATAAAAGGCTCACGAACTTATGAGCAAGTTCCCCAAGTGCGACATCAACTTGATCCCCAGGTCAAAAAACTCTAAGGCAAATGCACTAGCGAACTTGGCCACAATAACCAAAGATGACATCTCGAGATCGATCTCGATTGAGTTTTTGGCTGAGCCGAGCATCAATAATTTTGATCCAGAAATAGTTCTTCCAGTAAATTTGGTCCCGAGCTAGATGGAACCAATAGTCGAATATCTTTAGGAAGGCAAATTACCCAAAGATTGACTTGAGACGGGCAGACTCCAATCCAGGTCAGCTCGATATATAATGGTAGGAGACACTGTACAAAAGGGGTTCTCTCTTCCTTATCTCATGTGTCTACGACCTATAGAGGCTGAGTATGTTCTGAAGTAAATGTATGAAGGGATTTGTGGTAACCACTCTGGTAGTCGTGCCCTCGCCCATAAAGTCATCCGACCAGGGTACTTTTGGACGACCATCTGGGAAGATGCCAAACAATATACCTGGAGATACGACAAATGTTAGAGGTTCGCGATGATACCTCATTAACCACCTAAGCAGTTGACCCTTATGACTGAACCATGGCCATCGCCCAGTGGGGGATAAAGATCATCGGCCCCTTGTTAATAGGCAAAGCTCAGATTAAGTTCACAATCATCGCACTCGACTACTTTAGCAAATGGGCCAAGGCCAATCAGTCAGCCAACATTACCAAGCAGAAGATCAAGAATTTTGTCTGGAAAAGTACATTCGTCGATACAGGATCCCATATACGATCATCTTGGACAATAGGAAGCAGTTCAACAATGATCGGTTTTGAGGCATGTGTAGGAACCTCGGAATTCAAAACGCTTATTTTTCACCTTGGCACCCTCAAGCTAATGGCCAAGTAAAGGTAGTTAACAAGATCATTAAAAATCACCTCCGAACTAAGCTCGAGAAAGCAAAATGGGCCTAGGCTAAAGAGCTCTCCTATGCCCTTTGGGCGTATCAGACCATTGCCCGGACAACCACGGGAGAAACTCTTTTATCCCTAGCCTTCGGACTTGAGGTCATTGTCCCAATCAAGATAGAGATCCCTATTACATGGGTTGGATCATACAACGAATCTCAGAATGCCAAACAGATGGCTCTGGGCCTTAATCTGCTCAAATAAAAACGGAAGCAAGCTCAACTTAAGGTTGCAAGTTGACAACAGCAGGTCACCAGATTTTACAATTCCTGAGTAAGGGTGAGAAGGTTCCGAGAAGGGAATTTGGTCCTCCAAAAAACCTTCTAAAACACCAAAAAGCCTGGTTCGGGGACCCTGGGGCCGAACTGGGAAGGGCCCTACAAGATAATGGGTACAAGCTAACGTAGGACCTATCGACTCGAAGACATGGAGGGATGACCTCTATTACATCTGTGGAAAACCGAGCATTTGAAAACCTACCATCAGTGAAGACCAATTAGATTTTAGGTCAAAATCTACATGTCTATTGCTTGGAATCTACAATAATTGACCTACTAGGTCAGAATTTACATGTCTATTGTTTAGAATTTACAATAAAAATTCCAAGGTGGGGAAATTTCAAAATTCTATTCACTACCTACACTATTTGAACTACATAGTCCATTGAGGACTTCCTTTAGTGCAAGGGAAAATAGTCCTCTCACCAGTTGTCTGACCCTTAGAGAAGAGATCAAACCACTAATTAAAAACGCTACTTGGACTACGCGATCTATTATAAGGATTTCTCTAAGTGCAAGGGAAAAGAGTCCTCTTAAGTAAACTGCTCGGTCGTTTATGAAGAGGTCATTGTAGCTAATCTATTTGTTCTGTAAAGGCATAATTCCTTTAATAAAGGGAAGAGCTTAAGAGCTCACCTCTAATACTCCTACCTGCCTAATATGTTTAGCCTACTAATATGACCGATGTGCGGCTAACCGACCTGCTAAAATTTCCTTAAAATTCCATGCACAAAAATTACTACAAAAATTATCTTTTCATTGATAAAAAAAAAAAAGATATTACAGAAGTATGGGAGGAGAGACAAAGAGAGGCTAGTCCCCCAGAGGGACCTGCTCAACTTCCGCTGAGGTCGGCTGCTCGGCTTCAACTAGGATTGGGCCTTTGGCTCTAGGTGATGTCGGGTCCTCGGCAAGAGTGTCCTAAAAAACACTTAGGTTGATCTCAAGGTATTTTTCCTTAGTATCTTCAAGGCATTTCTCATACCCAAAATTGTACATCATCTCATTCTCTTCGGCTCGTTCCTTAAAGACCTTATATTCCTCCAACGCCACTACCTGAGCCACTGGAATGGACGCCTCGACTTCTACCAGTTTCGTTGACAGGCTGACCTTCATCTTAGCTAGATCAGCCTTCCACTTGGCAACCTTCGCCCAAGCCTCCTTCAGAAGTGATCGCGCTACCTCCAGCTCGACCTTCATCTGGTCCTTTTCCTTCTAAGCCTTGAGAGCCCTCAGCTCCTCTACCTGGATCTTCAGAGCTGTAAGCTCCTCCCCATATTTCTTTAAGGTAGATCGAAGCTGCTCAGCCTTGGTAGCTTTACTTATAAGGCTCGCCTTTGCCTCCTCTCACTCCTTCCTAACGCGTATCATTTCACAGTGGGCATGTAAGACAACAGGGCCAAACTAAAAAGAAATTCACATCAGATAAAATCTAAGCACAAAAGGAACTACAAGAAGAGGATAAAGTTCTACCTTATAGAAAAATGCAACAACTTGGCCCATGGCGATGACCGAGTGAGCGTCCATCACCTCAGCGATCTCGGCGTTAGGAACATGACGAGTTATCCACAGAAGGAGACCTTCCATGTAAGAAGATTTAGATGAATAGCCTCCCTGGGCTCCGCCCCCTTGATGACCAGATGAGGTGCTCGTCTGGACCTACACTGCCGAGGCTGAGCCCCGGAGGTCGGCTCTGCCTGGGCCTTAGAGGGTTGCAGGATAATAATAGGAGCGGTCTCCCTTACTAAGATAACCTCTTGTTGACCTATATTGACCACTTATGGGGCAGATGGCAGGTTTGAGGTGATGGTGCAAGGAGCAACCGAAATGCTTCTTTTGCTGGCAGTCGAGCTCAACCGTCCTATCGCAGGCTGGTCCGAGCCTGATCTCGACTTTCTTTCCACCGCACCAGAACAACTCATCCCCTTCATCCTAGCAGGAGGGACGATCACCCACTTCTTCGAAGGCTTCTTTTAAGACAGCTCGGCATAAAAGGGACACAAACTCGCTTGTCAGAAAGAGGTTGATTGACCATCTCTGCATAATAAAAGCAACTGGTCAGTAATAAAAGAAATGACATAACTTACAAACTTTTGAAGAAATTGCCTGAATATACCTAGTATAGATGGAGCAAGACCTACGCGACGAAGGAGCTCGGGAGTGGTTAACCGCTTCCAAGATCTAGCTGAAGCCTGCACCTGTCTCGCGTGAGCAATTTGATTGCGCTCCGAGTCAGTCACTAAGGTAGGATGCTTGGGTAGAACTATCAAAGACCACTAGAGTTAAAAGAAAAACAACACGAATGTAAATTGAAAAGACAACATTTTGGATGTACCCAACCTGGTTGGGCAAAGTGGGTCAAAACCTGTGGTCACAGCCCAACAGTCGTCAGAGCCTCCCAATCTCCTGAAGCCCAAAACCATTTGTTCTTCAAATTTTTATTGGAGGTTGAGGTGTCTGTGATGATGGCCTTACTCTTGTTCCGACAAGATGACAAATAGTACCAACCATGATGGAAAGGGTTGGCCTTCACCTGGCACATGTGGAGGAATTCATCTGCAGTCAGATCGGGTTGTCCAAGATGGAACCACAGAATGAAAGCCCACACAAGGGCCCTCTAGAGATTTGGAATTAACTAGCCAGGGGCCAACCTCAGGCACAATATGACCTCCCTAATGATACGGTGGAATGGAAGCCTCAAGCTGCACTGTAGGGCGACCAGATACACCGTCACTTCGCCCTCCCTGCGATTACTTGGAATTTCACCAAGTATAAGAGCTCAAAGCACCACTGAGTCCAAAATGTCGTACTTTGACCTGATCTGCATTACGCTAGATTCCTTCAGACTTCACCCAATTGGACCGAACTTCTCAGACTCCGTGAAAGATCGAGTTGCCTCTTCCCTTGCCGGAGCTGACTCCACCTCGACACCCGTAGGCTGCTTGGTAGAGGAATGGGCTGTAGTTCTCACCCTCATAATGGGCACAATCTCCTTGTCGCTCATCATCATGATCGGAGATGGTAGATCACGTAAAGCTTCTTTCGGCTAGTCCCAATCTAGCTCAGAATCACCCCGGAACGTCGCAGGTGTTAGTGCCCTAACCATGCAGACATGTTTGTCAATCACGTGACTAGTTGTGTCAAGTAGTCAGATGGGTCCTTGGCAAATGAAGACTGATGATGTAACTAGAGTAGAAGCCCAAGCTATAAAATCAAAGTACAAAGAAGCTTCTATAATTTTAACCATATAGATGATCCTAACCTAAATAGGAAAACCCACTTAAATCATCTATTCAAGCCATTTTAAGTCTATATTTTCCATCATTCTAATATTGGCTTTAGTAGGTTCAAAATTACTGAATGAGTTGCTGGACAAAAGTTCAAACAAGAAAATCTATTCCAATTCGGTTGGAGAAGGAGCCATTGAATGACACCTTCAGTACCATCGAAGTGCCATTCGGTACCACCAAAAGTGCCCAAAACAGTCCAACAGCTTTCGAAGTTAATTCGGTACCACCGACTCCTACCAATGTACAATGTTCGGTGCTACCGAAAGTAACAAAATTCATCCAGCAACTTCAGGATCTAATTCGGTACCATTGAGTGATATTTTGGTACCACCGACTAAATTTTGGTACCATCGAATGTTCACTTGGTTGAACAATAAACTAGTCGTTATAGATCTATTGGGACATTTTCTTTATAAATATAGGACCTAGAACTTTATGAAAAATATGGATTAAGGCATTTCAGAGTCCCTAGTGCAACCCAAGCTTACCCTACCCTTCCCAGACTCTATCCATATGAGATTCATGTTCTTTTCATGTGATTCATCATCTCAATGAGCATTTAAAGCTCTTATTAATGAAGAACATGTTCTCAAAACTTCACTAGAGTATTGAGGCCAAACCTATAGGTATATCCTTAGTCTCAATCATACTCTAGTGCATCCATCAGTTGAATCTCTTAGGAAATCTACTTATACCCTTTGATAGGAGATTCAACCCACTCCCATTACCTTAGTTACCTTTATAGGAACATCATATGCAAGGTACTTGATCGTGAAGCTGATACAATAGGAAAATCACAGCATCAAGTTCAGGGGAGCATCGGGGAGCTGATTCAAGCACGGAAGAGGGAAAATAAAGCAACCCAACCCAAGCTATAAAAGATTACTCAATTCGACAAGTAAGTATCATTGTTAAGAGTCCACAAGTTAGTCTCTATCCTCGTGTAGGATTGAGGTTACGAATTTGCTATCCTCAAACTCGATTAGGTTCCTAGTGTGGGACCTTGGTCAGTGGGCTTAAACGTAGGTGCCTTATGTGGGACCTTAGTCGGTGAGCCTAAACATAGGTGCCTAGTGTGAAAGCTTGGTTGTGAGGCCTAAACGTAGGTTCTTAGTGTAGGACCTTTGCTCATGTGTAGAGCATAAATTAGAGAGTCCTTTGTGTAGGGCTGTAAAGTTTTTTGGTGAACCTAATTTAAAACCATTGATAATGAAATCCGACACACACTAAGAGAGAGTGCGGTCGTTGAGAGTAGAGTAGGCAAGTAGCCGAACTACTATACATGCTTGTGTTTGGAATTATCATTTACGCATCTTTTTAAATTATGTGTATGATTTAAATGCTTAATACATGATCAAATGAATGCCTAAGATTGATAGGTAATATTTTCCACACACAAATGTTCACTATGTTATAGGCTAGTTGCTTAATTTGCATATCTTAAGTAGCCTATGTGATTGGAACCTCTATTGGCTTAGAAGCTTTTAGAGTTATATTGCCTTACTTGGTTTAAACTGAAGGATTGTTAAGTTAGGCAATTAGAAGTTTTAAATAGGAATAATCTACAAAAGGTCCTATTCACCCCCTCTAGGATGCTTGGACTATTCCATACTTCTACTACAATGGTCTAAACCATAATTTCAGCAAGTCGATCCCAATTGTTCGACGAATCAGGCATTTTTGGCCAAAGATAGCGGGAGAAATAAAAGACAATGGAAGAAGGAAGAAGATCGAAAAAGGAAAAGCTTGCCGGAGAGAAGGGATTCCGACTTACCAGAAATCGCATAGTCCGATAGGTAAAAGAAGGAGAGAGAGAAAATGCCTCTACACTGTTAGGGCATCCCTCTTTTATAGGGGACTCAGCCACACAACAGTGATTGCTTGAATTCAATGCAGTAGCCAAAACGACTCCTCAACATCCTTGTGTGGCCACGTGGAGCCCTCTCACTCAATGGGTGGCTCGACTTCCCAGGAGATGCCATGCATCTGCGCCCCATGAGTCAAGAGTGAAACAGGTGCCCTTCCAGCGCACCTTACCTCGAGCGCGTCGTATCATCATTGTGAATCCTCTTCGATCCCCACGCCTACCGCCTTATTCCACATTAATGAGAAGCAGGCTCGACACCCCACATGCAAGATAGTCTGACCTCACTAAACTGACTTACTTCCAAGCCTGTTGCACAAGCTTGGAAGTAGGGGGCTACTATTATGGGTAAAAATTGACTGGCTAAGGGGAAGAGGTCAGCTTGGTCATCTATGCTCATAGCGTGCTCAGCTAGTGTCGAGCATGACCAAGGAAATCATTAACAACTAGAAAGCAGTAATCCACTACTGGGAAACACGCCTAGTCCTTGAGCTCGACCATCAAAAGATGAAGTATACCCTGTAATGCCCCGAATTTGAAGGGTTGAGCAAAAGTTCAACTCCCGAGATCCGTTGCATCACTTATACAACATAGATAATGATGATTAAATGTTGTCCGTTTTAGTGCATTAAACATGAATGAGATTACACTAAATCAGCATATCATACTCCAGAGACAATTAGATTACGCAAGCGGAAGACTGTGATAGATATATAAAGCATGTAAGTGGTTGTAAGTCCCTAGAGTATGAACATGTCACCAGGTTAAATAATTATATGTATAGTTCTAAAATATACAAAATGATAAAATATAATGTCATCTAATCCATATCCCTGTAGCCCCGGTGACGCAACTTCAGGTCTACATAGACCCGCCAGAGAGTTGCATGTAGGAGAACTCCCCGTTATCATAGAAGACAGGCTCCATCCCGTAAGTCTTGTCATCACCTGAAACTAAAACATGGTCTGGTTAGTGTTTTAAAACACCGTCCCAGAGTGGGAGTGAGTAATCAACTCAGTGGAGCTATAAGGCAAAGGTTAACATGTTATCAATTCAGTTAAGCAGTAATGATAAAGCAATACAACAAGTATTCCTAAGTACTCTGCTTAATGCAAGGATGATATGTGTTAATGATGCATGCCCTCGCTTGCACTCCCTCTGCAACATCATCTGAGGATTGCGCATGCACCTCTTCCACTGTGCTCAACTCCTACGCCAAAGGCACATGCAATGTGGTGCATGATCATGTTAGCCCAGTCCTTAATTAGACCAATTCATACAATAGGTTTAGGAAGCTAAGGTACCTCCCTTTATATCATTTACCCAAATAATGATCCATCTAGGGTCGTCAATCCTAGTTAATCACATACGATAGGCAAGTTATAGGGCAACATCACCCCTGATTTGAAAGTAGTGGATAGGCAAGTTCAGGTCACTATGAAGAGGCTCGTCACCTCAGCATAGGCCTTAGTTTATACTCGAGGTCACTACGGAAAGGCTCGTCACCTTAGCGTAGGCTAACAGCTCGAATACAGTGTCTCATACTACCGTATTCGGCTCATGAGTTTTGGGTTGCTCAATGGACACTACGGGGAGGCTCGTTACCCCAACGTAGGCCGACAGCTAGACCACAGTGTACCATACCACCATGCCTGGCTCATGAGTCTTAGTGGATTGTGGTACCAAGGTTAAATGGGCTTTTCACTAGTAAGTGGTACCTCAAATTCAAGCAGTAACGTCCATACATGGTAAATATACATTAGGCCAATCAGGTTACTTAACAAGCTCGATTGGTACGAGCGCATGAAGAGTTAATCGACATGAAGCGCGTAAGCACTCCACATGGCCTAACCACTGTCAACAATCATCATACGACTCGGATTCATCGAACGTATCCAATGTGGCAAACCTAGTTCGGCCACTCAACCGAAAACCATTACCGATTGCCTAGACTATGGTGTAGTCTCAATCACACTCAAGTACAATAGATATTTACATGTGATAATCATAACAACATGTGACAACCAATTCAAATATAAATCTCATTTGTGCATTTTAGCAAACACATAATGCACATGTTATCGTACATAGACATTTCATACATGAATCACGTAGCCGAATGTAACTTACATGAAGGAATCTATTTGTATAGCTAAGGTAATTGAGGATCTCATCTCAACACCTTTAATAAATATATTTCATCAACCAATTACTCATTCAGACATTTTATCAAACACTTAGGCTACACAAAAAATGTACATGTAAGAAATTAGTTATAACATATATAATGGAAAATCCTTTCATAAAGGAGTTGCCACACATACAACAATCATGTATTCTCAGTTAATAATCATGTCAAGCACAAATCATAATTCCATATTCATTTAGACATTTCGACAAACATATGAAATGCATTATATTCAACATAGTTCATATATATGTATAATACACGAAAAACATCATGTCTAAGTGCATGTGATAGCAATCAAGTCAGTCATAAATCATTAGCTGACATTGAGAGCCTTGAAAACTATAACCTAAACATTTATAGTCCGCACCTTTCGTGGGTAAACCAATTATGAACTCTGTTTATACATTATGCCTTTGTTTATGGAACAACGACTACCTAAATCACGAAATAGGTTAACTATTTCATCGGTTCTTCTACTTGGATACCTAAAACAGATTAGGGTTAGGATTTTTTACCTAAGAACGGAGTTAAAATCGCCAGTATAGTGACATGGAATAGGGGATTTAGCACGTGGAGCGATGGGAATGAATCCTAGCAACCAACCACAACTCTCTCTTACTTCTCCTCACTCCTTCCTTCTCTTTTCTCTCTTCTCTCTCCTAGGGTTTAGGAAATTCGTATGGAATTAGAGAGGGGTGGATTTAGCGTCTTATATAGGCCCAGAAGTGATGTCAATGGCCCATGGCCATGGTATACTTAGGATACAGCCAAAAGTTGGCTGTTCCGGGCCAACAGAGCTCATCTCGAGGTCCATTACCTGTATACGGTCTGGGGAAAGTTTCCTGACGATGGATCTACATCAGGTTAAGATTTCAATCCGATCGGATTTATGGATCGACCGTGGAGGACCAGTTTCAGTTCAACAGTCATCTTCTCTCGATCAGGTGCACAAGTACACTGACCTGTGCAAGGAAATTTCCCTGATCTAAGGGTGTAATTGGATCAGAATCTGACAGTTTGAAACCTTAAATTTGGCCTGCAAGTGAATGGCCCAAATCACTTAAATCTGAGTTCATTTTCTAGAGGTATTCGCATTTCTCACGCACTTTACTTGAGGCTTTAGTTGTGCATTTCTGGAAACTATTAGGGCTCGATTCCCACAATTGTTGTCAAGCCCAGTAAGGTGGTCATAATCATATAGTTTTGTGGTAATCGGACTTTCGATGCATGGTCCCGGTTCGATACGGAGTTTCAATGTGCTCCCGAGAGCAACTGGGTTTTGAGATTGATCCTAGGTTTTTAGGTAATGTAGAGTAAGCTATTTTACTGGTTTTGGGTCTTGCAATTCATATAGAAAGCAGTTCAGGCTAATCTGCCTATTTATTTAGTTTAGTACTTAATTACTTTTCATCTAATTTCTAAAGGAGTCGGTCCTCAGTGATTTCTGCCTGAGGTGGTACTCGGGTCTTTGTACGGATTTTTTTTTCCGAGATGTTAAAATCTACCCCCCTTAAAGAAAAATTCGGTCCTCGAAATTAGTACATTCTCATACTCCTTGAGAATCTGAGGGTAGTTCTTACGGACCTCGGCTTCTGTTTCCCAAGTAGCCTCTTCCTTAGTGCGGTGTGTCCACAGTACCTTCATAAGCCGGATAACTTTACTGTGCAGCACCTACTCCTTCCTATATAGAATACGCTTCAGTCGCAGTACATAAGTAGCACCTTCACTCAACTGTACCTTCTCTCGTTTGATGATGTGGAAAGGATCATGAACGTATTTCTTCAACATGGATACATGAAATACGTTATGCACGCCTGCGAGTGGTGTGGACAAATCAAGGCGGTAAGCTCCCATACCCACTCGGTCTAAAATTTGGAACAGACTAATAAATCATGGCATGAGTTTCCCCTTCTTGCCAAATCGAAGGACTCCCTTCATTGGGGAAACCTTTAGGAATATATGGTCCCCAATATCGAACTCTAGTGGTCGTCGTCTCGTATCGGCGTAACTCTTCTATCTGCTCTGTGTCGCAAGAAGTTGACGCCTGATAATGTCGATCTTTTCTGAGGTCGCCTGCACTAGATCTCAGCCAATCAAACTCTTCTCTCCAACCTCTGCCCAACAATGCGGTGCTCGATGCTTATGCCCATACAGTGCTTCATAAGGTGCCATGCCAATGCTCACCTGAAAGCTGTTGTTATAAGTGAACTTATCATAAGGAAGACAGTCATCCCAACTGTCCTTAAAATCAAGCAGACAAGCTCACAATATATCCTCTAATACCTGATTTACCTGTTCCGTCTGCCCATCCATCTGTAAGTGGAACGCTGTACTGAACTTCAGTTTCACACCCATTGCTTCCTGGATACGAGTTCAGAAGATAGATGTGACTCGCGTGTTTCGGTTCGACACGATCTCTATAGGAACTCTATGCAGACATACAATCTCTTTGATGTATAACCTGGCCAACTCATCTGCTGAGTTTGAGACTCTAATCGAGAAGAAATGATCTGACTTCGTCAATCGGTCCACGATCACCCAAATGAAGTCATGTCCCTTCCTCGTCTTCGGTAACCCTGAAACGAAATCCATAAAGATGAAATCCCATTTCCATTCAGCTATGGGCATGGGCTGAAGTAAACCAGGAGGTCGGCGATGCTCGGCCTTGACCTGCTGACATGTAAGACAATGGGATATATAGTCTGCAATATGGGCCTTCATGTTGTCCAACCAGTATGAACGTTTCATGTCTCGGTACATCTTTGTACTGCCTGGATGCATTGCCATCTTCAAATTCTGAGTGGCTTCTAGAACTTCCTTCCTCAAGTCATGGAGATTTAGGACGCACGGGCGGCCACGATACCTCAAACCTCCATCTAAGCCAACCCTCCATTCGGAGTCTTCACTATTGCTCACTTGCTCTCTCATCTTTGCCAATAGCTCGTCGTCTTTCTGAGCCGCAATGATCCTGTCATCAATGAGTGGCTGCACACGAACATGTGCGATGCTCTCAAACGACTCCTCTACCGTAAGCTTTTGCTCAAAATCTTGCACAAATTCTACCATATTCCACTCCCTATCATCAGCGTAGCCGCAAATACTATCGTCTTCTTGTGGCTCAACGCGTCTGCCATAAGGTTGGCCTTGCCAGGATGGTAGGAGACCTCGAACTTGAAGTCTTTCAAGGTTTCCATCCATTGCCGTTGCCTCGTATTCAAGTCTCTTTATGTGAATATGTATCTAAAGCTCTTGTGGTTACAAAAGAGCTCGAACTCCTCTTCGTAGAGGTAATATCTCCAGAGCTTCAATGCAAAGATGACGACCGCTAACTCCACGTCGTGCGTAGGGTAGTTTTCCTCATGTTTTCTCAACTATCGTGATGCATAAGCGTTCATCCTGTCCTTCTGCATAAGGACACAACCCAAACCAACACGAGAGGCGTCGGTATATATCGTATACTTGACCCCTTGCTCTGGTAATACGAGTACAGGGGTGGAGGTCAACTTGTCCTTCAGTTCCTTAAAAGCTGCTTCTGCCTTCTCATTCCAGTCAAACTTAAGATCCTTCCAAGTCAGCTGAGACAACAGTCTGACTATCTTAGAAAAGTCCCTAATGAATCGACAGTAGTAACCTGCCAGGCTAAGGAAACTCATCACTTCAGTAACCGAACCGGGCTGCTCCCAGTCTTGAACTGCGGTCACCTTAGCAAGGTCTGCCGCTATCCCTTCCTTAGACACCACATGTCTTAGGAATTGACTTCTTCTTTCCAGAAGTCGCACTTCTTGTACTAGGCGAACAATTAGTACTTCCTAAGCGTATCAAAGACTGCTCGCAGGTGCTCCTCTTGATCCTTCAGACTCTTGGAGTATATCAGGATGTCATCTATAAATACGATGATGAATTGCTACAGATATAGCCAAAACACCCAGTTCATCAGGTCCATGAACACGGCCGGTGTGTTTGTGAGTCTAAACGACATCACAAGGAACTTGTAGTGGCCAAAGCTGGTCCTAAATGCTGTCTTCTGTACGCTCTCATCCCTGACGTGCAACTAGTGATACCCTGATTGTAAGTCAATCTTTGAGAAATATTGTGCCCCCTTCAACTGGTCAAACAGATCATCTATCCTGGTCAAAGGATACTTGTTCTTCACCGTCACTTGATTTAACCTGTGATAATCAATACACAATCGCAGTGATCCATCCTTCTTCTTCACAAATAACACAGGTGCTCTCCAGGGAGATACACTCGGTCGTATGAAGCCTGCATCCAATAGATCATCGATCAGTCTCCTTAGTTCCTCCATCTCACATGGAGGCATGCGATACATTGGAAGAGATATTGGTGTCTTACCAGGCACTAGGTCGATGGTAAAATTGATCTCGCACTGAGGAGGTAATCCAGGTATCTTTCTGAACACGTCCCCGAAATCCTAAACTACTAGCGTGTTCCTAAGTGTCAGACCATCAACATTATCTAACAAGGAAGTGTAACAACTTATGTGGTAGGGCCAACTGACCTGAACTGGAAAAGTAAAAGTCGTGCCCTCAGGTGTACGGGCTGTTACCACTCTAGTATCGCAATCGATCTCAGCCTTCATCTCGGTGAGCCAATCCATACCGAGGATAACGTCGTAATAATATAGTGGGGCAATGATCAGGTCGACAAGTACTGTCCTGCTTCCTAAGTCTATCGAGTAACTCTTACAAATCTTGGTAACGTCTGAAAAGGTCCTTGTGGCAGTAAGGATTCTCACTCCCTTCATAGGAGTTGTGTCCAACACTAGTCGCTTGACTGATGCGCATGATATTATTGAAATAGTAAACCTGGTGTCCACCAATAGGAAGACTGGTATACCTTAGATGTGTGTTGTGACCTCAAAGGTCTATGGTGCTGTAACTGCTGTCTCGGATGCCTCAGCTACAAGTGAGTGCACCTGAGCTTGTTGAGAACGGCTCGGCTGCGGTAACATAGGTTGTTGAGGCAGCCTACTATGTGGTAAATTAGGCCTATAGGAAGGATGTGCTAGCAATACTGATCATAGAGGTGGAGATGATATGGCTTGAGGAACCTGATGATTGATCTTCTGAGGTGGTGAGAAGCCATTATCCCTCATCTTAGTGAAATAGTAGATATTTGTATGGCCCGACCTCTTGCAATTGGTGCACCACAAGTTTGATCACCTCATCTGGGCTAGTGGAGCAGTAAGTCTAGGAGGTGAATCTGTACGGGGCCTCTTACCAAGAAACGGTCTGCTCGGCAAATCCGGTCGAGGCCTCGGAGCCATGGGCACGCACATATGGGATATTTTGTCCCTGTCCTGCTCAGTTCACTAGCATGAACCTCACTGTGCACATCAATTGTGGCTTCCCGCCTTCCCACAGGAAGAATGAACTGTAGAGACTCCACCGATGGGTCCCGTATGTGGGCGTAGAAGGCTCGGACAGCTTTCTCAGTTGCACAAGCCTTGCCCTTAAATATGGGACCCCATCCAGCGTCCACCAGGTGGTCCATCACCGAATAAAGCCCAAATAGCTTCTCGTCCATGAGAGCTTCATAGAGAACTCTATGACCCTGGAATCTACCATGTGTGATGCCCTGTTGTAGGGCTTTGTCGAGCGGAACTTGGGAATCGAGGTCCATCTTCGTCCTCCGCTCTCGTGTGACGCTTGTACTTGCTTTGGCGCCGGCGACTAGGCCCAACTTCATCTATTGAAGCCCTCTTCTTTCACATGAGGGAAAGAAGTGTGGAGAGGGAGAATATTGCAGCCACAAGCTCAAAAAGAGCCACGAGAGTGAAACAAGATGGAGGGATAGGAAGGATTGGTGGACTTTGAGATTTTTGAGACACAAAGGAGGGTTTGTGTGCTCAAATGGGAGGAAATGAGGGAGATAGGAGATTGGTTTGAAAGGAATGGTGAGAGGTGGGTATTTAGTGATGAAGAACAAGAAGATTTGAGAATGGAGGGAGGATTATAAAGAGAAAAATGAAAATTTTGGAAGTTTAGAGAGCTTGGGGGTGGAAATGAATGAAAGGAAGCAAATGGGGACGAAAAGGGGATCCTCACATGATTTCATGGGCTCCACAGGTGTGTAACATGCGTCGGCCAGACCGGCCCGCTGCGGCCCGACAGGCCCGGATGAATCAGACCGCGATGCATCGTGGTGGGGGTAATGTCATCGCGGTTCGCTGGACACCTAGGAGATGCATCACCCCAGGGGCGATGACATCCCCCCAGGGTGCTGGATACATCAAGACCCACCCCGAGTCCCACTGTTTTATGCGGTTTAGGCCCACGAGTCCGTTTGGTGCGGTTTCGGCTTCCATCTCACGTATATTCATACTTTTTGGGTTATTTGAGTATGGAATACACTGAATCATCATCTAAACTTGTCGATTGATGGTTCGGAAAAGAATTGGGATCATCTCGCATGATCACAAATGCCTACGGGTCCGATTTCAATGGTCAGTTTCTCCTGTCGGTGAATCTGGGAATCCTATAACTATTTTTATGTTTTACCACCCCCTCCTAAGTCAAAGTACGTCAGTGTGCATTATATTACCATAACTCTGGTCCAGTTTAATCTTGATCATGCTTTGATACTAACTTGTAATGCCCCGAATTTCAAGGGTCGAGCAAAGGCACAACTCCTGAGATACTTTACATCACTTATGCAACATAGATAATGATGATTTAATGTTGTCTGTATTAGTGCATTAAACATTATTGAGATTACACTAAATCAGCATATCATACTCTAGAGACAATTAGATTATGCAAGCGGAAGACTATGATAGATATATAAAGCATGTAAGTGGTTGTAAGTCCCTAGAGTATGAACATGTCACCAGGTTAAATAATTACATGTATAGTTTCAAAATATACAAAATGATAAAATATAATGTCATCTAATCCATATCCCTGTAGCCCCAGTGACATAACTTTATGTCTACATAGACCCGCCAGAGAGTTACATGTAGGAGAACTCCTCCTTGTCGTCATAGAAGATAGGCTCCATCTCATAAGCCTCGTCATCACTTGAAACTAAAATAGGGTCTGGTTGTGTTTTAAAACACAGTCCTAGAGTGGGAGTGAGTGATCAACTCAGTAGAGCTGTAAGGCAAAGGTTAACATGTTATCAATTGAGTCAATTAGTAATGATAAAGCAATACAACAAGTATTCCTAAGTACTCTGGTTAATGCAAGGATGATATGTGTTAATGATGCATGCCCTCGCCTACACTCCCTCTGCGACATCATCTCACGATCATACTTACACCCCTTCCACTGTGCTCAACTCCTACACCAAAGGCACATGCAATGCGGTGCATGATCGTGTTAGCCCAGTCCTTAATTAGATCCATTCATACGGTAGGTTCGGGAAGCTAAGGTATCTCCCTTTATATCATTTACCCAAACAATGATCCATATAGGGTCGTCAATCCTAGTTAGTGACATACGATAGGTAAGTTATAGGGCAACATCACCCCTGATTTGAAAAGCAGTAGATAGGCAAGTTCAGGTCACTATGAAGAGGCTCGTCACCTTAGCATAGGCCTTAGTTTATACTCGAGGTCACTATGGAAAGGCTTGTCACCTTAGCATTGGCCGACAACTCGAATACAGTGTCCCATACCACTGTATTCGGCTCACAAGTTTTGGGTTGCTCAATGGGCACAATGGGGAGGCTCGTCACCCTAGCATAGGTCGATAGCTCGACTACAGTGTCCCATACCACTATGCCCAGCTCATGAGTCTTAGCAGATCGTGGTACCAAGGTTAAACGGGCTTTTCACTGGTAAGTGGTACTTTAGATTCAAGTAGTAGCGTCCAGACATGGTAAACATATATTAGGCCAATCAGGTTACTTGACAAGCTCGATTGGTACAAGCGCACGATGAGTTAATTGACATGGAGCACGTCAGAACTCAACATGGCCTAACCACTGTCGACAATCATCATACAACTCAGATTCATCGAATGTATCCAATGTGGCAAACCTAGTTCGGCCACTCAACCGAAAACTGTTACTGATTGCCTGGACTACGGAATAGTCCCAATCACACTCAAGTGCAATAGATATTCATATGTGATAACCATAATAGCATGTGATAACCAATTCAAATATTAATCTCATTTATGCATTTTAGCAAACACAGTGCACATGTTATCGTACATAAGCATTTCATACATGAATCACGTAGCCGAATGTAACTTACATGAAAGAATCTATTCATATAGCTAAGGTAATTGAGGATCTCATCTCAACACCTTTAATAAATATATTCCATCAACCAATTACTCATTCAGACATTTTATCAAACACTTAGGCTACACAATCAATGTACATGTAAGAAATTAGTTATGACAAATCCTTTCACAAAGGAGTTGCCACACATACGACAATCATGTATTCTCAGTTAATAATCATGGCAATCACAAATCATAATTCCATATTCATTTAGACATTTCAATAAACATATGGAATGTATTATATTCAACATAGTTCATATATATGTGTAATACACAGAAAACATCGTGTCTAAGCGCATGTGACAATAATCACGTTAGTCATAAATCATTAACTGAAATTGAGAGTCTTGAAAACCATAACCTACACATTTATAGTCCACACTTTTCGTCAGTAAACTGATTACGAACTCAGTTCGTACACTATGCCTTTATTTACGGAACAACGGCTACCTGAATCACAAAATAGGTTAGTTATTTCATCGATTCTTCTACTTGGATACCTAAAACAGATTAGAGTTAGGATTTCTTACCTAAGAACGGAGTCAAAATCGTCGGTAGAGAGACACGGAATAAGGGATTTAGCACGTGGAGCGATGGGAATGAATTAGAGCAACCCACCATAACTCTCTCTCACTTCTCCTCACTCTTTCCTTCTCTTTTCTCTGATCTCTCCTAGGGTTTAGGAAATTCGTATGGAATGAGAGAGGGGTGTATTTAGGGTCTTATATAAGCCTAGAAGTAATGTCAATGGCCCCAGGGCCATGATATACTTAGGACAGAACCAAAAGTTGGTTGTTTTGAGCCAACAGAGCTCATCTGGAGGCCCATTACCTGCATACAGTCTGAAAAAAGTTCCCTGATGATGGATCTACGTCAGGTTAAGATTTCAATCTGATCAGATTTGTGGATCGACCGTGGAGGACCAGTTTCAGTTTAATGGTCATCATCTCTCGATCAGGGCCACAAGTACACTGACCTGTGTAGGGAAATTTCCTTGATCCAAGGGTGTAGTTGGCTTAGAATCTGACGATCTGAAACCTTAAGTTTGGCCTACAAACGAACGGCCCAAATCACTTAAATCTGAGTTCATTTTCTAAAGGTATTCGCGTTTCTCACCCACTTTACTCGGGGCTCTAGTTGTGCATTTCTGGACACTATTCGGGCTCGATTCCCGCAATGGTTGTCTAGCCTAGTAAGATGGTCATAACCATATAGTTTTACGGTAATCGGACTTTCGACACGTTGTCCAGGTCTGACACGGAGTTTCAATTTACTCCTGAGAGAAACTGGGTTTTGAGATTGATCCTAAGTTTTTAGGTAATGTAGAGTTAGCGATTCTACTGATTTTGGGTCTTGCAGTTCGTATAGAAAGTGATTCAGGCTAATCTAATGATTTATTCAGTTTAGTACTTAATTACTTTTCGTCTAATTTCTAAAGGATTCGGTCCTTAGTGATTTCTACCTGAGGTGGTACTCAGGTCTTTGTACATTTTTTTTTTTCCGAGACGTTACATATCTGCTTCCATCAAACACCAAGCTCTTCCACGGTCCCATACATTCTAAGCAAGCACTCGAAGTTTGACTCAGTACGGAGCAAGACTCTGAGCTGCTACACTCAGAGAAGCCCTACACCGTATGACAAGATGAAGAGAATGGTCATCCCCGATTTTGACTGCATTCTACTAAGGATCGGAGCTTGGTCTTAGTGCCCCGATACGATGTCTAAGGGCAAGTCGGCAGGTTGGTGATCCGCTCGATGACGAGGGAACACTCGACCACGACTCACTAGAGAATCCAAGTCGGTAAACTACTCCTTAGGATGACTATGTAGGTCACCTAGGATGCTCGACCTCAGCCTCTTATTACATGTTTCTTCTGATACTGACCTCTCAAGTTCTTATCGAAAAGATCTACCTATGATCTTTTTCAAAGATCTCGGAAGATAATCCCAATATCTTTCCTGAAGATCTTGGAAGATGGCCACGACACACTCGGGATACGATTCTCTCTACAATACGCACCTATTAAGTAGGAAGAATGCCATTTACGCCACGATACATCTCGACTATAAATAAGAGCACCTCCAATGGTGAAAGGTAGGCACAAATCTCACCCAAAAACCCTACGTTCTACTAGACCTAGCTTGCCAATCTGACTTTGGCATCGAAGGGTCCCTGCAACAGTTAGGGTCTCCATGTCTATTTTGGTAGTGATGATGTTTATATCTACATCAACAACATCTGTGAGCCATCTAGCCATTTTAGAAATCATATCATCCGCCAAAACCAATTAGGCTTTATATTTTTGGGCATCCAACCCTAACCATATTTCCCAAAGTACAAGGCATAGTACGGTACCCCTGAGGATGAAAAACTTCAACAAAAGCTTAGCCTTACCAAACCATTAGCCAATTTGTTAACAATAAGGGCCTTTGGATTTGATACCTCACAAATGATTCAAGTAGTTGAAAGCAGCATAGTAGTGGCACTATAGCTTAGTGGCCCATTTTACCAATTAATCATAGGAAGGAGAATAAATTTTTTATTTAAAAGCAATTTGGATGTGTGTGGCCCTTCAGCCGTGGGTATTTATGCCCTTTCACTTCTTTAATGGCACTAGTCCATGCCTACACAACACATAGTGTTAAGGAGTCTGATCAACAAAGGCTATGTGGGGCCCTATCATAATGATTGTTGCATCCATTTTTTTACATCTGTTGTGCCACCTTATGTGAAGATGTGAGGCCAAAAATAACACAAATCTAAAACTCGAGTGTGCAACAACAATATAAAGTGGAGATGAGCCATCCAACATTAAAACCATTATGATAGCCCATCTCTCCTTTGTTCTCTTTTCCCACCAATAAGTATAATTAAATAATAACCTTGACTGGACCCTTTTCATGAAATCATTGGTCATACCCTTGGGCTTAACCATGTGATGTCAACATGCTCTATACTATTCATCTAACAAGTCCATAGTAGTAGGGCCATGGCCCAAACTTGCTCTAACTAGACACATCCTAGAATCAAATGATGGTTCACAAATGGAAGGCTCGAAAAACAGAACAATGACTCACATCCAACTGGCAAAAAGTTCTTTATTTAAATAATAGTATAGCTTGAGTGGAATTTATTTTCATACCAATGGTCAATAAAAAATAGGGCCTAGATAAAGAACTAGAAATTACAAAATAGCATATGAATGGGCACTGTTAATGGATGTTGAGGTGAACCATGCACACCTTATCTCTTCTATTCACATTCTCTTCTTAGTCTTTCTCTTATATCTTGTGGTGAAAATTCTTATGTTCTTCTTCTTCTTCTTCTTCTTCTTTTTTTCCTTTTTTTTTTTTTTTTAATGTGCTCGGCCTTTGTAATAGCCCGTACATGTGAAGGTAAATGAGGTTTACATCATCATCACCTCTCACATGATAATTTGAACCCTGTGGGCTGGTTACCCTTGTCGGATGCCATGTTCATGATCATCATCCCCCGTGATAGGTTGGAAAGTGTGGACATGTGGGTTAGTTGCTCTCTCCCTACATGTTATGAGTCATTGATTTCATAGCATTTAACAATAAGACATGTGAGTTTAGTGTAGTTTCCTTCATTAATACAGTGTTAATGAGTTCTTCTATCTGCTTGGTAGATAGTACCCAATTCAAATTAGTAGAATGGGTATTGTTCATCCAAGTTCTGCCTTTTCATTATCTTGTCCTTAAATTTCATTTAAATTTTATGTTTGTTAACAAGATCACCAAATTTCATTATTTCTATATATGTGACTTTCTATCATTCACATTATGTTTTCCATGATCTAAGGACAATAATAATAGTAATAATAATAATAATAATAATAATAATAATAATAATAATAGTGGAGAATATGAACATGATGGATTGTATTATCTTAATCGTGAAGTTATGAGCATAACAACACAAAAGAATCATTATCACTGCTATCTTAGTTATTCATCTTTAAATATTCTCAAAGGTGTTATTCCTTTCTTGTCATTTGTGTTAGTTCTGGAGTGTAAAGTGTGTAAGTTGAGTAAATATCATCATGTTATTTTTCTGTCATGTGTGAAGAAGCGTAATTCATTTCCTTTTTTCTTTAGTCCATTTAGATGTTTGGGGAGTAGTTAAAATTTTTAGTAGGTTAGGGTATAAGTATTTTGTTAGGATTTTTTTATTATTATTATGGATTTTCGTGAATGAAATGATTTTATTTAAAAAGTGATAAATCTAAATTATATATATTTTTAATACTTTTCACATAAAATTAGAACCCATTTAACTTAGAAAGTGTTTATAATTCATTTGGATAACGTAAAGAAATATATGTTATGATCATTTAGTCTATATCTGTCTAAAATAATATATTGCATTAAACAATGTGTGCCCACACCCACATGTACAACATGTTATAGAATGAAAAAAAGTTACCTTCTTGAGGTGACTTATACCTTATTAATTCACATAAATGATTCTGAAAGTTTTTGGAATGATGTAGTACTCACTATGTCTTTTTTAATAAATCAAATACCCTTGACTATTCTAATGGGTAAATCACCTAATAAAATTTAACATCCAGATACTTCATTATTTTCTTTGGTTCCCAAAGTTTTTAAATGTGTAAGTTTTGTTCATCAACTAGAGTATGGCCATAATAAATTAGATCATATAGCCATTACGCATATTTTCCTTGGATACTTCGGACACAAAGAGGTTACCATTGTTATAGTCCTTTACTCTGTGAATAATATGTGTATGCATATATTATATTTTTTTAGTCCACTTTAGTTTTCTTTAAAAGGATAACAAATCTTTTAATGTGGAATTTGTGCATATACTTGTTGTTGTTGAAAAAGACGTAATCCAATCTTTTACCTCTACTGACTCCTTTATTCCCATTGTGCCTCAATTGAAAGTCTACTCACAATAAAAATTGATAGATAATGCAGTCAATCATGATGTGTTACTCACCATATCTTCTTTCAAGCCTAATGACTTAGTGACTTCTTTAGCTTGGCTTGGTATTCATATGCCTTAAGAAACTATAAGGGTGCATGTATTGATCATCCTATCTCAAATATATTTCCTTTCAATGCTTGTTTCATACTTTTCTTAAATTTATCATATCCATGTCTTCTCATTCTATTTTTAAGTAATACAACGAAGCATTGTTAAATAAGGGACGGAAGTCGGTAATGGAAGAGGATTTTTTTTTTTTTTAATGATAACAGGGTTTCCCCGCCTCTTTAAGGTGAGATTATTCCAACGAATGCACGTAATCACCCGCTAACCATGTGTATTGGATAATCCAAGGGGAGGGGAATTGAACTCATGTCTGTGTAGAGCAAACCCACGAATGAAGCCATTCACCCAAACCATGATGGGTTTAATGAAATGACCACTCTTTATCATATAATAACACTTAAGAGTGCACTAGCTACCTACTACTAAATATATTGTTGATGTTAGGTAGGTGTATACCATTAATTTTTGTCCTGATGGTATGATTAAATGTTTAAAGGTTCACTCAATTGCTAAGAAATATACTTAGACTTGGTGTTGATTGTATTAAAACATTTTCTCATGCCGATAAGTTAAATTCCATTCATGTTATTCTTTCTATGACCATTAATCATAGTTGATCCCTCTTTTAACTAGATATAAAAGAATACCTTTCTTTATGGTAATTTCATAAAGGATGTATATATAGAGGAACCACTTGAATTTATTGTTCACGGGAATTCTGATAAGGTGTGTAAACAAAGCAAGGCGATTTGTGGGCAAAAGCAGTCACCACATGAATGATTTGATAAATTTAGTAAAGTTGTGTTGAACTATGGCTTTGTTCGAAGCCATGTTAATTATTCTAACTCTATAAAGAAATATGCATAAAGTCTTATTGTGCTAGTAGTATATGTTAATGATATTATTATTACTACAAATGATAACGGGGAATTGAGGAGCTTAAGAAGTGTTTTTAGAGGCATTTTTTCTTAAAAAATATTGGTCATCTTCAATACTTTTGTGATATAAAAACTACTAGATTAAGGAAAGTAATTAATCTATTTCAACATAAATATGTTCTGAATTTACTCACAAAGATGGGCCTTTTGTACTAAGATGGTTGATATCCCAATGGATTAGAATAAAAAACTTATTGATGATCAATAAGATATATTTGAAGACCCATGGAGTTATAATATATTAGATGGGAAATGGATTTTGTGGTATCTTAAACAAGCATCAGATCATGGCATATTGTACAAACAGAACAATCATCTTCATATCATATACTCTATATAGATTGGGTAGGTTCTTTAGTAGATAAGCAATCTACTACTAAATGTTATATATTTATGGGAGGAAATCTAGCCACATGAAATATTAGGAAATAAAGTGTTATGGCCCGAACAAGCACTAAAGCAAAATATAGAGAAATGGATCATACTATTTGTGAGTTAATGTGGATCGAGAAATTATTTCAGAAAATGAGATTTTCAGTGAATCTAGCTATGCATTTATTTTATGATCATCAACACTACAAGAAAAGGGGGCTTTAGCCTTGGTTCAAAACAGTGGCTAAAAGGTTAAAAACTGAGGCTAAAGCCTTTAGCCTCAGTTTTGCCTCAGTTATCCAAAGCGAGGTTGAAACCCCCGTGGCTAAAAGCTTTAACCTCAGTTTTAGCAACCGAGGCTAAAATGACTTTTATAGCCTCAGTTCTTCAAGTGAGGCTAAAAGAACCTTTTTAGCTTCGGTTTTTACGGAATGAGGCTAAATCAAAATTTTAGCCTCCATTGTTTCTAAGTGAGACTAAATCCAAATATTAGCCTCAATTGCTTCCAACCAAAGCTAAATCTATTTTTAACCTCGGTTCTCAACAACCGAGGCTAAATCCTTTAGCCACAGGAATTTCAGCCTTGGTTCTCAACAACCGAGGCTAAATCCATGCCTCGGTTACAAATTGAGGCTAAAAATGTTTAATTTTTTCAAATATTTATTTAAACTACTAATCCATTCATTCAATCCACTCATCAAAGGAAGATGCAGAAACAGGACTCAAACAATACAACAACAGTCTGACCACCAAACAACAGATTATCTGTATCATCAATAACTCCCATAAAAGGAGAAAAGAAAAAGGCCTCTCTCAACTCTGCTCTTTTCAGTTAATGGCAGTAGCAGCTCTACTTGAAAATTCCCTAAACTCTATCACTTAAAAAGGACAACAAGAGGAGAAAAGAAATGAAAATTAGAATATGATGAAACTCCAGATCTATGGTTTGCCATCATGCTTTATTGTCTCCAACTGCCTCCCTTTGGCAGCAACGGCAACCATCAGATCATCGAAGTCTTCCCCAGCAATACCTCAATCTATAACAAGTATGAACAAAAACATTACAACTGCAAACATTAGTGTATGCAAATAGCTACCTCCCAAAAATAAAAAGTAAACGGGAGTCTGGTTGTTGAGATTAAGTAACTAGTGTAGCTAAAGAGAAGAGATATATATGCTTGTGTCTTTCTGAAAGAAACGGAGGGAGGTGGTTTGATAAAACTGTAAAAATAATCAAGAAAAAGCATGGGTATTTGAATTTGATCACTTCAAATAAGAAAAGAAGAAGGTAGTAAGGATGATTAATTTGACATGATATATATTAAAAACTAGCATTAACAGTGCCAACCTTCGCTTTTGCCTCCAAATGTGGTATAGGTACGGAGCTAATTCATCCATCATTTTGCACTTCACTTTCTTACTTCAGCAACATTAGATGGGCTAGCTACCATCCAAACGAGTCCACGAATCAGGTACTTCTACTATCAGGTGGGTTGCACTCTATAAAAACAGGTAAGTCTACTATTAGGTGGTCCACACTATAAAAACATGGTGATTAATAGAAAATGAGAGAAACGTCCTTGAGAGGAGAAACAAAGAACAACGGTAGACAATCCATTTACACTTATGCTCACTGGTAAATCAAACTCTTATTTTTAGGTATGCTCAAATCCATGGATTTGTTGCATGAACAGGCTACAACCTTTCATAAGCCTCGGCCTTTAAAAGAAGAAGAAGAAGAAGAAGAAGAAGAATGGCCTTCTGTATATATTATGTGTGGCCCGTATCTTTTCAGTATCTATGAATAAGTGGGCCCCATAGTCATAAATCTGGCAAAGTACAAAGAAATTACTTAGACATTAAACCAAAAAGGTCATAACCCTTCAATAAGTAACCTGGGAATGGTAAGTGGAGTGGGTTGGGGGCACAGAACAGAAAAAGGCTGCCAATGATTGCTATACTACACTGTTTATTCATTTGACTATGACAAATATATATATATATATATATATATATATATATATATATATATATATATATATGGAAGGAAGAAAATAACTGGATGATTTGGAAAGATCTTCAACTTCATGTTGTATCGCATGAATAGCTAATAATTCAAAAAGCTAAAGGTGGATTTACCTTGAATTTATTATCTCAGCCAACAGCCCCAATGTGATTCCGAAGAATAGTGGATGATCTTGAATATTTCTTTGATGTCTTTTCTCTACATCTTTTGTTTCTAAGAAAAGCAATTCTGCAGAATTAGATTGATCATCTGCAAAGAATCATACAAATTATGAATAACAACAAAATGCTTTCACCTCCAAAAGGATTTTAAGAATAACCACTACAAAAAAACTCCGAATCAGCGGCGCAGTGTCACTGGTGGCCCCGACAAAATGCCCGTGTAGATGTAGAATGAGCGGCGTCTTCACGTGGCCGCTAGTGTACGGATAAGTCACCGCCGCTGGAAAAGAAAAAAAAAAGTTTTTCCCACCCGGATAGCATTCCCAAATTGCGCCCGCCATTTTTCTCCCCATAATCCATTTTTCCCTCCTCTCCCAAATCACCCCATCCCCAAATCGCGCGCGCACCCATATTTCTCTTCCAAAAATCTTCTTCCCTCTTCTCTCCCAAATCCGCCCCGACTCTCTCTCTCTCTCTCTCTCTCTCTCTCTGCAACTCCACAACGCGATGGAGTCATTTTAGCCAGATGGGAAAGACTCTGAAATTGGCGGCAGCAGCTTCAGGACGATCTCCTCTCCCTCGAGGACACGGGTCAGCCGATCCAGGACTGGTTCGAAAATCGACGGCTCCACCAACACCCCCTCATCTCTTCCCTCCAATCCCTCGTCCCCAACCTCGTCTCCTCCCTCAATCTCTCCCTCCAGCTCATCTCTTCCTTTAATGGCCGATCCTTCACTCCAAACCCTAACCCTAACCCTAATCTTATAAATGCCTTCGAAAATCGACCTTTCACCCCTCGCCACGATCTAAAACTCCAGTCGCTTCTTTGCCAAACCCTCATCCGATCCACCTTAGCAACCCCGCTGATCTGACAATGATAAGAAGCTATTAGATGATGATGGAGATGCGGATCCGCTGTTTGTCATCCGATCCATGGTCGATGTCTGCCTCTTTTGAGATGCAAGGTAAGAATCCCACACACCATTATTGGATGGTGGGAGATATGTCCAGCCGACTCCCACTGCATCCTGTGCTAACACAATGTTTTACCTATTTTTATTAGAACCCTTTATTGAAAGGAAAGAAGTGGAAACAAATGCATCTGGTAGTAGCTAGCGGTATACTATAATTAATCTGCTAGAATTGAATAGCAGAGTAAGATTTGTGTAGCTGGCCCCAATTAATTAGGATAAGGCTTAGATGATGATATATTACAACGTTCTGTTATTATTATTATTTTTATATGGAATTTCTGTTATTGAAATGAAAAATGCTTATAGTTTCTTTGATTTTATTAGAATTTCTATCCATGTTTTGATCCATGTTTTTCTATGGAATCCCGTTCGGAATTGCCGAGAAGTATAAGGGGATCCTTGGTGCTCGACCAGACAGGGCTGGGTAACCTATGAGTTTGATCTCCTCGGTCTCTTTGGTGGGGGGTTGGTCGCGTTGCATGGGTTTTCTTTTTCCCTGGCCTGTGGCAGTTTCTTCCATGTTCTTTTCTCTGAGGTTGTATAGGGTATATGATAGGTGAGGTCCAATTCCTTTTTGTTGGGGCCCGCCCAAATGACTGTACATCGATCTCATTTCTTTAATAATATTTAGGTGGCCCGTTCCACCTTTTTGGAAAAAAGAAAAAAGAAAAAAAGTCAAGCCGATGTTTAACTTGATCAATTTATATCCATATATCGATTTATATCAAGTTGAACATAGACTTCCAGTTTTTTTTTTTTTTTAAAAGAATTTATATACATGTTTTCTCGTTCGAAGAATCTGAGTGATAGTGTGTTGACTATGGTACAATCAAAGCAAGTGTAAAGTTCGTGTAACGAGGACACTTATTCTTCCCTATGTCGTGTCTGATACTAGTGGTGCATGGACACTAGTTTCAAGGTACATGTTGACTCAGCTATTAGGAAAAGAATATTTCAATTATTTATTATATCGGTTGTTTGTTTTGGAATCAGTAAAATTTTTGTTTGATATGAATTGCAAGTGGGTTGTGCCACCTGTGTGGGGTTCATAATGTGTAGCATTTGAACTTCGGGTGTCTTCAATCTGCCATGGGTAATTTGTAATATTTTCTAGACATTTTAAATGTAAGCCTATTTTCATGGAGATGAAGGATGATAAGATAAAAAGTATTTCATGGTCAGGTGTATAAAATGTTTTATTAGGGTGTGTTTGGTAGTTTGACATTTGGTGTATTTGAAGGGATTTCAGTTTGAAGGTGCATTTGGCAGTTGGAATTTGGTGTATTTGGATTTTAATCTAATCTAAACCCCCATTTTGGAGGGTTTTTGAAAATGCAGTCTTGAGGTGAGTCTCTTTTTGCAATGTGCTCTGTTCCAATCCTGGACTGTCATTGCCTTCTGCAACTCCTTTCTGCAAGTGTCAAATGTGTTATTGATTCTGGCAGCATTAGCATTAGCCTAATGATGGCATTAGCATTAGTGTGGCTTTCTATTTATGTGGTGGAGCTGATTCTGCCAAAAGCTTGGTGGGTGTGCATGTGTTGATCTCCTATTTTACCTGTGTGAATTTTAGGTGCATTCCTTTTGTAATTAATGTCATGTTGCTATGAATGCAGATGGGGATTCCAATTCAAACTTCATCAAAATCAAGCCCATGGAGAAAGGTAAATTTTGGAGTCAGACTTTGTATGTTCTTACCACGACAATTTTGGGCTTATAGTTCTTATGATCATTGCTAGTTTTACATGGGGCAGTTTTATTGTTGTTTTATATGTTGAACTATGTTCACCTGCATGAACTCTCCACATGCACCCATACACAGTTGTGGGACACCACGCTACAAATCAAAGATCTATTTGATTACTATTGTACCTTTTCTCTTGACGTATCTACCTACGGACTGAAATTTCAACACTGATGTGTTGTTCGTGATGGGAATTGGAAGAGTTTGCTTAGATCCTGCATGAATTCTAGTGAGTCAATCTTTCTTTTAGACCTTTCTTAGGCATTAGACCTATCTGCTAGTTGGATTTTGATTAACTCGAAGAGATCATTGTTTCCCTACTTAATATCCAAGATTATTGTCTTTCTTGGAAGGTTAGAAGCCATATCACTACCTTTGGGTATGGCCACAAAGTAGGGCTGAACTCAATGTACCCACTTCCTATGATTTGTACTAATGCTCTAGGCTAGCCTAGTTATTTGTTGGTTTTTAACTGAAGAAGCATGAATATAAATATATATATATATATAAGCAATTTGCAGATTGTGAAATAATATCCTAAACCCAACAATATTTTCAATTTGTGGGAGGTTAGAGTAAACTAGGAAGGATTAGTTTTTACCCCAACATGAGTGTGTGTGTGTGTGTGTGTGTGTGTGTGTGTGTGTGTGTGTGTGTGTGTGTGTGTGTTGTAACTGACTGTCGTTGTTTGGGTATAGACTGATTTTGATTGCAATAATTAAGTTGCAACATGATATTTTAGCTAGCACACTTCATTTTAGATTTACCAAATAATGTTTGCACCTTTTTCATCAATTTACCAAATAACAATTAGTGCAACCACTTCATGTCTGCATGTGTCTCATTTTACATCTGGCTAATTTAGAAGTTTGACAAATTAGAGATTATTATTTTGTTTATTTATTTGCTGTTTCATTTTGTATTTCTTGACCAAGTCACTTCTAATATGTATGAACAATTCCTACAGGGTGTTGAAAGTGCCACTTTATTTTTATTTGTTATGAAAATATATTATCTCAAATACACAAATTTGTCCTTAAAAAAAAAAAAAAGAAGTCGAAGTTGGGAATCTGTGTGAAATTGGCGCATTAGGGGGCCAGCTTCTAATTGAATTCCCTTGATCCGCCTTGAATTCAACAAAGGGGTAGCTTTGATGCATTCAGATTCTAATTGTCAAACATCGTTTATTAATTTTTTTAATTTTAATTTTAATTTTTAATTTTTTTGTTTGTTTAGGAAGAGTAGGACTTAAGCTGAAACTTGTGCAGGCTACATTTAAATCACTTGTTGGTGTGGGTTATCAAACATTGCAGAGTTTACTTTTGGTCTTGCAATAAATTACATTCAGTGAAAGTCTTGTGGGAACTGGATATTATATACATACTCATATATTTTTATTGGGGATGCAGTCTTTGCATTTTATTTTTTTCCTTTTTCTTTTCTTCTTCTTCTTCTTCTTCTTCTTCTTCTTTTTTTTTTTTTTTTTTTTTTTTTTTTTTTTCCTCTTTATAGGATTTTTGCTCCTTTTAGCGCTTTTTCGCCCTTTAATAAAGTTGCTTATCTTTAAAAAAAATATATATATATTTCTTCGGCTATCCATCTAGTAAGCTCCACTATTTTTTTTTTTTTTTTTAATGTATTTTCTGCCTGGATTATTGATCTTTGCTAATCTTAGATGCTTTAGTTTCTAGTTCATGCTCTTTCATGAGTAGAATGTACTCTCCTTTTCATATTTTCATCAAGGGATACCAAAATATTACGGTTTAATTTGTGACAGAATACTTCTCAGTTCTCATCTGTTTCCATGCAAAATTTGCTTGATGTTGATGCCCATAGAAAAATCCACATTTGTGATGACATTATGTTGGTTGAGCTTGTGTCTGTGACCAAAATTGGAGCTTTTGATTACAGGCCCATCTTCTTTTAAGTTTATGGATTGTTTTTGGAACTTGCAGCATATATTTTAGTGTTTTTTCTTTTATTCGCTTGTGACTTTTTAGTGTCTTGCTTAAATGATTTGTTTTTTGGGGGAAACCTTTGTTAATGGATTACATGCTTCTTTCATACTTTTGCTGTTGACTTTATAACTAGTTGTTTGCAAAATTGATAAGATATTACGGTTTTGTTGTTTGCAAAATTGCAGTCAGGTAAACAATGCTTATGCAGGTATTATTTGCCATATAGTCTGGGAAAAGGCTTGGTTTCAGATAATGCAGAATCTTCTAATTGAAAACCAATTTCCATGACCTGAAGATTATTCATTAGCAGATCTTTGTTAATGACAAAATTAATATAATAGTCAACAATGGCCAGGTATTCCCACATCATCATTTCACATTTGAGATTATAGGAAAATAGAATATGACATTGTCCTGGTGTCCTACTCTATTAAAATTTCATTATTATTATTATTATTATTTTACTGTATATTGGATTCATTGAGTCTGAGAGTCTGTGTGTGAGTATAGGTATGTCCTTATGAGATTGACTTTTTCCATTAGTCATTAGAGTTGGAACTCTGAATCTGGAATGGAAGTAATGGGTTGAACATGTCTGGGTGAATTATAATTTATAAATATTTGGAGTTTCATATTTGTAACTGGAATTTTCATTCAAGGTCTGGACATGACAGCCCTTTCTTGCCCATTTCTCTCTGAACCCAATGTCGCCCATAGGAATATCCACCAACTCAGTCCTGTCCACCCAGTCCAAGTAGTCCCACATTCTCCACAAAAGATGACCAACATTCGATATCTCAAATCAAATGTGAATCTGACCATATTGAAATCCCCCCCCCCCCCCAAAAAAAAAAAAAAAAAAAAACAAAAACATGTGTACCACCTATGCTTCGAATAGAATCTAATTCCTCTAAAAAAAAATGCACTACTGTACCACCTAGTCTGGGCTGTAGAATGATGTGAATACCCATCTAAAGCCCGACACCACCTCCCTTAAAAACACAAATCGAGTTAATCACACTCCAAAGAATCCTCCTTCCACACCTTCGAATCCGAGATTATCACTATACTCGTAGTGGCACCCACAACATTAAGCACCACCCCATTCCTTATCCTTGCCAGCCTGGATGGAATTTATCTTTGCCTTATCAACCGACTAAAGCTCTGTCAGTTCTTTTCCACCTTGACAACATTATTGGCACTATATCAGAGTTTCTAATATGTAATGTTTTTTCTATCAGTATTTGATTGCTGAAATTTTAATTCCAAGTACTTTTCTCCTATGATAATAGTTATGGCATTGACAAGGTCCGGTTTTTTTTTTTCTTTGCAGGTGTTTAACTTTAGATGTGCATTACGAAGAAGCCCATCTTCTTCATTGACAAACGACTGCATTACAGCAATGGCCGAAGGGCTGCATGCCTGCATCCATATTTTTACAATCATTTTGTTACTCTTATTTGGGGTGATAGTGGTTCCACCTATTTGTCTAATGCTGATTCTTGTGTTGATTCAGAATGGAATTCTTTTAGTAGTATCGTAGTGCAATTGTGTAGTAACAGGTTCAATCCTCAAGAACCTTCAAATATCATGCCTAGTACATCATGGGAGTTTCTAGTTAACAAAGAAAGTCCACTTGAATTACTGCAAGCACACCTCTATACTAGGATTTCTTTTGCAGTTGTGCTCGACTCTACGAATCTGCTTCCTCGGTGCATGCAATCTCGATAAACAAAGTCAAGAGAAGTCATTCTACTATCAGACATTGGACTCCTTGCATGCACTGTATGAAACTCTGAAGCTAGATAATCTACGGAAATAGTACATTCCTGCTCTTTTTCCTATCAGTAGGACCTAGTTCACTATGTCTAGTCATAATTGTTACTGCAGTCAATTCTATCAAATATTCAATAGTTTCTGTGGCGGTTTTCTCTAAGTATTATTATTTGTTCATTTTAGCCATGTCTGGACCCTTACCGTAATAGGCTTCTTGTGGGTTTTGTTTATCTTTTCAAACTACCAACTATTGCTGACATGCTTTTCCTAAGTTCTTAATGACCATCAATTGAGATGGGTTTCATGGTTGCCAATTATGTATGTTTCCGAAATACCATTTGGTAACTCTGGCATTTTTTTGAACCATAACTCGAATTTCATTAAAGAGCCATAAGGAGAAAAGATACAGGCTTACAAGGTAGAATTATCAATAAAAAAACCTTCTCAGGTAGCATTTTTGTCCCTTTTTTTTTGCTTAAATGGAAAAAAAAATTAATGATTCTTATTTATTTGAAGTTCTTGCAGGGTGGTGTATCTAACCTTGTTCGTTTTCAAGGTCTTCATTCATTGTACTTCGATGCGATCTCCATTTTTCTGACAAATTGTGTGATCTCTCTCTTGGGGCAAGTTCATTTAGGACTTCGTTCTTGAAAAATTTTCTTTTAGGAGCAGTTTTTGCCTAGCTACCACTCTTAAACCTGTCCTATCTTGAATCCTCTCCAATTCATACATGCTCATCCATTAGTTTTCACGCACTGTGCCATTAATAGAATCCTCCATACTACTATGGTTGCTATTGAAACATATTTAAAAATAATCAGACTCATCCCACAAATGACTTTCTTAATGCACAAACTCAATTTGGCGAATTAGATTGAAGGTTTACTGAGTTGATCTTGAACTTAAACTGATCATTATATATATAAAAATTTGGACACCATGCACAAGCCCTGCCAAAGCAAGTTGACCCTGCCAAGTTCATCATTTTATCCATGTGTTTTTTTTAGCATTGATTGAAATTATACTTATTGGATTTCTTTGTGTAAGATGCTTATTAGTGATGTTTTTGGTAAAATGTTGCTTTCGTAACTCCTTGGGCCATATCATTGAGGTTCATATTGTCCCTCTTCTTATTTTATACTCATTGTCAGATATTTCTCATATTATTTATGTCAAGTATATCATTTCATGATTTAGATAATGTTGCTTGTTTATTTAGTGTCCAATTTGAGAGTTGTTTTGCCTTCTATTTTTCAAGGTCTGCAAAGTGGCTCCCATTCTAGGTGAGACCAAGGTGTGGCGGTGCATAACACTAACGAAGCGTATCTTTTTAATCGATGTCCGGAGTTGTTTATTACAACAAGGACACCGAAACCGATATTGTACTTAAGGGTGTGGTATGTACTCACTGCTTGCACTTTTCTGTAGAAGTTAATGCTTAGATCTTGTTTGGATGACAAACCGAAATTAGTTCTCGAAAATTGTGTTATGTGAAACCGTAGTTCATCAAAATTCATTTTATCGAAGATACTTTTGGAAGACAAGTGTCTGCATTTCTTTCTCATGCTTCACCATCATTGAATAGTTGGTCCTTTTTTTTTCTTCAGGTCAAGTCATATTTATCTGTTTGAAACACAAAAGAATCCCATATGGTGTGTATCATGGAGATGCTGCTTGGTTAGTGACCCAATCACCAATCAGCTAGCTGGTGTCAAAGCTCCATGGACCCTACCATAATTTATGTGTTTTTATCTAGGCAGTCCATCAATTTTGCCAGCTTATTTTAAGGCATGAGCCTAAAAATGAAGCAGATCCAAACTTGAAGTGGGCCACACCACAGGAAACAATGGGGATTGAATGCATTCGAAACTCTAATGGGCCACAAAATAGTGGGGATGGAAAAACTCACCATTGACACTTCCTTGGGCCCACCATGATATTTATATGACATCCAAACTGTTCATACAGTTTCAATTATACCCGTAAGGATGAACAAAAAACACAAATATTAGACTGATACAAAACTTCAGTGACCCTAGGGAAGGTTTCAATGATAAGCGTTCAATCATCACTTTTTCCTATGGCATGGCCCACTTTAGTCTAGGGTCTGTCACATTTTTGGGTGAGTGGCCAAAGTCTTGGCCCACTAAGGTGGCCATCTAGATGCTTGACAGGGGATTCGGTCCTTTTAGTGTCACCGAGGTGGTGTAAAATCTCGGTTGTGATCCGATTTCTGTAGCGATTGTTGTAAATGTTCTAGTTCAACTCTCTTGAACAGTAAGTCGGCATTCTTGAGTTCAACAAAAGGGCAAAAAGTGCAAGAGTGTAACTTTTGTAAGTGTAATCTGGTTAAAATGGACTAGGCAGGATGATTGATTTGTTTAGGTAATGTTTGGACAACCCAATCTAAATCTGAGATTGCGACTGAGATATTTGTTCTATGTTCAAATCAAAATCTGAGATTGCAGCCCAATCAAACTAATGTGACTCAAGTTCATATTTTCTCTATAATTCCTTGCAACTAATTGCATGCTTTGGAGTAAGATGCAGTAATGTGTATGTTTTAGGGAATGTGTTTGTTTGCATGAAGGAGTAAAATGCAGTAATGTTTATGTTTTAGGGAACGTTTCGTGTACCTAATCAAGCATGTGTACTTGTGTATATGTTGTTCTTCCTTTCCTTTTGTATTAGCCATTCATTTCTGTGTGAGATGAAGGGCTAGCTCTTGCAACTTCCTTGGGTGCACCAGCTTCAGTCTCTCCTTGTACTCCTGCATCTCCCTCTTATATCTCTCCTTGTCCTTCAATCCATGGTCCTGATAGATCATCCTCTCTTCTTAGGAGAGCTTGTTCCAGGATCCTCCAATCATTTTACTGAACTCTCTTTCTCGCTATGGGTATAGGAGTTTGAGCTCGGAACTCTCTTTTACACAAATGATGCACTTGTTATAGTTGGTGGGAACTTGAATACTGCAATCACATCCCTCCATTTCTTCTCCCCAAGAACCTTTTCAAAGCCACCTCTTTTAGTCACCTCTCCATATAAAAGATGCAAATCAAGCTCTTTCCCTCCAATAATAGGAATCATGAATCTTGTTCCAAGGGTAGAATGAAAACGTCTTAGAGTGTCCATGAAAACTCCAGGCTTGTTCATAACCTCTTCATGTAAGGAAAGGGGTGGGATTGAATGGTATTTGGGTGGATGGCATGGATTTCTAGGAAATGATGGTGTTGCCAGTGGATTGTCTTGAGATCTATGGGATTGCTATATCCAGTCTGTTTGGCACGCCTGGCCAATCCGGGGATTAAACCTTCCCATCCCTTCCAATCCCATGAACCAAACATGTCATAGGCAAATTTGAACGGATTAGGGTGGATTGGATGGGATTTAAAGGTAATGATGGTGTTGTCATTTTTAGAATCTATCAAATTACCCAAAGCAGATAACTTTAGAATACGAGTCACGATAGGCAGTTTTACAATTTTCAGGTAGCTTTCCACTTGCAACTCTACAAGTTCATTGTAATTTGATCTCAAGTGAAGCAAAGAAAGGTGATATGTCCCGAATCTTCTTCTTTATATCTTCAAGAATGACCTTGGGAATGTCAAAATCATTCAAGCCAACAAGTATATGCTTCTAAAAGAGAATCTCCATCAAAATGGTCTGCAACATATTAAAGAACTTAACGGCCTCTTCTGTTCCCTTCTTGTCAAGAACAAAAGTAACAATCTCTATGAATGATGACTGCAGTAAATCTCTATTGAAATCAATCCTCACCATTTCACTTTTACTGATCAAATGCCTCTCCCCAAAGTAGTAAAAAAACGCAGGTAAAGCACTCTGTACTATTTGCAAAACAGTCCACAGAGGACCTGTACGGTGAGCCTTAAGCAAAGCAGGTTCTGGTAAAACTGGTGAAATACACAGCCAATTGTTGCATAGTCGTTTTGTTCAAGAAAAAAGTCCTAAACATGAGTTTAAGTGACAATAAAGAATCATGCATCAGTTGTAAATTCAGACTACCACTATGAGAACTACGGATTTGCTTTTCAACACTAAACAGCTCCAAAACTTCTGCCTTTGCTGCTAGAGACTGGATAAAATATATGAACACAATCCCCATCAAAATCCGCACCTAGGGGAGCACAAATAAGAGGATTGATCTTAACAGTATGGTCGTCATGCACATAGAGGGAGAAAAAAAAGGAAAAAGAAAGAAAGAAAGGAAAAGAAAAAGAAGAGATTTTTTTTATTTTTTATTTTTAATGAAAACTGAATCTTCTTTTGGTTATTAAAAGATAAAATGTCTTCTTTCCATAGCCAGGCAAGGAAAATCAGATTGCAAGCATTATAATATTGTATTAGGTTATAACTTCTTTCAACATGTTAATGGTCACATCCCTTGTTGGTTCTGTTTATTATATGCAATTTCTTAGATGACTTGATGCTTGTTTGTTCCTGTAGAAGATCTCATGTGCTTGTTAGCCTAAAGCTGCAAATATTATTTTCCATAGTCGATGCACCAGCATCGCATGGGTTCCTGAAAGTGAAGGCACTTTTGTCGTTGCTCATGCCGATGGAAACTTTATAGTCTTGTACCATGCTTGCTCAACCTCGTACAATATGCTTCGTGTGCTCAGGCTTTTTTTTTTTCTTTACACAAGGAGGCCCACAATCACTAGTAGTATAGATCATTTATATGATGGGGCTGACAGTGGATGGACCATTTACAAAAATCTCCCATATGTATAATCATGAATCTTCAATTGTTAAACAGACATTAAGGAAAAAAATTACAGCAACGGTCCACATTCAACTTGAAAAGGGCGCTTTGATGGTTCAATTTCACATTATGGGATTTTTAATTAATTAATTAATTTATCTTTTTCATTTGGCATCCATATTAGGGACCATCATATCTATGGGATGTTTTTTTTTTTTTTTTTTCATTTGGCATCCATATTAAGAACCATCATATCAATGGTTTTGATCAGGACCCCTGGTCTCGTTTATACATATCGAGATCGATGCATCATTTTCTCTGTCGACAGCTTCGATCCCATTTACTTGTCGGGTATCCCGAGATCCAAGTAGTTCATCAAATTGTTCGCATCCCGTTCCAGTAGATTGTTCTCATCTTTCTAGTGTGCAATTGATTAGTATGGGAACTTGAGTAAATTATTCTCACTGTCTATTTTTAGCACAAATTGAGGCCCATTCAATAAATGAAATTTGCTGGATACTTTACACACTACCTTTATAGCAGGACCTTTACACAACTACCTTTATAGTAGGACCTACGTGATGAATGGCCATGTGACCTCTCAGATCTTCCTACCATGTTGAGCGCTCACATATGAATTGTTATAGTACGACCACCACCGATTGCGTGCTACAACTGTAATCATCTTCGATCTCTCCCTCTTATGTTTCCTGTTGTTGAAATGAAGCCATTCCTACAATCAGACTATGAAAGACAGCCAAAGAACAAAAAAAGGAAAAGAAATTTACATTTGATCCATCATCCATGTATCATGCATATGTGCTTGATATAAGACCTAACTAACCTTGATTTATGAGCCACGGAACATACAAAGCATGGCCCACTATCAATGGATTCTTCATTCCCTGTCATCAACGACCAATCTCAGTTTTCTGTTGCACATGCACGGTCCAACAAGGTAATTTGGCCCTAATCTTTTCCAACCATTTTGAGTTGTCAAAATATATCATCACCCTACGTGCATCAAATCAAATGAGTGCCAGTCAGACAATTGTTTTTGCACCATGCATCTAGGTACTAATATCTTTTGACCTTTCAAACAACAAGCCTAGATTTTGTTCTAACTGAATATTAAGATGCATGTTTGCATATTTAGGAATAATAAATTTTCCCTTAATGGGGCCTAAAAGCACATATCGTTGACTCAGGGAAACATGGAGAAATTTGTGGATCCATCCATCCATCCATCATGATGCATGCATACACACATTCACAAACACACCTCATCCATCCATCCGTGCAAGCATACATACATCCATCCATTCATGCATGCATATACACACATAAAAACATGGATTTCATCATACAACCATGCACCCATTAAAACATGAAATGGAAAATTAGATTGCTTGTTTTGAAAACCAGTTACTTCCATTTTCTGTTTTTTAAGACGAGAATTTATTCCTCATTGTATGGCATACACGAACAAACAAGGTTTCACGGGAAAAGAGAATGAAAGGCTCAAGAAGTAGAAGGTCGGCATTTCATCTCTCCTTGCGATTTTTTTTTTTTTTTTTCTAAATGGGGTTGCAGGACCATGCGAGTTGGTTATATCTAAGTATTGGTCGGATATTGCCTGAGAATTAAATTGTGTTTGTTTTCCTTTCGGTTACATTTTAAGGCATCTTATGTTAAAAAAGCTAGGATTCAGTGGCCTTATTGTTGTTTTTTGTTTGTTTTTCATTAGTTTCTCATAGCAAGTTGTGATTTTGGTTCGTTTCCTTTTGCTATTGAAATGCTAGGAATTTACTTAGCATTTAAAAAGTGTGGGCTGCTCCTTGTTTATTTTTCTTTGTTGGATAGACTTGGTAGAAGAGAAGTATCTTGTCCCAGCTTCTTAGGGTCTGCTTCAAGTATCTTTTTTTTCTTGGTTGCCAAAATTCCTATCTAAGACCCTATCTTGTGCGAGTGAAAAAACCATCTTGTCCATTATCACCACCTCTATCATGGTCCTGTTAGAGTATCTAAGGGCCCATTTGGCCGGGTGGATTGGAAGGGATTGAATAGTATTAGGGTGGATGGCATGGATTTCTAGGTAATGATGGTGTTGTCAGTGGATTGTCTTGAGATCCATGGGATTGCTATATCCAGTCTGTTTGGCACGCCTGGCCAATCCAGGGATTAAACCTTCCCATCCCTTCGAATCCCATGAACCAAACATGTCCCAGGCAAATTTGAACGGATTAGGGTGGATTGGATGGGATTTAAAGGTAATGATGGTGTTGTCAGTGGATTGTCTTAAGATCCATGGGATTGGGATTAGATTATCGACTCCGTTTGGCACGCCCGGCCATTCCCGGGATTTAACTTCCAATCCCTTCCAATACCATCCAATCCCTTCCAATCCGACCGGCCAAACGGGCCCATCACCACCTTACTACGCAATCCTCTTCTGTGTTAATGGCAGAAGCTAATTTCTTCATATTACATAAAACCTAGGTGGGGCCCACCATGTTGTTTGTTGGAAATCTACCATTTCCATTCGTTTTTCCATATCATTTTAGGACAATTTCCCAAAACTCACACAAATCCAAAACTATTTCTTTTTTTTTTTTTTTGGGTTAGTTGTTAGTACACACCCGTGTCAGTACATTAAAAACTTAGGTTCATCAGGTACAAGCCACTATATGGCTTTCCTTGTGCTGAATTCATGTCCATCCATATTGAGTTGCATGCTAGTTAATGCTTCTGTAAAAAGGCTCAGATTGAGTTGCATGCTATGATGCTTATGATGCAGTTTTATCCTTGAAGAAAAAGGGAAGAAAAATCTATCCACATATTTATATATATATATATATATATATAAATCCATAGCTATTCTCCTCCATCTGCTAGTTACAGGTATTTATTGGTTCCTTTTATTTTATATCAAATTTATTTTTTGGTTATTTTATTTGTTTTGTAAACTTTTTTTCTTTGCATTGGTAACTGAAGGTGGAGCGTTGGTAACAGAGGGGGGCTTTGCTGCTTCATATGGGGATGGATATGGACTTCATTCGGTATGGTTGTTTTTACAGGAAATATTTGTGACTGAAAATTTAATTTTAGATAGTGTAACTCAGATTATGAGTGTATATATTGTTTTATTACCTGACCTCTATGCATGGCAGGGTGGTGCTGACAAAGGTCCTCTATATGCATGAGTTCTAGTTCTTGGGGTGCATTTCAGAAGTCTTGCCTCGGGCGTCACTGAAGTCCATTGATTTTTTCTTTTTTCCTTTTGCTTTTCTTTGTGTCTCAATCTGTAAATTTTTTGTCCATTATGTAACCTTTCATTCTCAGGTCCCTGTAAATGAGGTTGGTTGTAAATGATTAACAGGTTGTGTTTGAATCCTAATTTAAGCCTGTAAAGGTCTTTTGATTTAGAAGATTCAGCCTAGCAGAATTTTTAATTATTTTTATTATTTTTTTCTTTTACACTGTAAATGGTTTACTAGCGTTTTAAACAGATTTTACAGGCGTTTTTAATCTCTCATTAGTATACGTTACAAACTTTTAGCGGCGGTTGTTGTTATTTTTGGCGGCGTTTATTACAAAGTTTACCTGCGTTCCTCATATTATTTACCGGCGTTTTCAAAGTTTTTAGCGGCGATTAGTATAGTTTTTTCTGGCGGCTCAGAAGGTTTTTCGCGGTGCTTTTATGATTTCTACCGGCACTTGTACAGCTATTACCGGCAGTTAGCGGAGTCGCCGGTAAATGGTAATAAGCGCCGGTAAATGACATTTGTAGCGGCGGCCGCCAAAACCGCCGCTAAAAAGGGACGAACGCTGGTAAATGATGCAGCGACGCCCCCCTTTTGCAGCAGCCGCCCAACCGCCAGTAATTCTTATACCGGCGGTTTTTTGGACTTTTAGGGGCGGTTTTGGCCGCCGGTAATGCCTGTTTTTCTTGTAGTGAACCCTTTAAATTTTCCCATTTAAATTGGTTATCGAGTACTTATGGTGATCCAAAATTCGACTGAGTAAACTAAGATAAAACAAATATGAAATTATTTAGGATGGAAATATAGATAGCCCGAACTCTCGCCAAGCTACTTGTGTGGAGTCTCACCACACTTAGAGGCATTTACCTTTTGGTATTTCCAGTCGTAGGAAACAGTTGAAAAAATACAGACCTCTGCACCAGCCACCACACACACACACCCACACAGGCACACAAACTCTACACCATACACACGAGAAGTGTTTCCATATCCAGATGCCCATGCACATGCACGATTTGCACATGCACATGGACACGCCCGCCCACAAGCACACAACACAAACCTTCAACAGCTGGGCTTCACAGAAGAACTGGGACTCCTAACTTTTAGAAACAACTACCCAAATACAACCAAAGACCTACCAGTTTTGGACCTAAAGCTATTCTAGTTGTCCTTCCCCAACCAATGAAAAACTGGCATGTGAACAGCCATACTGTCTTTGATTCACAGAAGAACCTAAATAGAATCTCAGAGTTAATGATCAAGATGTACAAGCAAGACCATTTTGTAAATACATATTTGATTCACAAAAGAACTTAAATAGAAGCATAAAAATTTACTATGATGATCTTGAATATTTCTTTGATGTCTTTTCTCTACATCTTCTATTTCCAAGAAAAGCAATTCTGCAGAATTAGATTGTTCATCTGCAGAGAATCATACATTTTCTTAAAAAACAGTATAAGAATCAACTCAACTTACCTCTAAAAATAATAAAGTACATGGCAGGTTCAGATTGACATTCTAATGTTAGTGATTTTCCAAAGGCTTTTCAATCTGTAGCAATTAATTTCTTGCTAACAGAATTCATGAATACTGAAAGAAATAACTAGTTGTAGTGTATCTCATCATTGTCATCATCTTCATCCTCTGAGACGTCATCCTCTTCAATCACCAATGCATCATCAATCTTGACAGGAGAGATGTCCAGCTCCACGTCCCGCAGAGAAATAAACCAAGTATACGGTGGTGCAGTTAGATGACGCCAACATAGTAAGAGAAACTGATATCTGAGAGAGAGAGAGAGAGAGAGAGAGAGAGAGAGAGAGAGAGAGAGAGAGAGAGAGAGAGAGAGAGAGAGAACTAGTGGAAAGTCAAAAGGCCACAAAGCTAGACAAACTTATACTAAACACAAGCAGATTTAGTATCTAAAGAAAAGGAAAAATAAAAAATAAAAATAAAAAAAGGGTATCAGTTTAACTGAAAATGCACCCAAATAAATTGCACGTACCCTATATGAAATGTGATGAAAATGGAAAAAATGGTACCTGATCATTCCGCTGAGAAATTTCCTTTAAATGCTTTGTTAACTCCAACTGCTTTCCTTCTAGCATCAAATCGTATTGTTTCCTTGCTTCTATTAGTGTGTTTTTAGCCATGGCGAGTGATGCCTGAATCTGAAGACACATCCAATAGTTGAGAAAAAATCCAGTGAATCAAAAAAGAAATAAAAAATTAGAAGAAGAATCAATTAGAAGTTTTTTTTTTTTTTTTAAAAAAAAAAAAACCTCTGCTCTTTGCTCCTCCAACAGCTTATGTTTCTCCTCAAATTGCATTTGGAGACATTCCTTCTCATCTAAAATTTCACACAGCTGGATGACTTGGTTCTCCAAAGAACCAACATGTTCATCTCGTGTTGCAATCTCTTTTTCAAGAGCTTCAATCTGCTCCGCTTTTCCTTCTAATGTCACTTGAACCTTCGCACATCTTGATTCTCAGATTCTAATGTTGAAATTTTCAGCAACAAATCTTGCTGAGAAGTTCAACAATATGGGTTTAGAATAGGAATATAACATTCCAGTGTTCATAATCAGTAGCAACAAATAGCAAGTCAGCAACAAACCATTTGATTAGCAGTTAAGCTTGAGGCTTCTGAAATAAGTTTAACTTTCTCCTCCAACTTAGTAACCAACATCTCTAACTCGCTCTTTATTGAAACAAGATTCTCTGCTTCAAATTCCAACCTTCGAATTTTCTCTTCTGCTAGATAGCATTCCTCAGCATGTTCATGATTTCATGGACCTTCTGCAGCTCAGTAACCTTATTCTTTAGTTCTTCAATTTCTGCTCGGAAGCTATTATTTTCTGATGCAACATGCAGAAATTGTTCATGAAGTATGTCAAGCTTTTGTTGAGCATGCTTTGCAGCAAGGTCCTTCTCTTGCTGAACCAACTTGTAGCAAGTGTCATAGGTAGAAGTCAACTGAAGCACATTCTTTGAAGCAATCACACTATGTTTATCCAATTCAACTATTTTTGCCACCAAGTCATTAATGGCATCTTCAAGACTCTTTATCTCTCGACCAGATTTGAGTAGTTTTTGTGCAAAATCTTCATTGCTAGACTGAAGAGCAATCTTTTCTTTCTCCAAATTTTCCTGATGGCTTTCAAGCATTTGCAGATGTCTTCTTTCGAGCTTAACTCAAAATGTGCCTCTTGTAACTTGGAATTAAGAATGTGCAAGCTTGACTTATCTTCTTCAACAGTGGCTTCTAATTGTTTAATAATAGAGTCTATATGCAAAGTACATGTAAACAAATCTTTATTGAAGCAACAATCTTCTAAAAATTAAACTGCCTAAGAAAGGAGGAAAACACTATACCAGCAAAAAAAGGTCAGTGATTCAGCTTCTCAAAATCTAGAGATCCGTTGGGTCTATTTATGTTATTTTTCTTTCTATTATTCTTAAAAATTCTCAAATTTCAAGCTACCATTTAAATTTGCAGTACTGCCAAACTGCCAATTCAAGAAAAGGAACCAGCTTGAGGAAATTACATACCTTTTTCCATTATGAGATCATGAGCCACACAACGCTCATCCCCAATTCTTTTTTCCAGTTCCCCTTTCTCATGTGCAAGTTCTGTCAGCTCCTGTTTCCCTAAAATGCACCCAAATAAATAACTGAAAATTCCCCTATTAACACTAAGAAGAAACAGTGTCCAGCAGAATTCCACAAAATAAAATAAAATAAAATTCTCTGAATTCCTCTCTAAACCAGACGATCTAGGGTTCTCGATCCAGAAAAAACAAAAAAATAGCAAAGAAATTCCAAACAAATCTAGAAAAACGAAATTGAGAGCTAGAACATCCGATCTTCGACGAGATTTAACGAGAAAATGCGGGAACAAGAGCAATACTGACCTCTACGTCTGAGAAACGAGAATTCCGAAGCTCCTTGCTCCATCAATCGATGAAATGGTTGGAACTGAAGAAAGAGATGGCGATTTCCGAGCAGAAATTGAGAGAGATGAGGGTTTTGGGAGATTCGCTTGGACTCGCTGAGAGACCTTTTGCCCGAGCAGAAATCGAGAATTCCGAAAAGCCTCTGAGTGAGAGGAATGGTCTTGCTTTTGTAGCTGGACATTACTTGAAATAACGAAAATGCCACTAGAAAGGTCGAAAGTAGCCTTGCTACTGGATATTGGCCTCAGTTTTCAAACCGATGCAAAAAGGCCTGGTCGAGTAGATATTGGCCTCAGTTTTCAAACCGAGGCAAAAACGCCTGGTTCCCTAATCATCCCTCACTGTAATAATAGCCCATGAATTAAAGAGCTTTGTAGGGCCTACTATGACGTGGCATCTGCTCCATCCATCTCCTATGACAGATTATTTTAAAATAGGACCCAAAATAGTAGGCCTATTCAACACTCTAATGGGCCATAATGCATGGAATGGGACCATTTACCTTTGAAATCTTATTGTGGGCCACTGTGATGAGTTCGATAGCCTCAAGAAGGCTTTAATGATAGACGTCTTAAAGAAATAATTTCTCGGCCCACTTCCATATATAAGTTTCTAAAAATGATGGGCAGACTTTTAGCCTCGGTTACTAACCAACTGAGGCAAAATAATAGACTTTTGGCCTCAATTACTTACCAACCGAGGTAAAAGGGTAGACATTTAGCCTCAGTTGTTCACCAATCGAGGCAAAAGGGTAGACTTTTAGCCTCGGTTGCTCACCAACTGAGGCAAAAGGGTAAACTTTTGGCCTGAGTTTCTCACCAACCGAGGCAAAATGACAAATTTTTTGCCTCAGTTTTCAATAACCAAGGCAAAATGGTAGACTTTTGGCCTTAGTTTTCAATAACCAAGGCAAAAAGGTAGGCTTTTGGCCTCAGTTTTTAATAACCGAGGCAAAAGGGCAGACTTTTAGCTTCAGTTGCTCACCAACCGAGGTAAAAGGGCATACTTTTGCCCTCAGTTTTTCACCAACCGAGGCAAAAGGGCAAACTTTTAACCTCAGTTATTCACCAACCGAGCAAAAGGACAGACTTTTGGCCTCAGTTGCTCACCAAACGAGGCAAAAGGGCAGACTTTTGGCCTTAGTTTCTCACCAACCGAGGCAAAAAGGCGGACTTTTAGCCTCAGTTTATTAACAATCAAGGCAAAAAGGCAGACTTTTAGCCTCAGTTGCTCACCAACCGAGGCAAAAGGGTAGATTTTTGGCCTTAGTTTCTCACCAATCAAGGCAAAAGGGCAAACTTTTGGCCTCAATTCTCAATAACCGAGGCAAAAGGGTAGACTTTTAGCCTCAATTATTCACCAACTGAGGCAAAAGGGCAGACTTTTAGCCTCAGTTGCTCACCAACCGAGGCAAAAGGGTAGACTTTTGGCCTCAGTTGCTCACTAACCAAGGCAAAAGGACAGACTTTTGGCCTCAGTTGCTCACCAACCGAGGCAATAGAGCAAAGTTTTAGCCTCAATTTCTCATCAATCGAGGTAAAAAGTGAAATTTTAACCCCAGCTCCTTTATAACCGAGGTTAAAAACCATATTTAGCCTCCTTTTTTTGAACCGAGGCTAAAAAATTGAGGCTAAAGGCCTACTTTCTTGTAGTGCAAGTAATATCCCATATTGCCAATAATCAAGTATCTTATGAGAGAAATAAACATATTTAAGTCAACTATCACTTATAAAGGTCTCAAGTGGTGAAATCTCTATACTATTTGTTGGTCATAAGATCAACTTGCGATGTGTTCACCATGTAACGGCCCAAATTTCAAATCAATAACCCGTAGGTATGGCCCACCTCAATTCATGTCCACCTTACACTCTAAGACGGGTCATATTAAGTACAGATAAAACAAATGGACGGAGTAGATTTCTCATTATTCCCCTGTGGGCCTCACACCCAAGTGCGTATGCATAAGGGGCGTGTACACATCAGTCCACCAAATTAGCAAACACTGTCAAACTGCATTTGACCAGCGAAATCCCGAGAAAATTAATAAGAAACCCGCTCGCTGTACACAACGTTAACGGACAACTGCAGTTTGGGAGCTGCTATGGGCCACCATCATGATCATTAGGATGATCCGAACTGTCCATTGTGGCCATAGGGCCAAATTGACCGAACCCTAGCTTTCCCCACGTGCTCCCAAATAGTCAAATGTACATGATATTGAATACAAGAAACCAGGCTGCAAGTGGACGGCTTGTGATCGAGCTAAACTAGGCCACACTTCAGCCCATTTAGAAGATCCAAACTGTCCATTGAGCCTAGCTAATGATGACGACCAAGACTATAAGATCCATAACGACCCATGCAATCAGTTGCGTGTGCAATAGCGGCCACAAGAAGGAAATTCATCTTCCGTTAAACCAGTGGTCCGAGAGAACTGGCCGCACAAAACCCAACTACGTAACCTATCGTTATATCTTAACTGTCCAAACCCTTCTAAGAAGCATTCCGTCTCCCCCCACGAAAATAGCTTGGAAAGATCCAACGTGAGGACTGCTGGCCACTTTGTTTTCTTTCATTACACAAGTCGCTGCTCCAATTTTTGCTGCGCAGAAAATAGATCTGGGTAAGAAAATCCTCACGATTTCCCTCACTTACACAAGCAGGCCTGCGTAAGGTTATGTAGGAAGAGTCTAAAAGACTCACACCACTATAAAGAAAACCTTCGTTTAGCGCTTGGAGGAAGCATAACAAGAAGAGAGAGAGGGAAACAAGAAAGAGAGAAAGAAAGAAACAGAGAGAGAAGGATGCCAGTAGGATAGGAAGGAAGAAAGACAGTAAGAAAGAAATGGAAAGAGAGACAAGAACGAAAGAGAGAAGAAGAAGACGTGAAAGTTGAGGATAGTTGCACACCAAGCTATCACCAAGGCCTGGTTCGACTCCTAACCTTCTTACCCTTCTTTTCCCTTTCCAAATTTAATCTATCACTCAACAATGGAATTTCATTTACATTAAAACCAAATCAAGTCAAAGATAAGAAGGGCCTAAACACGATAAGTTGAAAACTTATCAGCTTAGAAATGGTTTAGGTTGAGTTTTCCTCAACTCTAATCTAACATCTAAATCAATTCAAACCAGACAGATTATACTAGAACTTGATCGTACGCCTATGGTCATTTAACTTAGTAAGAGACTACACCACTACTCAAGGTGAGGGATTCCTTTAAGCTTACCTTGATTTAAGTTGACTTATCCTGCCTTTACATGCTTTCACGTTACTATGATTATCTCCTTGCAATTGTTTAATTTACCATCAATAATTATTTACCTTTTGGAAATTATGATATGATGTTAATTATGAGTGATCTTTATTATGTTATGTGGGGTAATACATATAAGCTTTACCCTTGCCTTTATAAATTTTGTTAAGTTGGCCCTTATTACTCTTTTCTTTCTTGAGTTGGCCATTGCCACTCTCCTCTTTGTTGAGCTAGCCATTGCCACTCTCCTCTTTGTTGAGTTGGCTATTGTCACTCTCCTCTTGTTGAGTTAGCCATTACTACTCTCCTCCTTATTTTATTTACCTTGTGCTATCTATTTATCTTTAAGTCTTGGGCATGTGCCTTGGAATTCCAAAGCACTCATGATTCAGTTTACATTCTCTTTGATGCAAGTGATGTGTTGAATATATCACAACTACTGATTCAATTATTATATCATGGACGTAATACGCTCTGGGTATCTTGGTCGACACGTAATTCCATGGATTTGGGTAGTGGTGCACAAATTGATGTAACTAATATGCAATGTGTGTTACGTCACTTCCGAGGCTGGATGTCGCAAGTAGTCGCTCCATGAACAAATTGTGTCATGTAATTCATCCAACTCATGTGGTGTGCTGCCTCGAGGTGTTCATGTAAATCCATGGTAGCGTTAGACATGCCGACGAATCTCCATAATGTGAGAAAACGGGGCTAGTTGGGATTTTTCCTATAAATTGTATTCCCCATTGTGATGATCACTATATATGATGAGCTGCACACACTTTGCTAAACATGCATTCATATATATATATATATATTGTTTGCATATACTGATACCTCTTGTAGTGGTGGAGTACGAGACATATCAGAACCGTTACATTGCTTATATGAATCTCTTGAATTACTATTAATCTTAAGAGATGACCATCACTATGAGTAGGGCGTTGACCCTCTCCAACCGTATAGATGATGCAGGTGACGTACAGGACGAGCATCCAGAAGACTAGTTCTCGATAGAATATTTTGTTAAATATAATGGAAAAATAGTTTATGATTTATTTTATTTATACTTCCGCTACGCAATTTAGATATTGTAATAAGCTCTCATTGAGAGAGCATTTGACAAGTCTATTTAATTCTCTTATAATGGAGTAATAAATACAGTTGATTTTATTCTTATAGATGATTACCTTCATGAATGTAATTAGATGTGATCTAGATGAAAGGAAAATCAAGGCAAGACCTTGAGGCATCCAAAATTTTGCATTATTAACATTGATTTCCTCGGGCATGAGTATAAACTCTGGCCGTGAAAATTTAGGATGTTATAGTTGGTATCAGAGCATGAGAATGAGATTAGCTGGGCTTGAGGGAATGGATCATCATTAGCTTCATAACACAATCAAAATTAGATACTTATACTTAAAATTGTTCCCCCCTAAGTAGTTAAGAAATCAAGAATTAGAAACCCATATTCAGGTTCCCCATTAAACTTGGCTTGGAATTTAAGAACTGTAAACCTGGGTACCCTCGGGAACGAATTCCCAAAATTTTGAGTGAACTTATTCTGAACTATAAGTCAGCCTTAAATAGAGTAACAATCAAGAAGAGCAAGTTTCCCTTATGGGAATAGAGAATTTTTTAATTTTCCCAAAATTTTGACTATTTCAACAAAATTCTAACATATTGTGAAATCCCCACTAGTTGTAGAAAGAAGACACATCAAAAATTTTCAAAATTTTTCCAATAGATCACTTAGGTCCCCATCAGCCTCCCTCTAAAATTTCATCTTGATCGGGTTGGTAGAAAATTCCATAAAAATCCAAAAGTAAAAAAAAAAAAAATAGAAATTGCTACTGAACAGTAAGGTTTCATACACCTCACAAGGCTAAAACAAACACAAACCGTGAAATCTTGCCTCATGAAATTTCCTGGAGTTTCAAGGATAAGTCAGGGACTTAGGATCCAAATTTCAAATAGATTGGACATATGGATCAAATTTTAAAATTCTAGGAGTGCATAACTGCCTGAAGAACCTATTCTCATCATAATAGGGATTTTCCCAAGGCAATAGGCACACTCTAACTAGACAACCCTATCTGCAGGAAGTATGGCTCCTAAGAGAAAGGTTACTTAAGCAAACTTTGTACCCCCGGAACGCACAACTGAGAATGGAGCATCTCAGGAAGCAATTGTGGGAGAATCAACGCCATCTCTGTCAGCAACCCTTCGAGAGGCCACACTCCCAGGGCTGCCCCCAAGACAGGTACCCCCTGATACCTAAGCATGGACACCGTTCTATTTCATCCTAGGACAAATGGAGACATTTATGTAGAGGACCTAACAGACCATGGATGATCTACAACAACAGGTTCACAGTACCCTTCCAAGAAACACGGTACCACTACTTGTGTCACTTGGGTCTGGGAGGAATTCCAGGAGAAGTTCTTCGAGAAATACTTCCCAAAACATACAGAGATGAAAAGATGTCTGAATTCTTGAAACTCGCCCAAGGAGAAATGACCGTCATGCAGTACGAGGCCAAGTTCACTGAATTGTCATAATATACGTCGAAACTAATTGAGGATGAAGATTTCAAAATTAAACGGTTTAAGGATGGCTTAATACCTTCAATCCACTCTAAGATATGCTTCCTGGACCTACCAACATACGTTGTCATAGTGGATAAGGCCACACGTGCCGAAAACGATGACGATCGAAGATCACGAGCCCGACTATAGCATCTCGAGTCAGGGAAGAGACTCAGGATGAACTCTAGCTTGCCACAAATACTGGACAAAATGCCCAGAACTGTCCTATAACATAATACTGTCCCGGATCAAAGGAAACTGGGGGAAAACCTCCCAGGTTGCAACTACTACAAGAAGATGGGCTAGGATGTGAAAAGCTGCTTCAAGAAAATGAAAGATGAAGGTCTCCCCATTCCGCCTCAGGTACAACAATCTACCTCGATCACATCTCAGAAAACATAGGATCGCCTGTACACCATGATGTCACCAGAAGACTTATACACTGCCCCCAGCCTAATAGAAGGTACGTCCTTTATCAGAGATATACCAATTATCCTCTTATTTGATTGTGGGGCCACGTTATCATTCATCTCAACTTCCATAGTAGAACATTTGGTCCTAGAGTTAAAATGCATGAAAGGACCCATCACAGTGGCTTCACTCTTGGGTAAGATAATATAACTAACCAAATATTGTGAAAAATACCCCATCACTATGGTAAACATAAAGTTTTCAGCCAACCTACTGAAAATGAACATGAAGGGATTTGACATCATCCTTGGAATGGATTGGCTTGATGAAACTAGGGCGATTATAGAAAGTAGAGCGAGAAGAATCATTATCACATTACTCGGGCGCTCCCCATCACAATATAAGGTAGGAAGAAAAGGGAGCCCTTAGTATAGATAATGAGCTTAGAAGAGGTCTCTGTGGATCAAATTCCAGTAATCAAGTGATTCTTTGAAGTGTTCCAAGAAATATCAGGATTGCCTCCCATGAGGGAGGTGGACTTTGGTATTGACTTAATATCAGGAATCTCCCCGATAGCATTACTCGCTTTTCGAATAGCACCAGTTGAGTTGGCAGAACTCAAGAAACAGATAGAAGAATTACTAGGTCAAGGATTTATTCGATCAAGCATGTCTCCTTGGGGTGCTCCAGTGTTGTTTGTTAAAAAGAAGGATGGATCCGTACAGTTGTGCATCGACTACTGCTGCGTGAATCAAGCAATGATAAAGAATAAATATCCTCTTCCCCGCATCGATGACCTATTCGACCAACTTAAAGGAGCTCAATTCTTTAAAAAAATTGATCTAAGATCGGGGTACCATCAATTGAGAATCAAAGATGAGGATATATACAAGACCGCATTTAGGACAAGGTACGGACATTATGAATTTTTAGTATTGCCCTTTGGCCTCACAAATGCGCTAGTCATCTTTCTGGATCTATAAACCGCATTTTAAAACCGTACCTAGACCAATTCATTATAGTCTTCATCCATGATATCCTAATCTACTCACGAAGTAAGGAAGAACACGAAGTTCACCTAAGGAAGGTCTTGCACGTACTAAGGAAGATCAACTATTCGCCAAACTCTCAAAATGTGAATTCTGGAAGGAAGAAGTAAAGTTCCTAGGACACGTGGTGAACCACCAAGGAGTATTAGTCGATCCAGCTAAGGTTGAAGCCATACTTCAATGAGCCAGGCCCGATATCGTTACCGAGGTCAGAAGTTTTCTAGGGCTAATAGGATACTACCGACGCTTTATCAAAGAATTCTCTAAGATAGCTCGGCCATGAACTAACCTAATGAAGAAGAATGTGCATTTCTAATGGAATGAAAAGGCCGAAGAAACTTTTTAGGAACTTAAAGGTAGATTAACCTCTTCACCCATACTCACGCTGCCCAAAGGAGTGGAATTTACAGTATACATGGACGCCTCACATGAAGGATTGAGTTGTGTACTCATGTAGAATAATAAAGTAATTTGCATACGCATCTCGCTGCCCGAAGGAACTTAAAGGTAGATTAACCTCTTCACCCGTACTCACGTTGCCCGAAGAAGGAGTGGAATTTACAGTATACATGGACGCCTCACATGAAAGATTAGGTTGTGTACTCATGCAGAATAATAAAGTAATTGCATACACATCTCGACAGTAAAAAGTTGATGAGCAAAATTATCAAACACACGATTTAGAACTAGCAGTAGTAGTATTTGCTCTCAAAATGTGTAGATAATACCTATATGGCGACAATTCAAGCTTAACACAGACCACAAGAGCCTTAAATATTTGTTCGACCAGAAAGACTTGAACATGCGACAATGCTGATGGATGGAAACCCTCAAGGATTACAAATTCAAAATATAATATCAGTCAGGGAAGGCGAACTTGGTGGCTGATGCACTCAGTCACAAGAAATCTCACACCTCAGCAACCGTAATCGCACTAGAAGAATGGAAAATGATGGACTTTATAAAGGATTTTAACATCTAACTAAACATAAGTGAAGGAAGTATACTTGTTGAAAACCTATCCGTGGAACCATCACTACTACGCTAAATCATCGAAGCACAAGAATGAGACGAAGAACTATAGGAACGTTATTTGAAAGCTTAAGAGAACAAGAATCCACGATGGCATGTGGGTTCAGACGATGGGATCAGATGTTACGATAGGGTATGCGTACCAAACAAACTTGAGTTAAAACAAGTTGTGTTGAATGAAGTTCATTTGTCCAAATTAATCATCCATCCCGGGAGTACCAAGATGTATTAGGACGTAAAACGTCACTATTGGTGGAATAACATGAAACGAGAAATAGTCGCCTATGTGGCCAAATGCCTCACCTGCCAACAGGTAAAAGCGTAACATTAAAGACCAGCAAGGTTACTACAACCCCTCGAAATACCCTAGTGGAAATGAGACTCTATATCTATGGATTTCATAGTAAGACTCCCCAAAATGAGAAGAAATCATGATTCAATATGGGTAATAGTGGACCGACTGACTAAATCTGCACACTTCATTCCTATGAGGATCATCGTTTCAATGAACAAATTAACAGAAATCTACATAGAGCATGTGGTATGACTCCACGAGATCCCAACCACGATCATATTGGACAGAGATTCTCACTTCACCTCAAATCTCTGGACTAAACTACAAATCCCGCTAGGGATATCCTTGAATCACAGCACTACTTTCCACCCTCAGACGGATGGACAAATGGAAAGAGTTAAATTAAGTACTTGAAGACATGCTAAGAACTAGCATATTGGATTTCAGGGGTAGCTAAGACGATTACCTCCACCTGACCGAATTTGCTTACAACAACAACTTTCAAGCAAGCATTAGCATGGCCCCATTCGAGGCATTGTAAGGATGCCCTTGTCGCACTCCACGCTGATGGGCAGAAATAGGAGAGAAAAGCACCCTAGGACCTAAAATCATTCAAGTCACCTCCAAAAAGATCTACTTAATAAGAAAGCGTCTTCAAGCTGCACAAATCTGACATAAAAGTTATGCAGATATACGGCGACGTAACCTCGAATTCCTCGAAGGAGACAATGTATTCCTAAAAGTCTCCCTTATGAAAGGTATGATGCACTTTAGACAGAAGGGAAAGCTCGCACCACGGTACCTTGGCCCATTCGAAATACTAGAAAGAGTAGGAAAGGTAGCCTACTGCCTCGCACCACCCCCTCAGCTAGCCAATGTGCACAACGTGTTTCATGTTTACATGTTAAAGAAGTACGAACTTGACTTATCCAACATCATTAGCTAGGAACAAATGACCTAAAGGATAATGTCACCTATGTGGAAGAACCCCTGCAAATCCTTGATCACAAGGAGAAAATTCTTCGAACAAAGGTGATTTTGCTAGTAAAGGTTCTATGGTCATATCATGACAAAGAAGAAGCAACATAGGAACGCGAGAAAGAAACGAAAGAGAAGTACCCCAACCTCTTCAAAAGAGACTAATACAAAAGGTAAGGATAAGAGCTTCTTTAAAAGAGGTAGATAGTAATAACCCTAGTTTCGATAGCTAGTCATGCGTAATTATACGTATAGATGTAATAACAAGAGTTTAGTAAATAACATAGAGCGTCCTCACCTCCGTTCATAATAAGAGGTGTTAAATTTCGAGGGCGATATTATCTTTAAGAGGGGTAGATTGTAATAGCCTGAATTTCAAATTAATAACCCATAGGTATGGCCCACCTCAAATCATGTCCACCTTACACTTTAAGATGGGCCATATTAAGTACAGACAAAACAAATGGATGAAGTAGATTTCTCATAATGCCCCTGTGGGCCCCACACCAAAGTGCTTGTGCACAAGGGGCACATCAGTCCACGAAACTAGCAACCACGGTCAAACTGCGTTTGACCCGCGAAATTCTGAGAAAATAAGAAACTTGCTCGCTGTACGCAACATTAACGGACATCGTCTATTTGGGAGCTATTGTGGGCCACCATTGTGATCATCTAGGATGATCTGAACCCTCCATTATGGCCATAGGGACAAACCGATTGAACCCTAGCTTTCCCCATGTGCTCCCAAATAGTCATGTGTACATGATATTGAAGACAAGCAGCCGGGCAGCAAGTGGACGGCTTGTGATCGAGCTTAACTAGGCCACACTTCAGCCCATTTGGAAGATCGAAACTGTCCATTGAGCTTAGCTCATGACGACGACCAAGACAATAAGATCCATAAGGACTCATGCAATCAGTTACGTGTGCAACAACGGGTGCAAGAAGGAAATTCATCTTCCATTAAACCAATAGTCTGAGAAAACCGGCCATACAAAACCCAGTTATGCAACCTATCATTGTATCCTAACTGTTCACACCCTTCTAAGAAGCATTCCGACTCCTCCCATGAAAATAGCTTGGAAAGATCCAACATCAAGACTGCTGGCCACTCCGTTTTCTTTCGTTACGCAAGCCGTTGCTCCAATTTCCACTGTGCAGAACACAGATCTGCATAAGAAAATCCATAAGATTTCCCTCACCTATGCAAGCAAGCCTATGTAAGGTTATGCAAGAAGAGTCTAAAAGACTCAAACCACTATAAAAAAGACCTTCGCTCGACACTTGGAGGAAGCATAGCAAGAAGAGAGAGGGAAACAAGAAAGAGAGAAAGAAAGAAAGAAAAGAGAGAAAGAAAGAAAGTAACAGAGAGAGAAGGAAGCAGGAAAGGAAGGAAGAAAGGCAGCAATAAAGAAAAGGAAAGAGAGACACTAACGGGAGAGAGAAGAAGAAGATGTGAAAGCTGAGATAGTTGCACGCCGAGCTATCACCGAGGCCTAGTTTGACTCCTAACCTTCTTATCCTTCTTTTCCCTTTCAAAATTTAATCTACCCCTCAACAATGGAATTCCATTTACATTAAAACCAAATCAAGTCAATGATAAAGAAGGGCCATTTAACTTAGGAATGGTTTAGGTTGAGTTTTCCTCAACTCTAATCTGACATCTAAATCAATTCAAACTAGGCAGATTATACTAGAACCTGATCTTACGCCTTTGATAATTTAACTTAGTATGAGACTACACCACCACCGGAGGTGAGGGATTCCTTTAAGCTTACCTTGGATTTAAGTTGATTTATCTTACCTTTACATGCTTTCACGTTACTATGCCATGCCTAACACAATAGCAAGTTAGATTTTTATTTTTATTTTTCCTTGTTAGGAAAATGGGCTCCACCATGGCAATGTATCTATCGCATGATAATAAATGAAACTAAGCAAGTAGAGAAGCTCAAAAATAATAAGCTAGTATTTTGAGTATGCCCAATGCATTTAATAATCTCTTTCGTATTATTATTATTGAAGGAAGAATACGATCAATAGAACATTAACTATCGACCAACTTGGATAATAAATTTTTACTTTCTATGCATTCTTGATAATGTTCAATCAATTAAGGAGAAAACAACTTACTGAGAACGCCCGTATAGTAAGAAAGAGGTACATCATTATATTTGATTTTAAACAGAGTCTGGATCTTGGGCTCTGATACGAGAGTGAACTCTTCCCATCCAACCAACCCCCAAACCAAGTCATCTTTCTTGAAATCTGGATGTCCTGAATCTAAAACTTTTGATACTCCAAAGTAAATGATGGGCCGAACAACAATGAGAAATTAACAAATGTAAGTTCAAGAGTTAGAAATAGGAAAAAAAGTTTAAAAACTCAAAAATTAAATGGGCTTGATGTGAGTCCAAGTTAGCATGAAACACTATTAGGTAGTCAATGAGTTATTTTCACTACAAGAAAAACGGGCAAAGGCTATGGACTAGATCCATAGCAAAAGCCCTTTTGCTACGGATCTGGTCCGTGGCACGTCCGTCGCAATTGGTGGGGTAGCTAAAGGTCTAGCTACGGACAATATCCGTAGCAATAGATACAATTAGCTACGGATTTTATCCGTAGCAATAGATACATTTAGCTACGGATAGTATCCGTAGCAGTATAGATACAATTAGCTACTGATTTTTTGTCCGTAGCAATATACACAATTCACTACGGATATTCTCCGAGCTATAGATAGAAATAGCTACGCTATACAGAAATAGCTATGGATATAATCCGTAGCAATAGATACCAATGTTTACCATATTTGCGGCACTACATACCAATAGCTACGGATATAGTCCGTAGCTATATACCAATAATACTACGAATTATATCCATAGCTATAGATAGTATTGCAAGCACCGCTACTGATTATATTTCGTAGCTATTTTCCCTGTTTTCATTGCAAGAACCTGCTATGATTGATAACTCATCTAAGCTTAATGCAATCAAAGAAAAAAAATGATGCATTTGTTACAATAGCAATCAAATCTATAATGCATCCTACATTCACATTTCTAAATAAATAATACTTCACTTTGCTCAACCTATCATAAGAATTACAACTAAGGCGTGCCCTCATGCATTAAATAATGCTCGCGCTTTTACAGAATTTTCTTTCTTCAGACGGTCAAGTTCAGCAAACATAGAAGATACAGCTTCTTCTTTCCTTGAAACTGCATAAGTAACTTCTGTAGACTTCGACACAATATCACTTTCAAGTTTCAAAACCCTTCCCTTGAGAAAATGAATTTCATCATCCACTAACTTCTTTAGCTTGTCAGCCTGTATAAAACAACAATTGTAGACACAATCAAACAAGCATGCCTTTGTACACATCTCAAAAGGAAGAAAGACCAAAAAAAAAAAAGCTGAAAAAAAAATAATTATATATAAAGAAATCAAAAATGTACCTACAAATCTTCTAAACTATAGCAAAATCCATAGGTTAGGTTATCGGTTATAAGTTTAGGTTATAAGTTATAGGTTAAGGTTTAGTTTATAGGTTTAGGAAATCGGGTTCGGTTTCAGGATCGGGTTTAGGTTTGGGTTTTCAAGTTTAGGTTTAGGTTTAGGTTAGGGAGTTGAGATTAGGATTAGGTGTAGGTTTAGGTTTAGGAATTTGAGAATACATTTAGGTTAAGGTTTAGGGAATTGAGAATAGGTTAAGGTATAAGTTTAGGAAATCGGGTTCGTGTTCAAGATCGGTTTTAGGTATGGGTTTTCAAGTTTAGGTTTAGGTTTAGGTTTAGGTTTAGGTTTAGGTTGAGAGTTGAAATTAGGATTAGGTGTAGGTTTAGATTTAGGGATTTGAGAATACATTTAGGTTAAGGTTTAGGGAATTGAGAATAGGTTAAGGTTTAGGTTTAGAAATCGGATTCGGGGTTCGAGATTAGGATCGGGTTTAGGTTTGGGTTTTCAAGTTTAGGTTTAGGTTTAGGTTAGGGAGTTGAGATTAGGATTAGGTGTAGGTTAGGTTTAGGGATTTGAGAATACATTTAGGTTAAGTTTTGGGTTTGAGGAATATAGATTTAGGAATTGAGAATAGTTTAAGGTAGGTTAAAGGTTTTGATTTAGGTTAAGGTTATTATAGGTTTTTGGTTTAAGGGTTTAGGTTTAGGTTATAGATTTAGGGAATTGAGAATAGTTTAAGGTTTAGGTTTAGGAAATCGGGTTCGGGTTCGGATCGGCTTTAGGTTTGGGTTTTCAAGTTTAGGATCCGGTTTAGGTTAGGGAGTTGAGATTAGGATTAGGTGTAGGTTTAGGTTTAGGGATTTGAGAATACATTTAGGTTAAGGTTTAGGTTATAGGTTTTGGTTTAAGTTAAGGTTATAGGTTTTGGTTTAGGTTTAGGTTATAGATTTAGGGAATTGAGAATAGTTTAAGGTTTAGGTTTAGAAATCGGGTTCGGGTTCTGGATCGGCTTTAGGTTTGGGTTTTCAAGTTTAGGATCCGGTTTAGGTTAGGGAGTTGAGATTAGGATTAGGTGTAGGTTTAGGTTTAGGGATTTGAGAATACATTTAGGTTAAGGTTTAGGTTAAGGTTTTGGTTTAAGTTAAGGTTATAGGTTTTGGTTTAGGTTTAGGTTATAGATTTAGGGAATTGAGAATAGTTTAAGGTTTAGGTTTAGGAAATCGGGTTCGGGTTCGGGATCGCTTTAGGTTTGGGTTTTCAAGTTTAGGATCCGGTTTAGGTTAGGGAGTTGAGATTAGGATTAGGTGTAGGTTTAGGTTTAGGATTTGAGAATACATTTAGGTTAAGGTTTAGGTTATAGGTTTTGGTTTAAGTTAAGGTTATAGGTTTTGGTTTAGGTTTAGGTTATAGATTTAGGGAATTGAGAATAGTTTAAGGTTTAGGTTTAGGAAATCGGGTTCGGGTTCGGGATCGGCTTTAGGTTTGGGTTTTCAAGTTTAGGATCCGGTTTAGGTTAGGGAGTTGAGATTAGGATTAGGTGTAGGTTTAGGTTTAGGGATTTGAGAATACATTTAGGTTAAGGTTTAGGTTATAGGTTTTGGTTTAAGTTTTGGTTATAGGTTTTGGTTTAGGGTTTAGGTTATAGATTTAGGGAATTGAGAATAGTTTAAGGTTTAGGTTTAGGAAATCGGGTTCGGGTTCGGGATCGGCTTTAGGTTTAGGTTTTCAAGTTTAGGATCCGGTTTAGGTTAGGGAGTTGAGATTAGGATTAGGTGTAGGTTTAGGTTTAGGGATTTGAGAATACATTTAGGTTAAGGTTTAGGTTATAGGTTTTGGTTTAAGTTAAGGTTATAGGTTTTGGTTTAGGTTTAGGTTATAGATTTAGGGAATTGAGAATAGTTTAAGGTTTAGGTTTAGGAAATCGGGTTTGGTTCTTTAGGATCGGTTTTAGGTTTGGGTTTTCAAGTTTAGGATCCGTTTTGGTTTAAGTTAGGTTATAGTTGAGATTAGGATTAGGTTAGTGTAGAATAGTTTAGGTTTAGGGATTTGAGAATACATTTAGGTTAAGGTTTAGGTTATAGGTAGGTTTAGTTTTGGAATTTAAGTTAAGGTTAAGGTTATAGGTTTTGGTTTAGGTTTAGGTTTAGTTTAGGTTATAGATTTAGGGATTGAGAATAGTTTAAGGTTTAGGTTTAGGAAATCGGGTTCGGGTTCGGGATCGGCTTTAGGTTTGGGTTTTCAAGTTTAGGATCCGGTTTAGGTTAGGGAGTTGAGATTAGGATTAGGTGTAGGTTTAGGTTTAGGGATTTGAGAATACATTTAGGTTAAGGTTTAGGTTATAGGTTTTGGTTTAAGTTAAGGTTATAGGTTTTGGTTTAGGTTTAGGTTATAGATTTAGGGAATTGAGAATAGTTTAAGGTTTAGGTTTAGGAAATCGGGTTCGGGTTCGAGGATCGGCTTTAGGTTTGGGTTTTCAAGTTTAGGATCCGGTTTAGGTTAGGGAGTTGAGATTAGGATTAGGTGTAGGTTTAGGTATAGGGATTTGAGAATACATTTAGGTTAAGGTTTAGGTTATAGGTTTTGGTTTAAGTTTAGGTTATAGGTTTTAGTTTAGGTTTAGGTTATAGATTTAGGGAATTGAGAATAGTTTAAGGTTTAGGTTTAGGAAATCGGGTTCGGGTTCGGGATCAGATCGGCTTTAGGTTTGGGTTTTCAAGTTTAGGATCCGGTTTAGGTTAGGGAGTTGAGATTAGGATTAGGTGTAGGTTTAGGTTTAGGGATTTGAGAATACATTTAGGTTAAGGTTTAGGTTATTTGTTTTGGTTTAAGTTAAGGTTATAGGTTTTGGTTTAGGTTTAGGTTATAGGTTTAGGGAGAATTGAGAATAGTTTAAGGTTTAGGTTTAGGAGAAATCGGGTTCGGGTTCGGATCGGCTTTAGGTTTGGGTTTTCAATCCCATTTAGGTTAGTTGAGATTAGGATTAGGTTAGGTTTAGGTTTAGGGATTTGAGAGATTAGGATTTAGTTATAGTGTAGGTTTAGGTTTAGGGATTTGAGAATTTACATTTAGGTTAGAGGTTTAGGTTTAGGTTTTGGTTTTTAGGTTTAGGTTATAGGTTTTGGTTTAGGGTTTAGGTTATAGGTTTAGGTTAAGGTTTAGGTTATAGGTTTTGGTTGAGAATAGTTTAAGGGGAATTTTAGTTTAGGTTTTAGGAGAATTTAGGCTTAAGCTAGAAATCGGGTTCGGTTTAGGTTTAGGCTTAGGGATTAGGATTTTAGGTTTGGGTTTTCAAGTTTAGGATCCGGTTTAGGTTAGGGAGTTGAGATTAGGATTAGGTGTAGGTTTAGGTTTAGGGATTTGAGAATACATTTAGGTTAAGGTTTAGGTTATAGGTTTTGGTTTAAGTTAAGGTTATAGGTTTTGGTTTAGGTTTAGGTTATAGATTTAGGGAATTGAGAATAGTTTAAGGTTTAGGTTTAGGAAATCGGGTTCGGGTTCGGGATCGGCTTTAGGTTTGGGTTTTCAAGTTTAGGATCCGGTTTAGGTTAGGGAGTTGAGATTAGGATTAGGTGTAGGTTTAGGTTTAGGGATTTGAGAATACATTTAGGTTAAGGTTTAGGTTATAGGTTTTGGTTTAAGTTAAGGTTATAGGTTTTGGTTTAGGTTTAGGTTATAGATTTAGGGAATTGAGAATAGTTTAAGGTTTAGGTTTAGGAAATCGGGTTGGTTCTGGATCGGCTTTAGGTTTGGGTTTTCAAATTTAGGATCCGGTTTAGGTTAGGGAGTTGAGATTAGGATTAGGTGTAGGTTTAGGTTTAGGGATTTGAGAATACATTTAGGTTAAGGTTTAGGTTATAGGTTTTGGTTTAAGTTTAGGTTATAGGTTTTGGTTTAGGTTTAGGTTATAGATTTAGGGAATTGAGAATAGTTTAAGGTTTAGGTTTAGGAAATCGGGTTCGGGTTCGGGATCGGCTTTAGGTTTGGGTTTTCAAGTTTAGGATCCGGTTTAGGTTAGGGAGTTGAGATTAGGATTAGGTGTAGGTTTAGGTTTAGGGATTTGAGAATACATTTAGGTTAAGGTTTTAGGTTATAGGTTTTAGGTTTAGGTTTAGGTTAGGTTTTTGGTTTAGGTTTAGGTTATAGATTTAGGAATTGAGAATAGTTTAAGGTTTAGGTTTAGGAAATCGGGTTCGGGTTCGGATCGGCTTTAGGTTTGGGTTTTCAAGTTTAGGATCCGGTTTAGGTTAGGGAGTTGAGATTAGGATTAGGTGTAGGTTTAGGTTTAGGGATTTGAGAATACATTTTTAGGTTATAGGTTTTTAGGGTTTAGGTTATAGGTTTTTAGGTTAGTAAGTTTAGGTTATAGGTTTTGGTTTAGGTTTAGGTTATTTAGATTTAGGAATTGAGAATAGTTTAAGGTTTAGGTTTAGGAAATCGGGTTCTGGGTTCTGGATCGGTTTAGGTTTGGGTTTTCAACTTTAGGTTTAGGTTAAGGTTGTGGTCCCCGCAAATACAGATATAAAAGTGGCCTAGTCCAAATGGGTTCGGGTTAGGACTTTTAGGTTTGGGTTTTCAACTTTCCAATGTTTGGTTATAGGAAATGGACGGCTTCATCATGGTCATAACAAATGGCTCCCACCTTCCAGGGACCCCCGCTCATCCGGGGTTATATAGCTCCGACGACATCCGGCTTCATCCGGTCTCCCATTAATTTCGAACAATATAAATATAAACACGGCTCCGTCCAAATGGCCAGCCCCTCCAATGCCGTCCATAGAAATGACACTTCATCATGGTCATAACAATGGTTCCCACCTTCCAGGGACCCCGCTCATCCGGATAGCTCCGACGCACATCCGGGTCTGCTCCATTAATATCGAGCAAATACATAAACACGGCCTGTCCAAATGGCCAGGCCCCTCCAATGCTGTCCATAGGAAATGGACAGCTTCATCATGGTCATAACAGCGGTTCCCACCTTCCAGGGACCCCCGCTCATCCGGATAGCTCCGACGCACATCCGGGTCTGCTCCATTAATTTCGAGCAAACACATAAACACGGCCTGTCCGAATGGCCAGGCCCCTCCAATGCTGTCCATAGGAAATGGACAGCTTCATCATGGTCATAACAGCGGTTCCCACCTTCCAGGGACCCCCGCTCCACATCCGGATAGCTCCGACGCACATCCGGATCTACTTCATCAATTTCATGATAATATATAAACATGAGCCTGTCCAAATGGCTAGGCCACTTCTTCAATGAATCATATAGTATAAAGGAAAGAAGACTCACCAATTTAGCTAGCAAGGAGAGAAGTGTGAGTGCTTGGAATGTCGCCCTTTCTTTGAATGTCGCCTTTTCTTTGAATAAGATGGTTAAGTGAGTTCTGTGTGAAAGTGGACAGAAAGGTGCTGGTCAATCATAATGTACAATGAAAGATAGCAAATGTACAATAAAAGGATCAAAGATTCATGGAGGCCAAGTGCAAAAAGAAGCTAGCAAATCTCTAAATTGAAGAGATTCATGAAGCCCACTGAAATCACAAGTTTCAAAGAACTATCTTTAGAACAAGAAGCTAGCTCATAGTCATGATAAGCATTGGGCACGTGAAGTCCAAATTCCCACTAGTCACTACCACAAGAGATATACATTTAGATCAATCTGACAAAAAAAAAAAATCAAAATAAGTTCAATAGTTGGAAAAGTGATAACTTTGACGGATCTAAAGTTAGCATTTTGTCCAATAACTCCAAAGTAGGGGTGTCGACACTATTAGAAAAGTGATACCTTTGACGGATCTAGGGGTGTCCGGTAAGTCCAAAGGCATAGCAATACTTGTGCCACAAAGAAGTAACCTCAATTTTAACTTCATTGATGTCATCACTGAGGCACTAGTGTGAAAGGCTAAAATCTGCAAGCTTTAAACATCCCTCATTATTGATGAGAATGTTATGTGCTGCAAAATACATGTAGAATAGAGATCATTGAAGCTGCAAAAAATAAAATCCTGACCAAGAAAAAGATCCAACTAAGTATTTGATGACAAACCTTTGATGTCACAATGAAGCACTTGATTAGCGTGGCAATAACAGAGCCCATCCAATAGTTGTTTCATATAGCACTGACAAGGAAAATTGGTAAATACCTAATTTCCAAGGATCAGTTTATGGACATTTTTTAGGCCATTAAAATAATGAAAACACCCTTGAATCCCATCACAATCTCATAGGTCAAAATTGGATGCCATGTTGAGAAACACACCTGGATTTCCTTGATCGTCCTTGTCAATTTCTCTATGAAAATCTGAAGAACAATTTGTTAGTCTCGATGACATGTATGTAGGATCAGAGCCACTAGTTAAGCAAAGAAGAAAAGGAAAATGTGAAAATTCAAATGGAACCTGAAGAAGTTGCAATCTCCTTCAAAGGAATCACGTTTTTATGATCAAGTCTTCTTAAAATTGTAATTTCACTTATTACATCGTTTACTTCCTGCAAAACACAAAACAAAAAAGGGCCACCATATTCATAAGCATGAATATAGCACTAAAACGACTTTCCCGGTCATAAGGTACGATTAATAGATTATAGACTACAGTAAACAATAGAAGAAAAACACCATACCTCCTTTGATATATATATATATATATATATATATATATATATATATATATATATATATATATAAACTATTAATATCTCTTTCACAACAACAATTTCCCTTGTTTGTACATCTTTCAACTAATATATGGTGCTGCAATTTTGGAAACAAAGAAGAATATATCATCTAGGAGACATCCATTCAACAACCATACATGAATAGCTACTATAGACTGCAAATTGTTTCAAAGGAAGCAAGTACTCGAATAAACTTAAAAACAATATCAAGTGTGCATCTGGCATGAGGATTTGGTTGTGAGAGATGCAAGTTATTACCACAAGAGTTGAAGTAGAGCGTTGTGTTTATGTCTAGGCATGGGTTGAGTGTCATTCAACACAGCAGGTGCCATTTTCCAGAAAATAAAAATCAGTCCCATATGGTGGGCCTAGTTTCCAAACCGCATCAAGCTCGCAGAACCATTTGAGTTACATCGAATGACATCAAAACGCCATTTAGCACTTCTAAAACCAAAGAAGGTAGATGCTTCTAAAACCCAAAGTCCTATGTCACCTAGAAATCTTCAAAGAAACATTTTAAGAGTTCAGATTCTCGAGCAAAAGAAAGTAGATGCTTCTAAAACCCAAAGTCCTCTTTCAAGATTGATACGCTTTTCAATATCTACCAAACCAAGTTGCAACAAACACATCCTATAAGCAAAAAGCACATCAAAGAAGATGGATAGTTTCTTATTCATGAAAAATGTATTTTACTTGAACTACTTGGACTCCTAACCACGGTTGCCAGGTTTGAATGAGTTCTTCTCTCTCAATGGCAAGTGAGTTGCCCTTTCCTTATTAACTGCTACTTGCAGGCAATATTGATTACTCTAATCAACTCCCACAAGGTTACCTCAATAAGAGTTACCTCATTTGTTCCGGATCATGTCCGACCAAGATGGCACTTTGGACAATTTCTTCTAGTGTTGCAGCCAAATATTAGCATGGACTCCAATCTTCAGGTGCCACCTCATAGATGACAAGATAAATCAGCTTTTCGATACTGAAGTGCCTCAAACTACATGCCATAATCGAGCAGTTGCACCGACAAAGATAGCTTGGACTCCCGAGCAGGCTGGTCAATTTTCAGTTAGTTCATACAAGAAAGTGATGAGTAATCAAGGGACTAGTGATGAGCAATGGGTCAGGTTAGTATGGGACAGTTCTGCTCCAATGAAAGTGATAGCCTTTCTGCTGATTAGTCTGTTGTAATAAGGTGCTCACAGTAGATCAGCGCAACACAGAGAGTGGCATATGATTAATCACTGCATCATGTGTAAAGTGATAGGAGAATGTTGATCTTTGTGTAAGGATGAAAGTGTGAATTTGCAAAGACAAATGTAAATGCTAGTGTGAAACAGATAACATATCGGGTCATTCACCAAGTGCGGACCACCATGAACAAGCCCCGCTTCAAATTCACACCAGTCCACCCATTAAGCTTCAATATTGTTTTTTATGTCACGGGAGAAACATAAGACCATGGGCCCACCTTGATATATGTGTTCCACACAGTCCATTCATTTTTCTGGATCATTTAGGATATTTATGGTCATAAAAATGAAGAAAATCCTGATCTCAAGCATACCACACCCCAAGGATCGAATTCCCACCGTTAAAAACTTTCCGGGGGCAACAAAAGTTTTGGATTAAGCTAACATTTGCCTATTCCCTTCATCCATGTCTACGTGACCTTAAAAATAGGTTGCAAGGCAAATAAACATTGCGGTGGGTCCTAAGATGCTTTTAATGGTGGGCATTCAATGATCATTGTTTCCTGTGGTGTGATTCACTTGAGATTTGTATATGTTTCATTTAGGCACATGTCCTAAAATAATATAGAAAAATATATAGATGGATAGCATGGATATAAAATATATTTATCAAGACGGATCATGGTCACAACAACACCCACCATGATACCCGGGTAACACCTAATCTGCCAGGACCCCAGTTTCGTGGGAATTAAAGCCTCTTGCCTAAAGTTACTGTGACGTGAAGTTGGGTGACACCCTGTCCATGCATTTTTCCGGATCATTTTAAGACATGACACTAAAAATGGTGCATTCCAAAACTCAAGTGAGCAGCATGAGAGGAAACAATGAGTATTTTATGTACACAGTTGAAATTTGTAGGGCTAGAGAAGTTTTAAATTAAGCTAATATTTTTGTGTTTTCATTTCATCCTAGTAAGAATGACCTTATGAAAGTATGGATGCCATATAAAAATTGTAGTGGACACAGGTAGGCGTCAGTGGTAGGCGTCAGTGGTAGGCATTTTCCTACCCACTATTTCTTATCATGCGGCCCACTTAAGTTTTGGATTTGCCTCATTTTCTGTCTCATGACTTAAAATCATTTAGCAAAATGGATGGACCGAGTGGATTCCTCACAAAGATCATGGTTGACCCCACTTAACTTTTCTCCATAATAACTTGCAACGGTTTTGGTAGGAAATCCGCATTCAGCGGGAATAGGATTGCCTAACAGAACACAGCACCTTGCAGTTACCTTGTTGCTGTGATAAAGTTCTGTGGGCCCCACCATGTCGTATGTGCTAGATCCACACCGTTTATATATTTTTCATACTAATTTAGATCACGAGCTCAAAAATTTGGCAGATTCAAAGTTTGAGTGGACAACATCACAGAAACTAGTGGGGATTGAAGAACTGAAAACTTCTTGGGGCCACCAAAGTTTTGGATCAAGCTGATATTCGGGTTTTCCCTTCATCCTAATTTGTGTGACCTTATGAACAGGTTGGACGGCTAAAAAACATCATGGTGGTCTTAGGAAGGTTTCAATGGTGGGAATCATTGTCCCCACAACTTTTTGTGGTGCGGTCCTTTTGAGCCTTGGGTTTGCCTGTTTTTTTTTTTTTTTTTGGTTCATGCCCTAAAATAATGTGGCAAAATGGATGGATGCAGTAGATATGATACATACATCATGACGCCTTAAAGAACTTTGCTCAACTTAGTAGTTACACATTTAGAACAGAAAGCTTGAACAAGGAACTACGAAGAGGGTAGAGTTGCCATTTAGAAAAATATTTTAACTTGAAATCACTTACTGCATTCCATGTTAAGTATTAAGTCAAAGAAGGAAAGCTTAAAATTAATTCATTTGTTAGTGAAAATCCAAGTTAAGCACTTAAATTTTGAAATTTATCAAACCATTTTAATTAGGAAAATTCACTTAAAAAGGCCTATTTCAGTATTAAGTGCTGAAAATAAGTTTCAACGAATCAGACCAAAGTCTCACTTCCTTTGAGCCCAACAAGAAATTTCAGACACCATCGCTTCATACATGAAAATCAGCATCAGCAAAATAAATTACAGCTAGTTTGCATCACTAGAGTTAATTTTTGTACTCTGTAACCCTTCTTCTTCTCTTTTTTCTTTCACGCTATTTTTCTGTTTTTACTGCCAATTTAGTTGCACCAAATATTGTAAAATTTCATGAGATCTTGCACAATCAAGAAATGTCGTGATACTTGGTGCAATAAACGCACACTATGTATTTGAATTATATATTTTTATTCTGCAGAAACCAAATTGCTTCTTAAGCTTTTAAAGAGAGACTTCAGCTGGGTACATCTTCCTTTCTTCTTCTTCTTCTTTGCTCTTTATCTTTTTCTTTTAACTAGTTATGATTTGATATTAGAGGGTGGCCAAATCTTCCCAAGCCATTTCTGATGTTTTGATGGGGAATAAGTAGGTGTAGATGATTAGGTAGCCTAATGACACAGGGATGGGCATGATGAGGTCGATCACCATTTTCCTCAAGGGGATAACTACTCTGAATTCACGGAGTTTCTTTGGACTCCTCATAGAGATACCTCGAATCCAAGAGAGAAAATAAAAAAATAGAAATAAATTTTAGAAATTTGAAAATTAATTGATAAATGATAAAAATAAATTTACAACCCTTTAAATAATGATACCAAACCTTGGAAGAAGTTTTAGAATCAAACTCCCTAAAATTTGTGGCTTACTATAAATAGTAAACTTGCTATTTATAAACGGTCATGATTCCTACTAGACGTCATGGTTTTTAGCCAAAAATAGTAAGTGTCTTATTTGGCTTAACCATGTTATTCTCCTAATTTTTCTAAGCACTTTTCGTGTTGGACACAACTCCTATATTATACTATTGATCAAAAAAAAAAAATCATTAATATGCTTACATGGGACCCAATCTAATGAACAAACTAGATTTTTTAAACATGGGACGCATCGCTCCAATATGTCACACATGTACAACCTATTTAATCATCCCACTTTATTTAGACACAACCATTCTCCATATCTCTCACCTTATTTAATGCATTCTTTAATTATTTTTACGGACGTGGTTTGGCTAAAGTGGTTGCCACTAGCCCGTGGCTAATGGTTGGTGCTTTATGGGCCCCACTATGAAGTATGTGTTTTATCCATGCCGTCCATCCATTTTTATAGATCATTTTAGGCCTTGATCCCAAAAATGAGGGCAATATAAATCTCAGGTGGACTGCACCACAAGAAAACAAGAGTGAGTGATTGAATACACACCATTAAAATCCTCCTAAGGCCCATTGTCCTATTTATTTGACATCCAATCTGTTGATTATGTCATGCAGATCTATATGAAGGGAAAAAACAAAGATCAGATTGATCCAAGACTTTTATGGCCCCCAAGAAGTTTATAATAGTGGACATTCAATCAACACTATTTCCTATGATGTGGTACACTTGAAATTGGAATATATCTATTTTTTGGTATCATACCATAAATGATATAGAAAAATAGATGAATAGCATGGATGAAACAAATACATCATGGTGAGGCCCACAAAGCACCTACCACTAGCCATTGGTCAAAGTGTGGTCACTAGCCAACCCGCTTTCCATCTTTACAGCGCTGGAACTTCCAACCCCGCATGGAGTGGATTAGGTGCAGCCATGTCCAAGCATAATAGGGTGCATCCCTTACCATGGGGCTCAATTTGATGTATGTATTATATGTCCATGTAATCCAACCATATTTTCAGTTCATTTTAAAACACTATTCAAAAAATAAAATAGATATAAATCTCGGGTGGACCACACCATAGGAAACAATGGTGATTTGCCATTAGGAACAATTTTGTAAACCACAAAATTTTTGGATCAAGAAAATTTTATTTTTTTATGTTTTCATTTTCCCATAATCTAGGTTTTCATAACTTTATCAATATTTCAAGTGGAAAATAAACACTAAAGTGGGCCTTAGGAAGTTTTTAATGATAAATGTTCAATATCAAATATTTCTTATCGTGTGGTAGGCCTGAGAATTTTATCTTCTCACTTTTTAGAATCTTGTTGTAACATGACCTTCAGATATGGACCAATGGCATGGATATATAATACATATACTAAGGTGACCCTACGGTGAAGGATGCACCCCATTGCGTGAGGACCATGCCATACCTATCTTCACTGGTGTTTTTTTATTGTTTTGGCAAATGCCCCTTTTCTCGGAATGATGAGCGAGGAGGCCCTTTGCTCGGAGCCAACAGCGGGAGAGGGAGGCTAACATTGATTTTTTATAAGGCCCACCATGTGATGTATATATAAAATCCCGTCCAACCATTAGATTTGTAATCTCATTCTAGTTAAAGATTCAAAATATCAAGCTGATATTTGATTCAAGTAGGCCACACAAATAGAACAGTTGATGCAAAGATGTTCACCCTTAATTTTTGTAGCCAAACCATACACAACTGAAACAAGGAAAACCCAACACCTCGTTGAGTCATTTCATCAAACACTTGGTGAGCAACATCAATATCAAAATAAACAATCATAGAACTTCAAAGAAGAAATCCTGAAAATAAAAAAGAAAGAGAATCTCACCTTTCAGAAGTGGAAACCCTAATCCGTTGGATTTGTAGGCCGATGAGGTGTGGTCGGAGCACAGTTACGCCGTCGTAGGGCAGCTGGGTTGTGGTAGAACAGGGAAGCTGGGTTGCGGTAGAGAGAGACAGGGAGAGAGATTGCGAGAGAGAGAGAGAGAGACAGGGAGAGAGTGCGCGAGACAGAGAGCGAGAGACAGGGAGAGAGAGTGCGCGAGAGAGAGTTTGGGCGGCAGTGGGTTGCGGTAGAGAGAGAGAGAGAGAGAGAGGGAGAGAGATTAGCGCGCGCGCGAGAGAGAGAGAGAGAGAGAGAGAGAGAGAGAGAGAGAGAGAGAGAGAGAGATTGCGAGTGAGAGAGAGAGAGAGAGACAGGGAGAGATTGCGCGAGAGAGAGAGAGAGAGATTGAGAGAGAGAGACGAGAGATTGCGCGAGAGAGAGAGAGAGAGAGAGAGATTGCGTGAGAGAGAGAGAGAGAGAGATTGAGAGAGAGAGAGAGAGAGAGAGAGAGAGAGAGAGAGAGAGAGAGAGAGAGACGGAGGGAGACTGGGCGAGAGAGAGAGAGACGCGGAGAGATGAGAGAAATGGGGAGACTGGCGCTTATGGTTTTAGACCGCCCGCCCAAATTTTGGGGCTTTTTGACGGACGGTTCGATTAGAGACTCTGTGGGGTCCACCATGATGTGTTTCATTAATCCATTCCGATATATAATTTTAATAAAATATTTTACTTCAAAAAACAATTTTTCAAGTATATTTAAGGCTCAATTGGACCACACCATAAGAAGCAACTATAAATCAAGTTATAATATTTCTTGGCGTGTGGTCCACTTGAGCCTTAGATCTAGCTGATTTTTTTTTTCAACGTCTAAAGTAATATTTAAAAATATATAGACGACTTAGATAGAGCATATAGTTTTTTTTAGGCCTCAAAGAGCCCCTTACAACACTATTAGGTAGTAATGGCGTATCCACTGTTTAGCTACAGATTAAAACCGTAGCAAATATAGCTAAGGTTTATATCCGTAGAGAGAATATAATAATAATAATAAAAAATCAGCAGGAATTGAACACGTACTATTGAAACCTTTATGGGACACATAAGTTTTGGATCAAACTAATATTTATACTTTCAGTTCATTCCGTTATAAATGGATTAGATGGCATATGAACATCATGATGAGCTTTAGGAAATTTTCAATGGTTGGCATTTTCATCCCCACTGTTTGCTGCAAGTTTGGGTTATGTTTCTTCAGGTTATCCAGCGAGAGCAATGGAATAATTATGGAAAGAGACATGGTATTAGATTTTTATTCTGTGTAAATATTATTTATTTATTTTATTGGAGATCCACCAAAAAGATGGATCCATAGTCCTCATGGAAGGTCCACATGCAACCCGTTCCATGAGCATACTCATCAAATTTAAGGCAGATCCACCGACGTGAGTGGACCCCTGACTGTGGTATTTTTGTTAAATCTACACCGTCCAACCATTTTGACAGCTCATTGTAGGGCATGATCCCAAAGATGAAGCTGACCTAAATCTTAGGTGGACGACACCATAGGAACAGTCGTGATTGAATCCTCAGCATTAAAAACTTAATGGATTCCACTGGAATGCTTATTTACCATCCACCCTTTTGATAAGGTCACAAAGACCTAGAAGAAGAGACCACACAAATATCATCTTGATCCAAAGCTTTTGTGGTTGACAAGATGTTTTTATTGATCAATTACTATTGTTTTCCACACTATAGTCCATCTGAGATTTGGATCTGCTTATTTTTTGGATCATGCTCTAAAATGGTCTTTCAACACGAATTGACTGTAACACCCGTATTTAAAAAAAAAAAAAAAATTTGAAAATTGAAAATTTTAAATTTAATATTGAGTGAGAAAGAGATCCATCAATCTTATCATCCTTCATCTTATCTCTCTTTATTCAAAACTCTCCCTCGTATCTCATAGTCTCCCAATGAATCATCTCTCTTAAAAAGGAAGTATGTGAGAGCGAGAATCCTACTAAAACTCAAAGAACTAAAGAAAGAACTCGTAAAGAAAAAAAATAAAAAATGAAAGGAAAAAGTATGAAGGAGATTTTTGGGAATTCATCTATTCAGGTTAGTATAATGATTTTTAGTTTATTTTCTTTCTATAGTAGTTTAATATGGCATTGATCTATGCATTGGATGAATTGGATCAATCGAACTTCCATTGTGTAGGTCTAATTCATTCACGTGGAAGGTATAATGACGCACATGGCTTTAGGGCTGATGTACAAAAGGTGAGATTTTTCCATGGTGGACAAAGATCGATATGATCTGTAGAGTTTATGGGTGTTCTAAGACTCAATTATGTAATATTTTTAAGAATCGGACTAATTCAAGACCTCAATGGACTATACTGATCATAGCTCTACTAATATGCTTCCTTAATCTAATAAAATTGAATTATAACAACACGTGCTTTTCAGTACTCGGGTGTTACCATTTAAATCAAATTTGGCATGAACACACACAGCCTATAACATACACAATGCTTGATACTCATGATCCACCCTTGATTAGCCCCTTACTCTTCAGTACAAGAGTGTTACCATGAAGACCTAACATAATATAAACACAAGTCTATCCTACTTATACATTCAATTTTGCTAGCCTGGATCTAACCATCGGGAATGATTGCCACCCATAGATCTAACCATCTAACTGTATAATTATAAATCAAAGTTAGATTCCCACCTAAATAAGATTTAGGACAATTAGAACCACTGAGAATCGATTTTAGGACAATATTATAGGATTTCAAGATTTGGTCATCAAATTATCAATTGATCAAGGGGTTTGAGATTGGTTATTAGAATTACACCTCGCATTATTCGTTAAAGGGTCTGACCATTAAAACCGGTCATTAGATTCATCTAGATGCTTTAAAGGACTCCTAGACCATAGAGGATCAATTCTGAAATAATCTAGTCATTTAAACTCGTGATTGCCCATTTAATCAAGTTGTAGGGTTGCCAAATCTACTCTAAACTAGATCACGAACCCTGATGACCATTGACGATCAAATCAAAAGCAATCTGGCCATTAAATCGATAAGAATCTATAATTAGAAGACCAAAATCCAAATGTATGGTCCATGAGCTTTGGATTTGCCTGATTGCTAGACAAGGGTCCTGATTGGACCCGTAGTATCAAATGGATGGAGTGGATTTCTCACAAGCATTACAGTGGACCCCACCCTAGTTGCATGTGTACCAGTGTGCGCATGCACTTCCAGCACACTGAACTGGCCAGCTGGTAAAATAGGTGTTAACCTGAAGATTTTGTAAAAAGGAGGAATTCTCCTCTATTTCTTGCCCACTCATGGTTTGAACGGATAGTGCTCGTTTGTGCTTGATCGTGGCTCACTAGCACGGTCATTTGCTCTAATCTGAGCCGTCCATCTAGTAAAGACGCCACCACCGGTCAAACCCTAAAAATCCCGCACGTTAGGATGCACGTGAGTGCACATGAACTCCAGCACCAACAAGCACGCGGGCGGCACCTCTCAAAAACTGAAACTTCCGTTCCACCTTTTGTTGCTTTGCCGGCAATCCTCACACGTGAAGATTCATAGATCTTAACCATCCATTCAATAAATCCTAACCCTCCATTGTAGGGTTTCCTTTCTACATCCAAAGGAGGGATACGAAAGGAATCTTTTCCAAATTTTTTTCGTTGACACTATCCCAGCTGCTCCCTAGCTTCCAGAAGCTTTCCAGTCCATTAAAAGCATCGATTCTAGGGCTTCTTAGAGTCTCGTGCATGTGGCGATCGCAAGTTCTCGTGAGTGAACTCCATGTCACGAGAAAGTTGCCACAACTCAAAATCTCATTAACCGTCAAGGTTTTCATCTCGAATGTCTCAATGATGGGCCCCACAATGATCATAGGACCTATCCACACCATCCATGCAGATTAGATTGAACGAATAACCATCGAATTGAAATCTACCATTAACAGCTAGATTATCTTCTCCGCTTAACTTAAGAGACCCATCACCTTAAATAGATCCCACATCGTGATCCGAGACGTCCATTCAGTGACCATGGGGCCTATAACCCATCTATAAAGTTAAATTTTACCATGCGATCAGTGGCCAAGGTTATCTTCTTAGAACGCTTGCGAATTAAAACATTGACTTGTAACTAATCCAACGATTATTTGAGAAGGAAATGTCTAGAAATAGGTTAATGTAGCTTATAAGAGACCGTCCTTTTAGGACAACACTTTCCAAAGAAGGAAAGCTAGAAAGAGAGTAAGAAAAAGGGAAAGAGAGGGCGCCGTTTCCGAAGCCGCACCACATCAAGTCGACTCACTTCGAGTCACTGGGCGTCGGACTGAGTCCAGCCTCTAAATGACTGGGTTAGAGGAAGGAAAGGAGAGAGAAAAGAAAAAAAAGGAGAAAGAAAAGGAAGAAGAGAGAAAGTAGAAGAAGGAAGGAAGAGAGAGTCGGACTTCATCGAGTCCAGTCACTGGATAGAGGTTGCGAAAAGAAGAAGAAAGAAAGGGAAAGAATGTAGAAGAGGGAGACCAGCAGGGGAGGACGAGCTTGACTCATTAGAGTCGACTGTGCTATCCTCCATTGAGTCAAGCCAGGTCAAATCAGGATAGGTCTAGCATCCATTGTTGGATTGGCCAGAAAAAAAAAGAAGGAAGAGAGAAGAAGAAAGGAGGAGAGAGGAAGAATCGGGACTCCCGTGTCCAACTCAGCAGTGGTCGAGTCAACTCAGTGAGTTACTGGCCATTTGAGATAGAGGAAAACAGAAGAGAGGCGGAAGAAAGGAAAGGAGAAGGAGACGGGGCTTGCAGCTGATCCAGAACCGGGGTTATTGGGGTGCAACCGAGTTGACTTAGACAACCACCAAGTCCGACCCCTAAATCAGTCCATCTTTAGTGCATCTTCAATACTAACTTTAAGACTAGATTGTGTTAGGTTCGGATCTCTAGTTGTTGTCGCAATTGAGTTTTTGTTACTGATTTGGTGCAAATGGAGTAGAACCAGTTTCCGTGTTGACTTAGTGAATACCATTGAGTCAATCTCCTTGTAGAAACCAAGTTGGGCTGCGTTAATGCATCAACTCTAGTGCAGGAATTCCAACTCAATTCTTATTCCACTAAGGTGTTTTCTACTCTTTTTGGAGTTGATTACTCCTAAGTTGGAGTTCTTTTAAAATTTTATGGATTCCAATCATGGTGAGACAATCAAGTTCGAGTTGTCGCCGAATAGAGTCTATGGCGAGTTGTGCTAATCAAATCAAGTTAGCTTATGGTGAATTAAACTCTATTGCTTGGTAAATCTTAATTTTACCTTAATTTTACGTTAATTAGGTTTAATTTCATGTAGGAGATCAAAGCTTGAAGTTAAGATCTTAACCGTGGATGGTGTGTGGAACTTAAATCTGATCCATTTGAGTTGGATTTGTGCAATGATGTCATGTTGCGATCATCTAATTTAAAGGTGAGGATCACCCTTCAAGCTTTTCTGCATCTTGATAGTTAGCTTTTTCATTCATCTTCATTTATTTATCTTATTGATTGCTTAATGTGGTTCATTACTTTTATTGATTTTGATTCCTTATGATGATTGATAAATTGGATTTAAATTCAATATTAGAACATGAAGTAAGATTTAAATACATATATTATGATTTGAAATGAACGCTCTAGATATGCATGTGTTATATCGATATTATACATGATTTAATTTTTCATTCACGATCACTTGATGGAATGCTTGGAGGTCCTTGAACTAGTGAGCACTTTGTCTAATAAATTAAATGGAACATTTGATGTAGACTTATAATCTTATGGATCATTTGTTGCCTAAGTGGCTTTTGGGATAATCCTTTTTTATCACATCCTTGGGATGGACTATTTGCCCTATGCAGCTTGATGGAATATTTGCCCTATGTGGCTTTAATGGATCGTCTTCATATAACCTTGTGATGGCTTTAATTGGCCACTAGTTGAGTAGGTTCCCTTTAAACATTCTATTTGTTAGAATCTAATGAGCTGAGGATGGTGGTATGGGACACTATGCCCGAGCTGTCAACCTATGTTAAGTGACGAGCCCCCTGTAGTGACCTTTGAGCTTTCTTAAAATGACTATTTGAAATTAGAATAATAATGGTTGAGCTAATCATGCATTTTCATAGCATACGGACTTTACCGAGTGTTGATGTAAGACACGGGGATTCTTAGGTCACTATGGGTTGTACCATGGAGTATTTTATCAGGTGATCCTAATTTATTATTGCATGCACTCAAACCACTATTTATTGTCCTTGTTGCATGGACTTTCTAGGTGACTAGTCCTCCTTAGGGTGTACCTTTGAGTACTTTCCGGGTGACTAGTTCAACTTGGGTGTCCTTGTTGCATGGTCTTTTCTGGGTGACTAGTTCTCATTAGGGTGTACCTTTGAGTACTTTTTTGGGTGGCTAATTCTCCTTAGGCGAGTTTTTTGTCAGCTGGATGTGCATCCCCAGGTCTGTGAGCACATGCATGCATTCGTGCATTTAAACGAGAATATCTTAGTGAATTTATTCAATGTATGCATATCTAATTAACTTTGTCTCATTATATTGATGATTATTTTGAAATGTTCATTATAGATTGTTCTTAATAAACAATTGATGTAGAGCGGGTCACGGACACTTTCATCTCCAAGATGGATAAGAGAAGGCCCGATCAGAGGCAGAAGTTGTCAAGACCGTTAGAACCTTAAAACAGGAATATCTCGCAAACCGGAATAAGTTACTCGACGTACCATATATGACTTTCAGGTAGGACGAGCTACTTTAGCAAAACAATCCGACAGTTGGGTTGCCCATGCTAAATTTGCGAGATTCCATCATATCGACGGTAAAATTCCATGTTTATTTTCGTTTTTACTATTTTTAGTAATTTTTAGTTTGATTAAAACTCTTCATCTGTTGGGTTTTAGGAGTTGTGTCCAACATGAAAAGTGCTTAGAATAAATAAGAGAATAACATGGTTACACCACATAGGACACTTACTATAAAAAGTAAATCTATTATTTAAAGTAAGTTATGAATTTCTAGGAGTTTTAGTTATAGTTTGCTTCTGATTTCTCTCTCATTGCTTGGTATCCCTATTTAAAGGGTTGTGAACTCGTTTATTTCATTAATTAATCAAAATTTGAATTTATTAGAATTTATTTATATTTTCTTGTTTTCTTTCCTCGTGGATTCGAGAAGTCTCTGTGAGGAGTCTAGAGAAGCTCCATGGACTCAGAGTACTTATCCTTGAGGAAGACGGTGATCGACCTCATCACATTCATCCCTGCATCAACTATGCTTAATTATATTAATGTCTCGATAAATCTTAGAGGTTATACTTCACTATGATATCCATTGACGCTATCAAACCATATTTAGTGTGGATGAGACGTAGATGATGATGCGCATGTTAGTGTTCATGTACAATAGGAAGAGCCAGATGATCTTGCGACTCTCTATTGTTGATTCATTTGTATTTAATTTGTACCATCATGTATCTAAAAAACTTAAGACATTTGTTTGTATAAGTCTTTGGGTAGCCACTCGAATATTTGGTTACGTATATTTGGACTCCCTCTTATACTTGATTTGCTTCTATTCTGCTAAATTACTGACTCTAATAAAGAAAAAAAATGTACATGAAATTTGGGCTATCTTTAGAGGTTAACAATCGAGTTTTTGAAAAATGAGTAGTGTACTCGGGTTTCGGGAACTGGAGTGTTACATAAATTAATACCAGAAGAGAAATTCTCTACGTAAGCTATAACTTGGCACAAATAATTATATAATATAATCTAAAATGTGTGATTAAATCCTCACCATTCATTAGATTCTTAAGAATAAAATAAAGTAAAATCCTAAATTTCAGACTGATCGAACCATTGGATGGGCCGCATCGATCTGAATAAATGGTAGATAATGAATCAGATGTTGATTCATTATGTTAAACCATTACATGGTTGAAATCTAAATCGATCTCAATCGACTATCAAAATTCGGATATCAGATGATGAGGACATTCAGATTTGATGATCAATCTAACCATCTAGTGGATCGCATTACCCAATCAATGTGATCATTAAGAATTGTAATTAATTAAGGTATAGATGTTCAGATGAAGATGATCATCGGTTGTCCCTTGAAATTGATCAAGTGACAATCAATGGTTGGCCTTGATCAATCTACCAAAGGTAATTCGAATCTTAAATTATCAAAGTAAATAAATTCCCCAAAATTTGTGTAAATAATTACGAACTGCATAAAAATTCAGATTTTCAAGGTTAAAATAGAATTTTTCACAAAGTCAGGGGTTTGAAACACCCCATACTTTTCAGTAGATGGGTGTTACCGTGTAATCTAACTTAGTATAAATTCCAACCTAACTCACTTGCATATCCACATTCATTCTAGTATAAATCTAACCACTGAAAAGCAATCCCCACCCATATATTAATCCATCCATCCATTGATGCTTGGGATGAACTATCGCACCATAGTGGGATCGATGTCAAACCTCAAAAGACCTAACTATGGGATTTTGATAATGACAAAATTTCATATAATGCTCGATTAGAACAATTGAACCATACATCGTCAGTTTTGGGACCCGACTTAGCAAATCCCCCATTCATCGGATCCACACCACCTAATTTAATGGTTTACCACTTGATTATAACACTTAGGCAATCAGAACACTAATTCAACCTTTAGATTTTATCTAGGCAGACCCTAGGGCCTTTGTAACCGTTGATGTTCAGATTTAGAATGATCTGACCATTTGATCAATAAAAATCCATAATAAGAACTCAAAATTTAAAATATGGCCCACATAAAGCTATAGATTTACCCCAATGCTGAACATATATCCTATCTATGCGAGTAGGAATGAATGGACGGAGTGGATTGATTCATACATCACTGTGGACACCATAATCGAATTGATTGTGCTTAAGTATTACGTGCACCCACGATGCATTGAACATGAAGTCAGGTCAAACTAGGTTTGACCCGACAAATTCCCAAAGAAGGATAACATCTCCTACAGCCATTTAAAATGGACCGTTTCCATCTGCTCGTGATGGTGGCCCACCTCCATCACCCCGATGTAAGATCCAAACCATCCATCTGGTAGAGGGTCCATGTCCAACCAAAACCTGATAAATTTCACATGATGCAACACATGTGCATGCACACAAGCTCGCATGCAAGTCAAGTTGATGCAGTAGTATTCCAAAAATAGAAACTCCTCCTAGACCCTGCCAGGTTGGCAATCCACACAAGCTTTCCTCCCTTAATCTTAGTTGTCCATCTCAAGCAATCCCAACCCTTCAACTTAGGGCTTCTTCCTAGCAAAATGAAAACAATGACCAGTTTTGCATTACTGGCCGTATTTGGAGGTGGTTTCAACCAGATTAAATCCGAACCATTTATTATCAATCTGACGATTTTGGGACGTTAGGGTAAGCAAATAAAAGGGAGAGGATCAAGCAACAGTGGCTCCTCCTCTAATTACGGCGGCTACGCTCGAAAATTCGTCGTTTCCTTCCAAGCTCGAACTCACAGAAAAAACATCCCTAGAGCTTCACTTTGACCATGCTCTAAGCTCTCATAGGCCTGTCTGCACCATCCCCAAACATCCTTTTGAAGAAAGACGTGGGCATTCATGATCTGCCATTAATGGAGGATCATCTTCCTTGTTAAAAGATTGACCATTAGATCTCATTACAGTCCTTAATCTTGAATCAGTTTTGCTCACCAGGTGGGCCATCTGTGAAGCACTCTATGTAAATCAAAGAAGAAAAGAAGAAGAAGAATAATGAGAGGGAGGGCTCAACTCCAACTGTGCGACACCGTGCCATCTCGAGGTTAGGCTATGTCTGATCAGTCTGGACCTCATGAAAGTCCAAAGAGAGAGAGAGAGAGGGGAAGCTGAAGAATGAGAAGAAATAATGAAGAAGGAGAAACAGGGAAGGAAGAGAGAGGCAGCGAGGTGTTGTTGTTGCCGCCACACTAAATTGGGTCAAGGGGTGTTGCCGGGTCAGGTAGACTCGACACACCTGGTTTGGTATGGGTTCTTCAAGAAGGAAGAGAGAGAGAGAGAGAGAGAGAGAGAGAGAGGAGGAAGAAAGGGAAGATACAGAAGAAAGAAGAAGGGAGAGAGTTCATGAGAGGGGCAGCGTTTTCCCGCTGACTTGCTGCCATCAAGCTATCGGGCGGAACTGCTGGCCATTGTAGCAGAAGAAAAGAAGAGAGGAAGTTGGAGAAGATAGCAGAAGAGAAAAAGGAGAAGGAAAAATGAGAGAGAGGAGAGAAAATAAAGGTGGTTGTTACACCAACACGACTCGGTTGAGTTGTGCACGAGTTGGGATTAGACCTGGTTCGGGTTGGAGACTTATTGGAGTTCCAGTAGGAAAGAAAGAAAAAGAGAAATAAAAGAAGAAGAGAGAGAAAGGAGAAAGGAAGCGAAAGAGGAAGAGAAACAAGGGAGAAGAAGAGAAAGAGTTTGGGCTCGAGTTATGAGTTGACTCACCGTCGAGTCAACTAAGTCGACTTAGGCATGGGTCTAGTCAAGGTCCGATTGAAATCCTAGTAAGGAGAGAGATGAGGCGCATCCGAGTCAAGATTGAGTTGACTCGGTTGGTTTTAGCTGGATTCAGCAATGTTCGTTTGAGTTCTTGTCGAGCCGTCGAGATAGACTATGAAGTTGTGGTAAATTGAAACTCATTTCATTTATTTTCACTAAATATACTGACCATAAAAGCCAAGTATTAACCATTTTCCTTGATGTTTTGACTAGGTCATGGTCGCATGTTTATCAACTAGATTTGACTCTATCGGGCTACAATCTTGCTATCTAGTGGGCCACACAACTAGTTTGCTTGATCAAGGTGAGGACTAACCCTTTAAGCTTCCCACTTAAATTCATAGTTTGTGCTTTAATCTCTCCCATTTATCGTCTCCTAAGTTACTTGATCAAATTAATTGTCTCACTATGAGAATATGCTATTCTGTTGTGTAATTGATTCCCGTGTTAAATAATAGACATCTCTCTTTGATTTTAGCAAGCATAAATGATTTGATTATAATATGCTATATTTAGTCATATAATCTGTTAATTAACTATATGTTCGTCGCGTGCGATTAAGTGATGGAATGAATATAACCTATCGTGAACTTACCATCTTGTGATTGCATTTTTGCCTTACATGGCTTGGACCGCATATTTGAGAATACACAACTTTGATCACATATTTGCCTTACATGGCTTAGACTGCACATTCGTCTTACAAAATTTGGATCGCGTACTTACCCTACGTGGCTTGGAGAAACTACAACTATTAGGTATTAGAATTTTATTCACCATCACTAACTGTTATCAATGATAGTAGAAGTGTACAAATTACTATTACCATGATTAACTAACATTAATACTATCATTAATATAATAATTAGTTTATGGTTACTAGATTAGCATGGTGATTAATTAGCATACAAATCCTAAAATATAAGCCTAGCCTTAAACTCTAGGATAAAACCCTAATTCTACATCAAAAGCCTAAGTAATCTAAACCCTAGGTCAGTACCTTGGACATAAATAGTGAGTTAAGTTAGGATCTAATGGTATGATTTCATAACTTATGATAGGATCTAAGTCTAAGGACGTGCGCACCTCCTAATAACATTAGAAGGCAAGTCAACAAATAAGGTGATGATTTCTTCCCCTTAAGCTTTTCATTTTCAAATTAGTTTAAGTAATAGTCCTTATTAAGAACCACAGTTGTTATCTCATAGCATACGACCTCTTATAAATTCTTAAGACATGATTTATATCTTACTTATAGTTGATAATTGTGGATCATGATTACATGCGATAGTTACTTACATGATAGCTCTCATTTTAATTTATAATTCACATCATGACCTATTGTGAATATTGTGCTTGACATATGTCTGTTGTGCTATAACTATATGCTTTTACATGAATTGTCGTAAGTCACTATGGATCTATATTCACTACACTTACTAGTGGGTAAGCCCTCTTGTGTATGTGAACCCATACTTACGATGTAACAAGATGGAGTGTGGAATGGGATGGACCCTCGATTGGAGGTTATGTGGGACATGGAATATTGATGTGGAATTTACCATCCATAGGTCATACGGCTTGAGTGGCCTAGAAATGACCTTTTTAACCGCTCTGGTTTAATCTTATCTGACCCTTTTTCCATTTCAATTTAATATACCAAGCACCCTTTTACCGCTGCAATTTAACGTCTGTCCTATTTTTTTTAATGATTGCCTTGTGTGCCTTCGATGGCATATACCACGCGATGGTAATTCCTACTTATTGAATTTGATTGACTACTGGTCGACAGGCATCCATTAAACATCTTCAGATGAAAAAATCTTATGGGCTGTGGATGGTGATCATGGGGCACTATGCCCAAGCTGTCGGCCTACGTTGGGTGACGAGGCCCCTGCAGTAACCATTAAGTTACTCAAATTGGCTGATTGTAATTGGAATAATAATGGTTTGGCTAATCATGCATTCATAGCATATTAGCGATGACTGGTGGCTAATTCTGAATGTTGTAGCATGTGCCTTTAGGTTTAGTGAGGTATCGTTTCACCAGCTCTCAGACCACAGACTATCGACACTTGGTCATTATGATGTATGAGTTATGCTACGCTAGTGACCTACATACAAGATATGTACGATGACTTGACACCATATTGTACGAGATATGCTACGCTAGTGACCAGTCTTTTGCATGGGTGACGAGTCCAAGTCCGACTAGATGAGCTGTAATGCCCTGAAATTCGAGGGTCGAGTAACAACTCAACTCTTGAGTTCCAAAACATCACTTATGTAACATAGAGAATGATGATTGAATGTTGGCTGTATTAGTGCAATAAACATGAGTGAGATTATACCAAAACACTAATTCATTCTCCAGATCCATGTATAAACGCAAGCGAAAGACTGAAAGATGTATATAGATGTGTATAAAACAAAATAATCTTGATCTCAAGAGTATGAATACCAACTGAGTCACCATATACATGTATTTGTTCTTGAATCAAAATGTCAAAATGGTACAACTATAATCATAAACCCTGTAGCCCCGTAAATCTGGATAGTCTACGCGAAGCCTCCAGCGAACTGCATGAAGGAAAACTCATCCTGATCATCATAATAATCAGGCTTAGCCTCCTGAGTATCATCGGTACCTGCATCTAAGATAGAGTCTGGTAGGTGTCCAGAACACCGTCCCGTAACGTGGGAGTTAGTAGCTAACTCAGTGGAACAATAAAGCATAGGTTAACATGTTATCAAATCAGTCAAGCAGTAATGATAAAGTAGTACAATCAACAATCCTAAGTATTCTTGTTAATGCAAATATGAAGTGCAGTCGTAATGCATGACCCTCACCAATGCTCCCTCATACGGCACCATCTTACGTCCGCGGCATGCGTTCATCCCTTAGTGCTCCACATCTTCCAGGCACATGTAGTGCGATGATGAGCATGATTACCGAGTTATTATTAATACCTTTCAAACAGTAGGATTGAGAAACTAAGGTACCTTCCTTGTATCATTCTCAAACAAAGATCCATTCTAGGGTCGTCAATCCTAGACAATCTCATACGATGTGTGGTTCTAGGTCGCTACAAGGGTTGCCAGGGCTGTTACACGGAATCGTTGCACCACTCCCCTATCACCTTATCAATATAGGCCTAGTTTTATACTCTTGTTGTTATGGAAGGGTCGTCACCTCTACGTAGACTCAGAGTACGCTCGAGGTCACTACAAAGGGTTGTCAGGGCTGTTACACGGAATCATTACACCACTCCCCCATCACCTTATCAGTGTAGGCCGATAGCTTGAATATAGTGTCCCATACCACCATAATCGGCTCACGAGTCTGGTTGGTCAATGATCACTACGGGGAGGCTCGTGGCCCCAGCGTAGGCCGACAGCTCGACCACGGTGTCCCATACCACCATGCCCGGCTCATGAGTCTTAGCGGATCGAGGTACCACGGTTAACGGGATTCCACTGGTAAGGTTAGTACCTTAGGTTCAAACAGAGGCGTCCAAACATGGTGAACATACATAAGATAGATCGGGTTACTTGATGAGCTCGGCTAGCTCGAGTGCACAACAAGTTGAACGATATGAAGCGCATAAGCACTTCGTATGGCCAGCCACTATTGTCAACCGAAGTACAACTCGGGTTCGTCGAACACATCTCACGTGACGAATGAATCTCAGTCACGAATTCCATTCCGTTACCGATCGCCTGGACTAACTCTTAGTCCCAAACTCAATCCACTCATCAAGTAATCATGTGAGTCAAACAAGACAGTAATGCATTTCATAAGTCATGAAGTTTACAATCACATAAGCATATAATGAAATACAACATAAACATGATTTTGCACACAATCATTCCATTGGTGAAAACAAACCATATATTAGAGCGTACATATAGGAAATCATTCACACTATTAAGGTAATCGAGATTTATCTTTCAATCCTCATACAAGGTATACTAGGTGATTGCTAGCACATTCAGACATTTTCACAAACGCATAGACTACATACCTCATCATGCATGACGTATGATGATTACACATAAGCTAGACCAAATCCTTCCACTAGGGAGTTGCCTCGTATATCACGTGCTTGTACCCATGGATGATGATCATGGCATGCATGGATACAGGTTCTATGTTTATTGAAACATTTTCACAAACACATAGGCTACACACTTTAACACATATTTCACATTTTTGCCGTGGAGTGATTTCGGGCAAGTCCTTTCGCTAAGGAGTTGTTGCACATGTACTAAGCATATATTTACGACAAATAAACATGTTAAGCACAAAACTAAATTCCAAACATTTTCAAACATTTCAACATATGCATAGATTAGGCTATATCCTACATCTTTCATGTAAACTCGTATAACGAAATAGACGATGCATTTTGCATGTGAAATAGCACCCTTGTCAGTTATAAATCATTAACTGACATTGAAAGCCTTGAAAACCATAACTTATACACCTAAAGCCCGCACCTTACACCGTAGAAGCGTAATAAATTTGGTAGGAATGCTAAGGCTTCTTCCACGACAGTACAACGGCCTAAAGCACAAGTAGTGTTAGCTATTTTACTAATTGAATCAATTGAAACCCTAAAACAGGTTAGGGTTAAGGTTTTCTTACTTAGAAACGAAGCTGAAATTGCCGGAAGAGTGATTAGATCACGAGGGTTAAGCGTGTATAGTAAGAGGATAGAGTATCAGGAAGGTTCTCCCACAACTCTCACACTTTCTCTCTCTTTTTTCTCTTCTCTCTCCTAGGGTTTTTCTCAAATTTGTATGGGTTGAATGAGAGAGTGTTTAAGGTCCTTATATAGCCTAAAACATCACCGAAATATACCTAAGGTCAAGGTATACTTAGGTTATAACCAAAGTGGGTCTGTTCCGTCTCAACGGAGCACTTATGACGGCCCCTTTTCTGCCTGTAGTTGGACTTAAGTTCACCAACCTTGGATCTAGGTGGGGTTAAGTTTTCATTCCAGTCGGATTCTCAGATCACCGTAGCAGACCAGTTTCAGATCAACGGTCACTGAATCTCGATCAGGGTTACCAGTACATGGACATGTGCTGGGAAATATCCCTGATCCAAGGGTGTATTTAGGTTTGATTCTGACGGTCTGATTTCTTATAATTAGCCCGCAAATACCAAGTCTCAGATTACTTAAATTTTATTAAATTTCTAAAGAAAACCAAGTTTTCTCACACTCCTCGCTCCGGGCTTAAGCAAATAGTTGTGGGACACTGTCTGGATTTGATCTCCGAGATGGTTGTCAAGCCCAGCGAGGCGGTCCTAATTCTATAACCTCGTATCATTCGAACCTCGTATCATTCAAACTTTTAATGTGCGGTCCAGATCTGATATAGAGATTCGATGTGCTCTCAAGGGCAGTCGGGTAATGACTTTGATCATAGATTTTAGGGTAACCTAGCGTCAATGATTCTACAAGTTTTGGGTCTTGCAGATCGTATTTAAAGTGATTCAAGCGGATTTCATGGCTAATCTAGTTTAGCACCTAGTTTGTCTAATTTCTAAAGGATTTGATCCTAAGTGATTTTTGCCTGAGGTGATACTCGGGCCATTATACGAAATTTTTCGAGTCATTACATGAGAATCCCCAGGTCAATGTGCATTCACATTTCCATACATTTAAATAAGACTGCATTATGTTTTGTTTGAATGTCTTGTTATTTTTAACTATGCTTAGCTAAGGCGGCGGTGTGTAATCTTGAGGGAAATTCACACTAACTTGGCCACTCATCCATTGAATATATAACCGTACAGGTAGCATAGGTGGCTTAAGAAGTTTTCAGGTTCAGACTGATGAGGAGCCGGGTACAAGTGTCAGGGATGCACCGCTATATTGTTACGAGAAGTTGCGCAGTCTTGCAGCTCAAATTTATATGCATTCTATTACTTCTCATGTATTACATCATGTAAATCCTATATTTGTTACTTTCAGAGACATTGGTTTGTATAACTCATTATGGGCAGCCTCTTGTATATGCTAAATGTAATTGCAAATTTTCTTTTATGTTGATTTGTCCATTCTATGCTAAACTGCTAATTCTGAAAGATAAAGAATATATATATGTATGTGTGTGTGTGTGTATGATTTGGCTCTTCATAGGTTAATACTCAGGTTTTTGGAAAACGAGTCATATAATCTGGTCCTGAAAACACGGGGCATTACGGTTGGTATCAGAGCATAGTTTGGATAAACCAGGCCTTGGGAAATGAACTTATACAAGCCTTAAATGTCTCAAGTTAGGATGTTTGAAATTAGAAATTTGAACTTAGATGAATTTCCCTTAGGCTTAGAAAAATGTTGTGAATGTAGTAACCCAAACTTAGGGTCCCTCATAATGATCAAGATAGTCATTTGAATTGATGTGGAATCCCTTATAAGTAGGAGATATTGAGAATATAGAGACCCAAAATCTTACGTCCCCTTAGAAATTATTAGAACAACTATTTGAACTTATGTGAAATCCCCTTATAGATAGGACAAAGTGAGAACATAGGAACTTGAGATTCTAAGCTCCCCGTAAAATTGTTTGAATAGTCATAAGACCTAGAAATGAACTTAGGTTCTTTTGAAAATTCTAGGTTTAGGCATTTGAACTTAGAGACAAAAACTCTGGTTCCCCTATAAATTATAGGACCGTTGTTTGAAAACTTAGAAATAAAATTTTGGTTCCCATGTAAACTGCCAAAACTTCTGTTGAACTTAGAAACTAAACTTAGGTACCTGTGATGACAAGTTCTCACTATTATGTAAGTAAGAACAAACAAGAGCGTCCCCTAGACATGACTCCCAAGAAACGATTCTTAGAAACCTGGAGTTTGAACTCTTCTAAAATTTTCATTAGCTAGGAATAACATTGTCATAATAATCAGCCAATGGAACGAAATTAAACCTTGTAAGAAAATCCGTACTCACCATTTTACAGATCATGTCAAACACGAGCACTTCTTGAGCTTAAGCAATAGTAATAAGAATTGTAATTTGAATTTCCTAATACGTCTCCTTAGTTGAAAATAATAGTTCCCACAAGTCCCAGCACGTAAGATCGAATTTAAAAAAAAAAATGAAGTTATAGAATTTTAGGTCAATTTTCGGCCATGGACCAAGAATATTAAGGCCATATTTGAGTGTGTAGATAGGTTTAGCAATTTCAAACCTCAAGTCTCTACGTAGGGATTTTAGTCCAAGAAATCTTTTTTTTTTTAGTAGTGCATTAGGTGACCAGAGAGCGCACTGGAAGCATGATGGTTGTTCACGTCTATTGACGTAGAGTTCGGATGTTCTCATTGAAAGACTAGAATGATTACAGGATGTTGCCCATGAGTCTAGAATAATCGAGATCACGGATTGATGGAATCATGTTTACGTGTATGCGGTTTAACTCAAATTCTAAGTCCTAGCAAATCTCAATGATTCTAATGCCCTGATTAAGCAAAGGATTGAGATCTAATAGGATTATGAATTGATACCAGTAAATCCTCTGTTCTACGTAGGCAAAGGATCGAGGTATCGGGCTCAAACCTACTATGACCATCTATTCGTGTTACCCTGAACACTGAAAAAAAAGAGAGTAGAAATTGGTAATATACTTTAGACATCTAGAAACTATAATTAAAGGTAAAGGAAAATAGAAAGAAAGATGTGACATTATTAGTAGTCACCACCTAAATGAATTGGTATTCATATAGGAAATCGTGGTATTAGTAGGCATGGAAATATATTCCTAGCTTTGGAAGATACTAAGAAGAGTTATAAGTTTTTATGGAACCTATACACATTAGCCTATTGATTAGCCTAGAGACTTAAAGATTTAGATATCTCTTGATGATCGCATGCAAACAAATGAGAGGTGAGGTACACTATTAGGATGATTTTACTACTTGTAACGCTAATAGTATGGAAGAATGTTGCCAAATCTCAAGGAAGAAATTTTCTACAAGTTTTGGGTAGATTGTAATGACGCTTGTTCTAGTAGTAAGTCATGAGCGCTTGCATATACAAATGACCTTAGTGTGGAAAAACTAGCAGATGTAAATAAACACCGTAAGATAGATTCTTGTCCACATTGATAGGGGAAATGCGGAATTTCAGGGGAAAAATTCTCTTTAAGGGTGGTAGTTTGTAACGCCCCGTACTTTTCAATACTCAAGTGTTACCGTGTAATCTAATTAAATTAAATGTTATCCTAAACTAGGCTAAAAACCCGAGGAATCATCAACAGTTGTCGTGTCACCCAACTTAGTATGAACACTAACCTAGCTTACTTGAACAGTCACCCTCAATCTATCCATCTTAACCAATTGATGTTGACTATGACGACAAGACCTTTAAGAGTTTAGTTTAATTAGCCCTGGATCCCTAATGACCTTCCAACCATTTGATTCTGGACTATGGCTACTCACAAAACAATCATAAGGTTTTAGATCGATCTGTCCGTTTAACCACCACAACATGATTAAATTGACCTTCTACTTGAATAAATAAATAAATAAGTAATCTTACCATTCATCATGATGATATTTCAGAATACACCTACTTAGTACAATTAAATCACATAAAGTAAATTAGGGATAAAAGTCACAAGATCCACCATTTACAACATCTCATTGGATTATCCATCATTTGGAAACACAAACTGGATCATCTATCCATATATTTGATTACCAGATCACACCTAAATACTTCTTAGGGTTCCTATGACTATTGGTAGCTAAAGATGAGTCAATTCAACTGTTGGATTATTTGAATCATTAGGATGTCGAGAGTTGATAAATGAACGTTCACTAGGTATGGTTTACTTACAAATTTAAAATAATCTAATCTTTCTTATCAAATCCCTATTGGTGGCCGATTGAGTAAATAAATGGCGTTGATTAAGAGGCAAACTACGATAAACAACTTGGGAAATAATAATAGTAATAGTAATGTTAAAAAACATTGTAAAAAGGACATTTAATGTTATAAGTGTGTATTAGACCATATAATCCAACCACTAAATTCTAGTTAAGTGGTCTCGTGGACCTTTTTACTGTAGATGAGAAGTTTGGATGTGATCTGACCATTAAATTGATGTAAATCCATAAATATGATCAGAATCAAGTCATGGGGCCCACCTAAGCTTTAGATCTTCCTGGTTTTTACTCGGAGGACTGAATTAGAGTCTCTAAAGAGAATGGACGATGTGGATTTCCAACGGGCACATGGTGGACCCCACCCTGAGGTGCGAGTGCACAGGAGGGACATGCACTCGCTATGCACCAGTCCGAGGAGCCTGGTCAAAGCAGGCTGACCCGCACTTCTCTAAAAGGAGAGATTTCACTCTCTCTCTTTGGTTTGCACTAGCCAACGGGTAGCGTCGTTTTGGGACGCGTTATGGCCCACCATCTCAGATTAGATAGGAGATCTGAACCGTCCATTTAGAGCGGACGGTCCCTCTGACCAAACCCTACATAACCTCATGCTTGGGAACACGTGTGCATGCACATGATTCTTAGTGCAAACCGGCCCTACAAACACAACGTTTTCGAAAATGGAAAATGTCTTCACCTTGCCAAGCTAGCAATTTGCGTGAGCTACTCTCTTGATATCGCAGACATCCATATGGGGTTATCCTAGCCATCCATTCCATTCGTAGAGATCATAGTTTTTGCAGAAATCCAGTGACCAAAACAATATCGGTTTCATGTTACAGGTGGTATTTAGAGCCACTGCAAACAGAGCCATCTAAGCCATCCATTTTCATCCAATGACTCTAGGATAGGCTAGGGTATGTTTAAGATGAGAAAGGATCACATAACATCTCATCTTTTTCCCATTGTTGTGGTAACTAAGAAAAAAATTCGTTGTTTCTTCTCGGAACGAACCCACCATGTAATCCTCACCAGAGCTTCAACTTTAAGCTTCCGTAAGCTCCATAGGGAGTATACAAATGGTCTAGAGGCATTGAAATCATGAAAAATTCATCGTATTAAGAATCACCATTGGATCTCAATCATCTTCTCCGACAACATCGCTACCATTATGCGGTCTGCACTGCCTTGATCTCAAAGTTGTTTAGTCCGTTATGTCAGCTTCATACTCGGCATCTAACGCTTGTAGATCAAACTAAACAGAGGGTTACATGCTTGTCTAGAAGCGCAACGAGATTAGAGTAGAAATCATTCTACACTTGCTGTCCTCAGCACCAACCGAGTTTGGACCAAATGCAGTATGAGTCAGGTCGAATCCTGTTGAGTCTGACTATTGGACATGAAGGAAGCAGAAAGAAGAGAAGGCTAGAAAAGAGAAACCAGAAAGAGTGGGAGTGCTACGACCGCACATACCAGTCAGGGCGCTCGAACTCACTGACGAGTTTGGGCATGGTTCTCTGAGTGTTGCTTCCAGCAGATGGGAACCAAGAAGTAGGGAAGATATAGGAGTGAGGAGAGAAGAAGAATAGAGAGAAGAGAGTGTCGGTGTGTGCGGTTTTGATTCAACCAAACTAAGTCACAACTCATGGGTTGATATCGGAGTCGACTCACTGCTAAGGTGTTGGTTACCGAGTCCAAACCGACTTGAGCCTGGTTCAGTCCAGCACACCCTATAAAAGACGATATATATATATATATATATAGAGAGAGAGAGAGAGAGGCCGGGGCTGTCCTAGCCAAACCGAGTCAACTTGGTTTGGGATTGAGTTAGACCGTTGGCCCACTGGCTGGTTCAGTCCAGCGACTCTGCTGGATGTGGGGTCTTGAGTGAGGAGAAGAAATGGAGAAGAAGAAGAGGAAGAGGAGAGAGTGGGGGGAAGCCGAATCAACTCGGCTAGAACCGAGTCAACTCGGATGAAACTCGTCGGGTTGAGCTATTCAAGTTGGGAGCAAATCAAGCTTGTGGGACGGCCATAGTCGACATACGTAAGTCAACCTTCTCCCAATGTAGATTATTATTTTTTAATTATCTTTGGCATTACCATAGTTATTACGGCTATTAAACCTGATTAGTCACTAGCATAGTACTTATACCACTAATAGTTATATTAGGAGAAACTACAACTATTAGGTATTAGAATTTTATTCACCATCACTAACTGTTATCAATGACAGTAGAAGTGTACAAATTACCACCATCATAATGATTACTATTACCATGATTAACTAACATTAATAATATCATTAATATTAATAATTAGTTTATGGTTACTAGATTAGCATGGTGATTAATTTTACATTAATTAGCATACAAATCCTAAAATATAAGCCTAGCCTTAAACTCTAGGATAAAACCCTAATTCTACATCAAAAGCCTAAGTAATCTAAACCCTAGGTCAGTACCTTGGGCATAAACAGTGAGTTAAGTTTGGATCTAATGGTATGATTTCATAACTTATGATAAGATCCAAGTCTAAGGGTGTGTGCACCTCCTAATAACATTAGAAGGCGAGTCAACAAATAAGGTGATGATTTCTTCCCCTTAAGCTTTTCATTTCCAAATTAGTTTAAGTAGTAGTCCTTATTAAGAACCATAGTTGTTATCTCATAGCATGCGACCTCTTATGAATTCTTAAGATATGATTTATATCTAACTTATAGTTGATACTTGTGAATCATGATTACATGCGATAGTTACTTGCATGATAGCTCTCATTTTAATTTATAATTCACATCATGACCTATTGTGATTATTATGCTTGACATATGTATGTCGTGCTATAGCTATGTGCTTTTACATGAATTGTCATAAGTCACTATGGATCTATATTCACTACACTTACTAGTTGGTAAGCCCTCTTGTGTATATGAACCCATACTTAGGATGTAACAAGATGGAGTGTGGAATGGGATGAACCCTCGATTGGAGGTTATGTGGGACATGGAATATTGATGTGTGATTTACCATCCATAGGTCAAAATGACCTTTTTAACCTCTAGTTTAATCTTATCTGACCCATTTGCCATTTTGATTTAATGTACCGAGCACCCTTTTACCGTTACGATTTAACGTTTGTCCCATATTTTGATGATTGCCTTGTGTGCCTTCAATGGCCTATACCACGCAATGGTAATTGCTACTTATTGAATTTGATTGGCCATTGGCCGACGGGCATCCATTAAACATTCTAGGATGGGAAAATCTCATGGGCAGGGGATGGTGGTCATAGAATACTATACCTGAGCTGTCGGCCTACGTTGGGTGACAAGCCCCCCGTAGTGACCATTAAGTTACTCGAACTGGCTGATTGTAATTGGAATAATAATAGTTTGGGTAATCATGCAATCATAGCATATTGGCGATGGCGGGTGGCTAATTCTGGATGTTGTAGCACGTGCCATTAGGTTTAATGGGGTATCATTTTGCTAGCTCTTAAACTACCGACTATCGACACCTGGTCACTATGTCGTACAAGTTATGCTATGGTAGTGACCTACATACGAGATATGTATAATGACTTGACACCATATTGTATGAGATATGCTACACTAGTGACTAGGGTTTTGCATGGGTGACGAGCCCAAGTCCGACTGGATGAACATCCCCAGGTTGATGTGCATTCATGCATCCATGCATTTAAATAAGACTGCATTCTGTTTTGTTTGAATGTCTTGTTGTTTTTAACTATGCTTAAGCTAAGGTGGCAGTGTGTAATCTTGAGGAGAATTCACACTGAGTTGGCCACTCATCTATCGAATATATAACCGTACAGGTAGCATAGGTGGCTTAAGAAATTTTCAGGTTCAGATTGATGAGGAGCCGGGTACAAGTGCCAGGGATGCACGGTTGTATTGTTACGAGAAGCTGCGCAGTCTTGCGGCTCAAATTTACATGCATTCTATTACTTCTCATGTATTAAATCATGTAAATCCTGTATTTGTTAACTTCAGAGACATTGGTTTGTATAAATCATTATGGATAACCTCTTGTATATGATAAATGTAATTGTAAATTTTCCTTTATGTTGATTTGTTCATTCTACGTTAAACTACTAACTCTGAAAGATAAAGATATATATATATATATATATATATATATATATATATATGGGATTTGGCTCTCCATAGGTTAACACTTGGGTTTTTAGGAAACGAGTCATATACTCGGGTCCTGAAAACACGAGGCGTTACAGGACACTTACGGGAGTATGTCAACAAGAGAAGGGACGAATGACCAAACTAGAGGAATGAACAATGGAACAATGAGAACAACAAAGCAACGGCCGAGATCCACACTATTGTAACGCCCTGAAATTCGAGGGTCGAGTAGCAACTCAACTCTCGAGTTCTAAAACATCACTTATGCAACATAGATAATGATGATTAAATGTTGTCTGTGTTAGTGCAATAAACATGAGTGAGATTATACCAAAACAGTAATTCATACTCCAGATCAATTGTATAAAGGCAAGCGGAAGACTGAAACTGTATATAATTGTATGTAAAAGAAACAAAACCATCTCAATCTCCAGAGTATGAACCCAACTGAGTCACCATATACATGTATCTGTTTTACGATTAAAATGCCAAAAGTACAACTAGAGAAGTAAGCCCTGTAAGTCTCGTCGATCCAGCGGTCTAGTAAAGCCACCAAGATATCTCTGCATATAATGAGAACTCGTCCGGGTCCTCGTCGTAGTCCGGCTCAGCCTCCTGAGTCGTCACCTCATCTGTACCTAAGACAGAGTCTGGTTGGTGTGTATAACACCGTCCCGTAACGTGGGAGTGAGTATCTAACTCAGTGGAACAATAAGGCATAGGTTAACATGTTATCAATTCAGTCAAGCAGTAATGATAAAGCAGTACAATCAAATAATCATAACTACTCTTATTAATGCAAGTATGAAATGCAGTCATGATGCATGCCCTCACCGACATACTCCCTCATGTGACACCATCTTACATCCGCGGCATGCGTTCATTCCTCAATGCTCCACATCTTCCAAGCACATGCAGTGCGATGATGAGCATGATTACTGAGTTGTTATTAATCCATTTCAAAAAGCAAGATTGGGAAACTAAGGTACCTCCCTTGTATCATTCCCAAACATGATCCATTCTAGGGTCGTCAAACCTAGGTAATCTCATACGATAATGTGGTTCTAGGGCGCTGCAAAGGCTGCCAGGGCTGTTACACGCAATCGTTACACAACTCCCCCATCACCTTTTTAACGGTTCATCACTAAATTGATACAGGCCTAGTTCATATTCTATACACCGCGACAAAACTCATCGCCTCACCGCAAATTCAGAGTATGCTCGAGGTCACTACAAAGGGCTCGTCACCAATCAGTGTAAGTTGACAGATCGAATACAGTGTCCCATACCACCGTATTTGGCTCACGAGTCAGGGTTGCTCACTAGTCATTACAGGGAGGCACGTGGCTCTAGCGTAGGCCAACAGCTCGACCACGGTGTCCCATACCACCATGCCCGGCTCATGAGTCTTAGTGGATCGAGGTACCATGGTTAATGAGATTTCACTAGTAAGTTTGGTACCCTAGGTTCAAGCAGTAGCGTCCAAACATGGTGAACATACATTAGACATATCGGGTTACTTAAGAGCCTAACTAGTTCGAGCGCACAATCAACTGAATGACATGAAGTGCATAAGCACTTCGCGTGGCCTAACCACTGTCGCCAATGGAAGTACGACTCGGGTTCGTCAAACACATCCTACGTGGCAAAATGAATCTCAACTACGAACTCAAGTCTGGTACCGATTGTCTGGAATATAATCATAGTCTCAATCGCAATCAATCCTTATTCAAAGCATGTGGAGTAAAGTATAATAAACAAAGTAATTCAAGCATGTTAACAAACATGTCATAAAGCATGTTACAAATCACAATGTAAACAAGAAATACAAATACATATGCTTCATAGTAAGCGATTAAATTAAACAACCAATCATATACGTTTCTAAGGTAGTTGAGAATCTCATCTCAACACCCACCTAAAGCATGATTATCTAAGCACTTACTCTTACAAGCATTTTCACAAACACTTAGAATACACTATTTTAACATACATAATGTATATTAGCAAAAACATGTATTAGGGCGAACCCTTTCGCCAATTAAGTATTATACACATATATAATATGTTCATACAGTAAATAATCATGGCAAACATATTTCCAAAATTTATACGTATACGGTACTTTCTGTAAATACTAGGAATACAATATATTCAACATAGTTATCGTATAACCGAAAAGTGAAACGGATAGCACTTTGTACATGTGCAATTACATACAGATCATGAATCTATCATTATTGGACATTGAAAGCATTGAAAACCATAACCTATACACCTAAAGTCCGCACCTTTTGTCGTAGAATCATAACGAATCCGATAGGTTTGCTAAGCTTTCGTATTCAGCAGTTTGGTAACCTATAGAATGAAATAGGTTAGCTATTTCATAACCTACAACTATCAAAACTCCAAAACAGGTTAGGGTTAGGGTTTCTTACCTAGAAATGAAGCTGGAAATCACCGGAAAAGCGATGAGAAGTGAGTGGTGAAGCTTGTGTAGCGGCAGGGAAAAAGGGTAGGAAGAATCCTCCTACAACTCTCTCTTTTCTCTCTTCTCTCTCCTAGGGTTTTTTTTCAAATTCGTATGGCTGAATGAGAGAGGGTTTTAAGGTCCTTATATAGCCTAAAAAGTCACCAAAACGGACTTAAGGTCATGGTATACTTAGGTTATAACCAAAGTAGGTCAGTTTCAGCTCAACAGAGGACTTTTGGCGGCCCCCCTTGAGCCAAAGGTCGAACTTAAGCTCACAGACTCTGGATCTAGGTTGAGTTAAGTTTTCGTTTTAGTCAAATTCTCAGATCACGTGTGGCGGACCAGTTTCAATTCAACGATCAGTGAAACTCGATCAGAGATTTCAAGTACATGGACATGTGTATGAAATTTCCCCTGATCCGAGGGTGTATTTGGGTCAGATTCTGACAGTCAGGTTGCTCAATACTGATCCGCAAGCGTCACATGCCAGATTTCATAAATCTTTATTTATTTTGGAATTATTTTCATGTTTCTCACACTCCTCGCTCCGGACTCAAGCGAATAGCCGTGGGACACTGTCTGGATTTGATCTCTGAGATGGTTGTCAAGCCCAGCGAGGCGGTCCTAAATCTATAACCTCGTATCATTCGGACTTTCGATGTGCGGTCCAGATCTGAAACGGAGTTTCAATGTGCTCCCGAGAGCAGTCGGGTAATGAGTTTGATCCTAGATTTTAAGGTAACCTAGTGTCAATGATTCTACAAGTTTTGGGTCTTGTAGATCATATTTAAAGTGATTCAAACAGATTTCATGGCTAATCTGGTTTAGTACTTAGTTAACTTTGTTAAATTTCTAAAGGCCTAAGCGATTTTTGCCTGAGGTGGTACTCGGGCCATTGTATGGGATTTTCCGAGTCGTTACAACTATATTCAGAGGACCTGTGGTAGGTGAAGAATCAAACAGAGCTCACAGAGCTCAAGCCAAGAGCATAAACGGTAACAGATTAGAGCATCACATTAACCTCACAAGTAGAGCCCTGAAGGAGCAAAAGATGGTCCCCTGCAACCTGACGTTCACCGAAGAGGATGCCCATGGAATCCACCACCCGTACGACGATGACCAAATGGTGACCATGACAATGGCTAATCACAAAGTACATTGTTTCTTAGTGGACACGGGAAGCTCGGCCAACATAATCTTTGCCACCGCTTTTAATAAAATGGGGATTGGAAGATCCCAACTCCGACCCGTTCTAACTTCTTTGGTTAGATTCACAGGAGAAAAGGTCACCTCTGAAGGGAGTATACTACTTCTAGTGATTGCAGGAGAAGGAGAAAACCAAACTACAGTGATGATCAATTTCTTACTGGTTGATTGTCCCTATGTCTATAATGTCATCCTTGGATGACCATCCCTCAACATCATGCGGGTAGCAGTCTTGACCTACCACCTCGTCATGAAGTTTCCGACCGAGTACAGTGTCTGGCAGGTCAGGGGTTATCAACATGAGGCATGTCAATGCCATTCCATGACATTAAGGGTAGGAGTACGATAGCATACAATGGTCATCACTTCCCTTGATCCCCGAGAGGAGTCACTTGAGAGAGGATCCACCATGGAAGACTTGATAGTTGCTCCCCTTTGCAAGACCGACCCGTCTTGCAAAGTATAGGTCGACTCGCTGCTAGCCCTAGGACCACGAGATGAGATCATCGATCTACTAAAGTGACACACCGATGTCTTTGCATGGTCCCACAGGATATACTGGGCATCAAACTAGAAGCGATGATCAACAAATTAAATGTTGACCCTGACCACTGACTAATGAGGTAGAAGCGACGAGTGTTTGAACCAGAACAATATACCATCATCAGGGAGGAGGTCAAGAAGCTCCTCGAAGATGTATTCATTGAAGAAATCTACTATCCCGACTGGATCACCAATGTTGTGCTAGTAATGAAGTCTAATGAAAAGTGGCAAGTGTGCGTCGATTACATATATCTGAACAAGGCATGTCCTAAAGATAGCTTCCCTCTCCCGAGGATTGACCAGCTGGTCGATAGTACAATGGGGCACGAGATACTCAGCTTCATAGTCACCTGCTCAGGATACAATTAGATCACTATGCACTCGCACGACAAGCAGAAGACGACCTTCGTCACCAACAAGGGACTCTACTATTACAAGGTCATGCCCTTCGAGCTGAAGAATGTCAGAGCCACATATCAGCGACTCGTAAAAAAAAATTCACCCAGCGGATCGGGTGCTCCATGAAGGTCTAAGTCGACAACATCATGGTCAAAAGCCTCAAAGTTGCACACCACGTGACCGATCTCGAGGAAATATTTACCACCCTGAGGAGATACCAAATGAAACTGAACTCGAGCAAATGTGCCTTCAGAGTAAGCTCGGGAAAGTTCCTCAGTTTCCTGGTCAACCAGAGAGGGATCGAACCCAACAAGATACAGGCATTGATGAACATGAGCTTGCCCAGAACCACAGGCAGAGTTGTCACCCTCAACAGGTTCATCTTTGGAGTTACCGACAAATGTCTTCTGTTCTTCCAATAGTTAAAGGGAAAAGAAAATCTAATGTGAAAAGATGAATACGATCAGGCTTTCTAGTAGCTTAAGTAGTATCTGGGGTCGACCCTTCTACTTTCCAAACTCGAGCAGGGAGAGCCACTGGTACTCTACCTGGATGTCTTAGTCACAGCAATCAGTTCAACACTAACATGAGAGGTCAAAAGCAAACAACTTCCCGTCTCCTACGTCAGCAAAGCACTGGTCCCGGCTGAGACCAGGTGCTCTGACATTGAAAAGCTTGTAGCATTAGCTCTGATAGTGTCATCTCGCCACCTTCGCCCCTACTTCTAGGACCACACAATTGTGGTCCCGACCAATTAACCCCTTTATCAAGTACTCCAGAAGCGTGAAGTGTCGGGGAGACTGTCGAAGTGGGTAGTTGAGCTTGGCGAGTTTGACATCGAGTATCAACCCGAACTGCTATCAAAGGCCAGGCAGTAGTCGACTTCATTGCTGAGTTCACGAACACCGAGCTCCTGGAACAACCTGAAGAAATCATGGAAGCGACCGACCCCCACGTGTGGACACTTCACGTCGATGGGTCTTCCAACTCTAAAGGCATCAAAGCGGGAATAATCCTTATGGCACCTGACCAGACCTACACTCAATATGCCTTAAGATTTGGATTCCTGATGTCCAACAACATGGCGGAGTATGAGGCCCTCCTCGCCGGGCTCAAACCGGAGAAAGCCATGGGAGGTCGAACTTTAAAAATCTATAATGAATCCCATCTCATCGTCAACCAAGTGGCCGACGAATACCAAGAAATGGAGAGAAGATGATCACCTATCTCCAGAAGGTGAAAGAACTTCTTGGTCAATTTGATAAATGCGAACTCAGTCCGGTCCCTCGCACCCAAAACTCCCAAGCAAATGCACTGGAAAAGCTGGTAGCAGTGGCCAACGATGACATAGTCAAATTGTTCTAATTGAGTTCCTGATCGAATCTAACATTAATCAACTTGAACCGGAGAAAGTGCTTCCCCTTGTCGCGACTCTAAGCTAGATGAACCTGATCACACACTACCTCTGAGAGAACAAGCTATCCGACTACAAGCTCGAGGTACAAAGAATTCGGAGCTGAGCAGCTCAGTACATTATGGTAGGGGACATCCTCTATAAAAGAGTATTCTCCTTACTGTACTTGATGTGTCTCCCACCCGATGAGGCCGAGTATGTTTTAAGGGAGATCTATGAAGGAATTTGTGGTAATCATTCGAGCGACAGAGCACTCGGTAGAGCTGGGCATCGGATCGAGTTGGATCGGATTGGGTCCAACTCGATTCGATCTGAAATCTACATGAGTTGACCCGAACTCTATCTGATCCAGGACCGAGTTCGAAACACTTGACTCGAACCGATCTGATGCACGATTGACCTGACTCGAATCAAGTCCGGCTTGGTCAGGGAAACTGAGTCAGATTAGGTTGGGTACGATTCGGATCGGGTTGGATCTGTGGGTCAAACTATGAGGTATGTCTTATATCCAAACTGTCCATCCATTTGTATAATTCGTCTTAAGGCTTGAGCTGAAAAATAAGACAGATCTAAAGATTAGCTAGCCCACACTGAAAAAAAAATAGTGGGGGATTGAACGTTTACCACTGAAATCCTTTTGGAGTCATGTAAGTTTCAGATAAATATGAAATTTGTTTTCCCTCTTCATCCATGTATTTTTAACCTTAATAACAGATTAGATGGGAAATAAATGTTATGGTGGGCCCTACGAATTTTTTAACAGTGAAAATCATTATTCTCGCTGCTCTTTGTGGTGTGGTCCAGTTGATCTTTGGATATGATTTTTTTTTTTTATAATGCTCTGAAATGATCTCCAAATATGGATGAACATTGTGGATATAATAAATACATAACTATGGGGCCCATGTAACTTTCATCTCATTTGATCCGTTCGTACAACTCGAAGATCGAGGCCTGTCTCTGCTCATCTTTACATGACACGTATCTAAACCAGCGTCTTAACGTGCTAGATATGAAATGGTTACGTGGATTAGAAACTGACAGGTTGAGTTAGCATCACCAAGTTCTGTGGGCCCCACTATGATGTATGTCTTATATCCACATCGTTCATCCATTTTTAGATATCATTTTAGGATATGAACCAAAGAATGAGGTAAATAAAAATCTGTAATGAACCACACTAAAGAAAACAGTGGGGAGAGTGATTTCCACCATTGAAACTATCCTAAGGTCCATCATGAAAAGGCCAAGCTATATGTCCTAGAGGGAGGGGGGGGGGTGAATAGGACTGTGCCAAATTTAAAATTTTAAACTTTAACAGCGGAATTGAAATACGATAGCCCTATAAAAATAAATAACAGTACTTTAAATAAATCAAAGACTGAAATATAAAGCAATCTTAAATAAAGAACTTGATACTAACGTTGTTCTAAGGACAACCTTTGCACCATAAAAACCAAGGGTTTATGGTAGGACAACCTTACTAGAACAAGTTGAACATCAAAACTTAAACAGAAAGGAAATAAAGGAAATAACAAGAAATAAATTCTAAAGTATTACAACATTCCCCACTTTTCTTGAAACGTAAAGATTACAACATTCACATCCACATATACACTCCACAAATCTGAATGATTAAAGATATGAAAATTAAAAGAGCATTCAAATCACAAAACACACCGATATATAGTGGTTCGCCTGTGTGTTCACCAACTGTTAAACAACAGCCACACAGCTTGCTACTCCGCTCCTAATATCCTCACACAGGGGATATTAGCGTTCACTATTAAATAGGTTTTACAGGTTCACCCAAAACCTTCACAATTGTGTCTTTTTAACTTGGGCTTACACAATCCAAAAACCCACACTTTCTGAGTTTTCTGGCTCTCCTCAGATAACCACATAATGAGATTTTTTTGGCGAATCTCAAACAAAACCAAAATAAAGGAATTTACAACAAATGTAAAATACCTGGATTTCTTCTTTTGTAGCAAATTCTAAGAGAACTAATGAGAGTAGAAATTCGAATCAACGTTCAATGTCCAATACTCACTTAAGAAATGGTTCTAGTTTCTAATTGATTTTTAAATTAAATCAAATTGGGCGTAGCTCTATTTGATTTTGATTCCAATGAAGAAGGAATACAACAATTCCTCTTTTTCAAATAAGATTGGAATTTAGGAATAAAATCAAATAAGAAAAGCTAACAAAAAGAATATTAAATATGAACAAATTAGCTTACAATGAACATAACTTATCTCAGAGTGGAGGCTTGAATTTCTCAAATTAAATCGATATGAAACTCTGAAATTCGTGCTCAATTTATAGAAGCAAAGATCGCGTCGACGACTGGTCTTAAGAACCTTCTGGTCATAGCTCCAACAACTTTTTGAAAATTTAAGCGCGATCTAAAAAATTAGTTCTACGACTGGTCGTGGGGACCCTTCGACTAGTCATAAACCACCTATGTCTGGTTGAAGCAGACCCAAGATTGGTCGTAGGAAACCAGATTTGGTTGCTGGAGTTTGAGTTGTAGTTCTAGGACTGGTCGAAGGACGAGTAGAGACATCCCTACGACTGGTCGAACAATCTCTAGGACTGGTCGAAGAATAACCAAAAATTTTTAAAAATCTTCAACAGCTTAGGACTAGTCATGAAATTTCTTGGACTGGTCGAACCAGGTTTATGACTGGTCGAAAAAGGTCTCGGACTAGTCGTAGAACAGACCAACTTCATGTATAAAGATTTATCTTGACTTATGTATCCAAAATGACCTACCCTAAGGTCAAACTAAGGTTTATCATACCTGACACGTGAAGTATAAACATTAAACATCATTCTTTCAGATGATAGTTAACCTTTGAAGCTTGAGAGTTCTACTTGATGTAGCTTGAGATTGAGATCTTCTACAACATGAATATAAGCTTCAAATTGACTTGTACTTGAGTCTTGAGTCTTAAATCAACACTCTTCTTATTGATGTAGACTTGAACATTGATACATATGGAAGAGAACACAGTACATAACCTTGCATTTCTTGAAGTCGACCACCGTACATGTCTTAAACCTTTGTGATGTCTTCTTGAATCATATCTTTATCAACATACAAACACAAGACACACAGATAGAAGTTGTGGCACACACAAGAAGTTTTGGCACCACAAAATTTAACAATCAAAGGAGCATGAGACCATAACACTTACAATCTCCCCCTTTGTCAAATTTGTGACAAAACATACTGCACTAAGAGAACACAACAAGTACAATAAAAAGCACTACATGCATATTAACGATTCATGCACCTGTTGTCATTAAGTAGCACAAACTCATTATACACTACTCCTCCTGAGTAGCAGCACATATTAACACAAACTCATTATATACTACTCCCCCTGAGTAGCAGCACATATCACATATGCACATATCACATGTAAATACTAAAAAATACTCATATCCATAAGCAACCTTTCATCTCTAAAAGCTAAAACCTTCTCCCCCTTTTTGTCACAATATGACAAAGGAAGCAACAAAGAGACAAATAAGTAATGGAGAAATTGATGAAGTAACTTGATAATGTATAAGTAAGTAAACATTCACAATCCAGTTACTTGAAAAATTAAAAAGTCAGCAAACCGAATAAAGTGCACAATCCACCATAAGTAAGAGAGTTATTACAGACCAAGAATGAAAACACTTAATCGGATCCTGAAGAAGGAGCATGAATGGTAGGATCAAGATTATGCATTTCTTTGTTCAAGCGCTTAAGATACTTGCGCATATATTTAAACTGAAGATCATGAGAAATATTCATATTCTCTACCTTTTCTTCTAAAGCATGAAGATGAGCATCAAAATCAGAAGGCTCAAAATCGGGATCATTCCTAGAATCAGAATCAAGTTCATTGAAAATAACATCCATATCCACATTGTCAGGAGGAAGATCACTAGCTTCTTCATCCCCAACCTCAGCTCTACCAACATCCACTTGGCCATCGGCCAATTTAAAATTCATTTTTGTTAATATTCGAATTATTAAAAATAAGATGATGGATGAGAGCTTCTTTAACAGGCATAGGCGCAAGGATGTGCTTAGCTAGGATAGTCAAGAGATAAGCAAAAGGAATATCACTATGACCTGGATGGAGATGAGAATGAATGATGGAATTGCAAATTAAGGAAGTAAGGCAAATTTTAGAACCAGAAATGACGGAGTGCAACACACGAACCATAAAGGCAGTTAATTCAGTCTTATTACCAGAATGAGGATATAGGTTAGAAGTAAACATCCTGTGAAGTACCCTGTATTTAGGTAACAAGTACTTTGTGGGGAACGCATTCCCTTTATGAGTTCATTGCACATTAATATTACCCAAATCTCTAGTTAGCATACGCTTTTCAGATTCTGAGGGTTTCTCAGCGAAAGTATGAATATGAATACCCTCCTCATTAACAGGTATATCCATTAACCCTGCAATCAGATGACGGTCATTTTCAAATAGACCTTCTCTAGTATCAATTTTAAAAGTTAAATCCTCAAAAGAGAATACTGAGACACATGCAAATGTGGCCTGTGCAATAGATTGGTATACAGGCCCACTCCAATGTAAAATGTTATCCCATCCTACAGCTTGGAGTATAGGTAGAATACCAAAAGGGGCAATATGTTCAAGACAAACAGACCGTTCAACAATGACATTCCGCATACGCAAATCCCATACATCGGAGGGATCAACCTCAGGTAAACGAAGATGGTGCCTAGTAAGAGGAGCTGATTTAGAAGAAGATGGACCACGGAAAGTTTTCTTTTTCCCACTAGCATCCATAATCAGAATTAAAACCAAAAGATCTAATAGAGATAAAAGATTTGAAATAATGGGTTTTACTAGATCATATTTTTAAGAAAAAGCCCCAAAATGTCAAGGAATCTCAAAATAGATTACTCCAAGAGTGAAAATGAAGTAATAGGAACTAGAATCTACAAGAGAAACACAAATGATACACTAACCTTGAAGATCTAGGATGGTGGGTACGACTAGCCGTGCCTCAGCTCGTAGGAGAGTGAAATGAAAATGAATAATATGAAGGTTTTCCCTAATTTTAAAAGATTCCAACGCGCTACACGACTGGTCGAGGACCATTCTCGAATGGTCATACCACGACTGGTCGAGCACGTCCTCGACTGGTTGTGAAAACATAAAAATATGCATTTTTCCATAAAAATTTAAAATTTAAACAAATAAATTATCAAATATATATACTATGATACAAATATGCATGAATAATCAATTTAAAATGCACATTTTGAGATCAAATTTCAATTTATTAAACTTGATTTTATCGAGCAGTTTAATGAAAATGTCAGCAAGTTGAGTCTTGGTTGGTATATATTCCAAGGATATTATTTTCTCTTCCACTAAGTCATGAATATAGTGATACCTAATGTCAATGTGCTTGGTACGTGAATGTTGGATTGGATTTTTTGATATATTTATAGCACTGGAATTATCACAATATAATATCATTGATTCCTGTGCAATTCCATAATCGCTTAACATCCGTTTCATCCAAACAAGCTGAGTACATGCATTTCCTGCAACAATGTATTTAGCCTCAGCAGTTGAGAGCGATATTGAACTTTGCTTTTTGCTAAACCAAGAAACCAAATAGTTTCCAATATAAAAATAATCACCATTGGTTGATTTTCTGTCATCAATATTTCCAGCACAATCAGCATTTAAGTACCCAGCCAATTGAACACTAGTATCAAATGGATACTAGAGACCCATTTTAACAAAACTTGCGACATATCGCATAATTCGCTTAACAGCAGATAGATGTGACTCTTTAGGATCAGACTGATATCTAGCGCAAATGCCAACACTTAAAGCAATATTAGGTCTACTAGCAGTTAAGTAAAATAGACTACCAATCATACTACGATATAATTAAGGATCTATATTTTTACCTGTAGAGTCCTTTGAGAGTCTTAAAGTTGTACTCATAGGAGTATCAAAATTCTTGCCATTCTCAAATCCAAACTTTTTGATTAAGTTTAGAGCATATTTTGTTTGAGAAATGAAAATGCCATCTGGTTGTTGTTTTACTTGCAACCCAAGGAAATAATTTAATTCCCCAACCATGCTTATTTCGAACTTAGATTTCATCAAATCTGCAAACTCAACAGTCATGTTAGTACAAGTTGATCTATAAATAATATCATCAACATAGATCTGAACCATTAAGATATCATCGTTATGTTTCTTAACAAAAAATATCTTATCGATACTACCCATTTGAAAATTATGACTTAATAAAAACTTAATCAATTTTTCATACCATGCTCTAGGAGCTTGTTTTAAACCATATAGAGTCTTTTTAAGACGTATACATAATCAGTAAACTTAGGGTCTTCAAACCCTGTAGGTTGTTTAACATATACTTCTTCATGTAGATCACAATTCAAAAAAGCACTCTTTACATCCATTTGATAAATTTTAAACTTTTTAAAGCATACAATGGACATAAAAAGTCTGATTGATTCAAGGAGAGCAACTGGGATAAAGGTTTCATCATAATCAATGCCTTCTATTTGAGTGTACCCTTGTACAACCAGTCTTGCCTTATTTCGAATTATATTCCCAAGTTCATCAAACTTATTTTTGAAAATCCACGTAGTTCCTATAATGTGTTTATCTTTAGGTCTAGGAACAAGATACCAGACATCATTTCGAACAAACTGATTAAGTTCTTCCTGCATAGCTACTATCCAGTTTTCATCAGAATGAGATTCTTTTACGTTTACCAGTTCAATCTGAGATGTAAAGCACACGTAATTACATATGTCTTCTAGTTGTCTACGAGTGTGCACACCAATGAGAGGATTTCTAATAATTTGAGCGGTTGGATGATCTTTAACAGTCCTTAATTCAGAATTGTATTGACTTGATGAAGTATCAGGTTTGTCAATTAGAAGAACTTCATCATTATCTGAACTTGGGGCAGGTGTATTCAAATGATCATCTATGACCACATTAATTGATTCTTCAATAACACCGGTCCTTTTGTTCAGTACACGATATGCGCGACTGTTTAAAGAGTATCCTAAAAAGATTCATTCGTCACTTTTTGTGCCAAACTTCCCCAGATTTTTACGGTCACACAAAATATAGCATTTGCTACCAAAAACTCAAAAGTATTTGACAGTAGGCTTTTTATCAGACCACATTTCATAAGTGTTTTTATTATTAGATTTACATATATAAACACAATTAATAACATAGTAGGCAATATTCACTGCTTCAACCCAAAGATTTTTAGGGAGCTTCATACTGTTCAACATTAATGTTCCCATTTCTTGAAATACTCTATTTTTCCTTTCTATAATACCATTCTGTTGAGGAGTTTTGGGTGCAGAGAATTCATACGATATTCCCTGATCATTACAGAATTTCTCAAAACTGCTATTCTCGAATTCAGATCCATGATCACTATGGATCTTACAAACTTAAGAACCTTTTTCAATTTGGATCCGTTTGAGAATCCTTTTAACTTCATCAAGGGTTTCTGATTTATCCCTTAAGAAGGCTACCCTAGTGAATCTAGAAAAATCATCCACGATTACTAAGATGTATTTTTTGCCACCTCGACTCTCCATCCTTGTAGGTCCTATAAGATCCATATGGAGAAGCTCGAGTGGTCTTGCTGTGGCATTGGAGTTCACCTTTTTGTGAGAGCTCCTTATTTACTTGCCATACTGGCACTCACCACATATCTTGTCTATATTTTGTAATTTAGGTAGACTTCTTATTAGTTCTCCTTTGCTCAATCTGTATAAATTACGGTAGTGTACATATCCAAGGCATTTATGCCATAATTCAGTTTCATCGGTATGGACAATGTAGCACGATTGATTAGATGAGCTACCATTGGTATAATATAGCAGTTTTCAGAAGTTCTGCGACCAGTTAATATTACAGAATCCTTTTTGTTCAAGATTTCACAACCTTTATTAGAAAATTTCACGCTATGATTGTTATCGCATATTTGAGATATGCTTAACAGGTTGTGTTTTAGCCCCTCAACATATAAAACATTCTTGAATAAGGGAAGGTTATAGAGTTGAACTGTACCTTGGTCAATAATCTTGCAGTTGCTTCCATCACCAAATATGACTGACCCATCAGTCATATCTTTAAGATCGGTGAATAAAGTTTTGTCGCCTGTCATATGCCTTGAGCATCCACTGTCTAAGTACCACTTTGAATGGCTTGTAGCTTTGAAAGCAGTGTGGGCAACTAAGCAACTTTAGGAACACATTTCATTACCGTTTTGGGTTTAGGAGTATAGTTGGTCTTCTTGTATTTGTAATTTTTGTACGAGTGGCCCACTAAGTTAGATTTTAAGAGCTCCTTAAGCAATTTAACTATTTTTTTAGGTAAAGGGTTTTGGTTTTGAGTTTTATAGTTGACATAATTGCTTTTAGGTTTTTGAAAAGTTTTAGCATTTTAGAAAAACTTTGATTAATACTTTTCCCTTTTGAGTTAGAGGTTTCTCCTCTCACAAACTTAGGAGGAGTACACTTTTGTTTAGAAGGTACATTTTTAACATAGCCCAGTCCAGATTTGTCGCCACATTTTCTAGATTCGGATAAAAGTTTCTCAAATTTCGGATCTCCTTGGGCATACCTCCATGTATCCTTTGAACTCAAAAGTGAAGAGTTTTCAAACTTAAGTTTGTCATTTTCAGATTTAAGATTTTCAATTAGGGAGGTTTTGAATTCTAAATCACATTTAGTCTTTTCAAAACAATCTGAAATATGGGATTTTTCTAAAATAAGTGACTCAAAATTTTCTTTAAGTTTTAAAAACTTTTCTTTTTAAAGTTTTAGTTTTACGGCAATTTTACAACTTTCCTTGTATAGGGCATTGTAAGCATCTTGAAGATCTTCTTCATTTTCATAATCACTATTCAAATTTTCTTCACTAGTTAAATCATCATGATCTGAAAAAGTGAACTTGGCTAGAGTCCTAAGGGCCTTAACTTCATTGCCCGACTCGTTTTCAGAATCTTCTGATTCAGAAGAGGCTTCAGTGCCAGAAGATTCATCCCAAGTAAGCAACATTCCTTTCTTTTTAGATTTGTCCTTTTTAGGACACTTGTTTGCTAAATGCCCATATTCTTGGCAGTTGTAACATTGACTATCTTTCAAAGATTTCCAAGATTTAGATTTTGGTTTAGAATGTTTCTTATCATTTGATTTTTGAAAATCAACCCTCTTTTTACTTTTGAAGATCTTGTAAAACTTTTTAGCAAGAAGGGCCATATCATCTTCAGAATTTTCTAAATCAAAATCTTGAGAAATACATTTTGAAGATTTAAGAACAATAGATTTACCTTTAGGAGCTTTAAAATTTAATTCATAGGTTTGTAAAGAACCAACTAGTTCTTTTACCCTCATATTGTCCGTATCACGAAGTTCCTGGATCGCGGTTACCTTAGATTTTAACCGTTCCGGTAGTGAGCGTAGTATCTTTGCACACACTTTACTTTCTGAGATTTTATCGCCAAGACCCCACATAGAGTTTACAATGTCATTTAATCTAGTGTAGAAGTCCATAAACATTTCATTTTCCTCCATTTGAATTTATTCAAATTTGGTTGTGAGGAGTTGGACTTTAGATTTTTTTGACAATTGAAGTACCCTCATGTGTCATTTCTAATTTATCCCAAGCTTGCTTTGCAGCATCACAGGATATGATTCTTTTGAACTCATCCGGTGATAGAGCGCAAGTGATTGCATTTAGTGCTTTTGCATTGACACTACTCTCACTTTTCTGAAGAGTGGTCCATGAGGTATACAGTGTTACTCTCATTGATTTCGATCCATTGATACCAGTTACTTCAATAGTAGGAGGGATCCATTCAGTTACTATGGCAAGCCACACACTTTCATCCATAGATTTATGGAAAATCCTCATCCTGGCTTTCCAATAGGCATAATTGGAGCCATCAAAGGGTGGAGGCCTAGTGACTGAAAGGTTATCAAAATTTGACATCTTATATATAAAGCTTAGATCGTTAGCTCAGGAAATGAATCCAAGAATAAAGAATTAAATAACGAGCTATTAGGCTTTGATACCCCTTGAAAAGGCCAATCTATATGTCTTAGAGGGGGGGGGGGGGGGGGAGGTGAATAGGACTGTGCCAAATTTAAAATTTTAAACTTTAACAGCGGAATTGAAATACGATTACCTTATAAAAATAAAGAACAGTACTTTAAATAAATCAAAGACTGAAATATAAAGCAATCTTAAATAAAGAGCTTGATTCTAACATTGTTCTAAGGACAACCTTTGCACCATAAAAACCAAGGGTTTATGGCAGGACAACCTTACTAGAACAAGTAGAATATCAAAACTTAAACAGAAAGGAAATAAAGGAAATAGCAAGAAATAAATTCTAAACTATTACAACATTCCCCACTTTGCTTGAAATGTAAAGATTACAACATTCACATCCACATATACATTCCACAAATCTGAATGATTAAAGATATGAAAATTAAAAGAGCATTCAAATCACAAAACACACCGATATATAGTGGTTCGCCTGTGTGTTCACCAACTGTTAAACAACAGCCACACAGCTTGCTACTCCACTCCTAATATCCTCACACAGGGGATATTAGCGTTCACTATTAAATAGGTTTTACAGGTTCACCCAAAACCTTCACAATCCAAAATAACCACATAATGAGATTCTTTTTAACTTGGGCTTACACAATCCAAAAACCCACACTTTCTGAGTTTTCTGGCTCTCCTCAGATAACCATATAATGAGATTTTTTTGGCGAATCTCAAACAAAACTAAAATAAAGGAATTTACAACAAATGTAAAATACCTGGTTTTCTTCTTTTGTAGCAGCCCGGTAGAACCAATGAGAGTAGAAATTTGAATCAACATTTAATGTCCAATACTCACTTAAGAAATGGTTCTAGTTTATAATTAATTTTTAAATTAAATCAAATTGGGCGTAGCTCTATTTGATTTTGATTCCAATGAAGAAGGAATATAGCAATTCCTCTTTTTCAAATAAGATTGGAATTTAGGAATAAAATCAAATAAGAAAAGCTAACAAAAAGAATATTAAATATGAACAAATTAGCTTAAAATGAACACAACTTATCTCAAAGTGGAGGCTTGAATTTCTCAAATTAAATTGATATGAAACTCTGAAATTCATGCTCAATTTATAGAAGCGAAGATCAAGTCTACGACTGGTCTTAGTAACCTTCGACTGGTCGAAGCTCCAACGGCTTTTTGGAAATTTAAGCACGATATGAAAAATCAGTTCTACGACTGGTCGTGGGGACCCGTCGATTGGTCGAAGCAGACCCAGGACTGGTTATAGGAAACCAGATTTGGTTGCTGGAGTTTGAGTCATAGTTCTAGAACTGGTCGAAGGACGAGTCGAGACATCCCTATGACCGGTTGAACAATCTCTAGAACTGGTCGAAGAATAACCAAAAAATTTTGAAAATCTTTAATAGCTTACGACTAGTCGTGGAATTTCTTGGACTGGTCGAATCAGGTTTAGGACTGGTCGAACAAGGTCTAGGACTAGTCTTAGAACAGACCAACTTCATGTATAAAGATTTATTTTGACTTATGTATCCAAAATGACCTACCCTAAGGTCAAACTAAGGTTTATCATACCTGGAACATGAAGTATGAACATTGAACATCATTATTTTAGATGATAGTTAACCTTTGAAGCTTGAGACTTCTACTTGATGTAACTTGAGATTGAGATCTTCTACAACATGAATATAAGCTTCAAATTGAGTTGTACTTGAGTCTCGAGTCTTAAACCAACACTCTTCTTATTGATGTAGACTTGAACATTGATGCATACGGAAGAGAAGTTGTGATGTACATAACCTTGCATTTCTTGATGTACATAACCTTGCATTTCTTGAAGTTAAGCATCGTACATGTCTTGAACCATTGTGATGTCTTCTTGAATCACATATATATCAACATACAAACACAAGACACATAGATAGAAGTTGTGACACACACTAGAAGTTTTGGCACCACAAAATTTGACAATCAAAGGAGCATGAGACCATAACACTTACACATCATAATGTTTATTTGAAATCCAATGTATTAAAAAGTTTAAAAAATACATGAAATAAGGGAAAACACAAATATCAACTTGATCTAAAACTTCTGTGGCCTTTAGAAATTTTCAATGGCGGGCGTCACTGTCTGAGTGTTTTTTGTGCTAGGGTCCACTAGAGCTTTGGAGTTAACTCGTTCTTTGGATATTGCCCTAAAATGATCTCTCCAAATGGATGAAATGTGTGGATACAAAACATACATCATGGTGGGGCCCACAGACTTGTTGGCGTCACTTCAGTAGATAGTCGCGCTACTTAACCTGTCACTGACGTGCTTTGCACGCAAGTGGTTGACGTGTTGTGCATGTCTCTTAGTAAACTCTGGTGGGGCCACCGTGAATGCGTGTGGTTTATCCAAGCCATCCATTCATTTTTCCAGATCATTTTAGTGGTTGAACACAAAATTGATGCATATCCAAAGCTCAAGTGGACCATACCATCGAAAAAAGTAGAAGTGTTGACTTCCACCATTGAATCACTCCGGATCGGTCCAGATCGGATCCATTTGGTTCAGATTTTGGTTCAGATCGGTCCGAATTGACCATGATCCAAAATCGATCCGATGAACGGTCGGATCTGATTGATCCAACTCGAATCGCACCGATCCAGTCCTTCGGCTCGGTTCGGATTGTGTCAGATTGGGTCGGATCCATCGGATCAAATAAAAAATGCCCAGCTCTAGAACTCACCCATAAAGTGATTCGACAATGGTATTTCTGGCCGACCATCTAAGAAGATGCCTTAGAATACATGTCGAAGTGCAAAAAATGCTAGAAGTTCACTGCGATACCTGAACAGCCATCTAAGTAACTGACCCCCATGACCGGCCCTTGGCCATTCGTCTAATGGGGAATCGACATCATAGGACTGTTGTCGACAGGTAAATGTCAGACTAAGTTCACCCTGGTAGCAGTCGACTATTTCACCAAGTGGGTAGAAGCTATGGGTGTACACGAACTGAGTTAGCTCGGTCAGCTTGCTCGACTTGACTCGACTCGAAAAAGCTCAATTCGGCTCGATTCGAAGCTGAGTTCGAGCCGAGTCGAGCTAATTTTTTTAGCTCGAAAAAATTTTGAACCGAGTTCGAGCTTGTCCGAGCTCGACTCGACTCACATCGAACCCCAACTTGAATCGAACTCGGTTACTTTGATATTGATGTTGCTTACCAAGTTTTGATGAAATGACTCAACGAAGTGTCGGCTAGTGGCAAGGAAGGTATGTATATGAAACAAATACCATTTTCTTGATTTTAATGTTGCTTATAAGGTGTTTGATGAAATACTTGTAAACAACTACTGTTGTTTTACGTATAGTGAGAAAGTGAAAGTGCATAGCATGTGTTTGTGAAAATGTCGTAGAGGCTCGATTTTGGTTTGAACTGGCCCAAGTTGCTGATCGAACCAAGCTGACTTGGCTAGTCAGGCTTAAGGACCGAGCCAAGTTGAGTTCGATCTGGGGTCAGCTAGTGGCTGAGCCGAGTTAAGCTAAGGCCAACTCGACTCGATTCGACTCGATGTACACCCCTAGCAGAAGCCGAGCCATTAGCCAAAATCATGGAGCAAAAGATTACTAACTTCGTATGGAAGAACATCATCTACAGATATGGGATTCGCCATACTATCATCTCGGACAATGGCAAACAGTTTGACAATGCACGATTCCGAGGTCTTTACGAAAGGGTCATGATTTGCAATGCATTCTCATCACCTCGACATCCCCAGGCCAATGGATAGGTGGAGGTAGTGAATAAGAACATAAAGAACCATCTCAAAACTAAGCTCGAGAAATCTAAAGGGGCTTGGGTCGAGGAATTACCACATGTCCTTTAGGCATACTGGACCACTGCTTGGACGTCAACATGGGAGACTCCCTTTTCCTTAGCCTTCGATGGAAAGGTCATGGTTCCAGTTGAAATAGGACTCCCTATTATGCGGATCGACTCTTTCGATAAAAATCAAAATGTCAAGTAGACGACGTTAGGTCTGGACCTACTTAGGGAGAAAAGATAACGAGCATAGCTGAAGATTATAACCCATTAGCAACAAGTCGCCCGATATTACAACTCTTGGGTTAAGGTGCGAAGGTTTCGGGTGGGGGACCTGGTCCTTCGCCAGACCCTTCAGAACACCAAGGAGCTCGGCTCAAGAACCTTGGGAACAAGCTGGGAAAGACCCTATAGGATAATGGGTACAATGCGACCAGGGGCTTATTAGCTTGAGGATTTGGATGGACATCCCTTGCCTCACTCGTGGAATACCGAGCACTTGAAGATCTACTACTCTTGAGGACTAGGGAAGTCCTCCGACCAAGATTGATTTGTATGGTTAATCTACTCAACTAGAGCGACCTCCAATCTCAAAGGAAAAAAAGGTGCTCAGTGCATTCCTACAATTCATTTATACTAGAGCGGCGCCAAAGGGAAAAAGGGTGCTTGGGAAACTATTGTTCTATGTCTACTATTTTCTACAATAAAAGAGCTTTTTATTATTCTCAATCTTCTGAACTGAATGATCGACCATAGGGGGATCCCCTGGATGTTAGGGAAGAAAGTCCTACCAATTTCTCGGATCACTAGTAAGTGGCCAGCACGTTAGCTCTCCTATACTATTTTACGGATTTTACTAGGAAAGAACTTCCCCAAGTCAGGGGAAGAGAATTTCTTTCAAATCTCGACCATCCGAGCTACATGATTAACTATAAGGACTTCCCTTAATTAAAGGGAAGAGAGTCCTTAGTGCTCGACCTACTACTATAGCTACCATTTTGTGGTAGACTTATTAATCCTACCATGCGCGACCTATCACTTTATTTACAAGGCTCGACCTACCATATTACAATCTACTATAAGAATTTAAAGATAACATATGCACAACAAAAAGTTCATCTTTCATTGATTAAAAGTTGATTACAAAAAAATTAATTACAAGTATGGATGGGAAAGCGAGGCTAGTCCACTCGGGGAGGTTACTCGACTTCGACGTCGTTCGAGGTTGGGTCTTCGGAAGCTCCTTCGTCTAAGCTGCCCAAGTCAAGCTCGGGGAATTTTTCCTTGATGTCTTCGACGCGTTTTTCATAGCCAAGGCTATAACATACCTCTACCTCATCGGCCTGCTCCTTCGAGGTCTTGTATTGCTCCATCGCCACTGCCCAGATCAACAAAATGGAAGCCTTGACCTCAGCCAACTTCGCCACCAAACTGGTCTTCACCTCAGCTAGCTCAGCCTCTAACCTTACAGCCTAGGCTTCCGCTTTGACCTGCTCCCTTTCAGACCAAGATAGGTGTGACCTCACCCCCTCTAGCTCAGCCCACGCTGAGCCTTCCTTCCATTGGGCCTCATCCAACTTGATCTTCAAAGCTGCCCACTTCTCCCCAAATTTCTCTAGAGCCCATTGGAGGGCCTCAGCCTTGACGATCTTGGCCTTAACCTCAAAGGTCTTGGCTTGGAGTGCCGCCCTCACCTGCTCGCACTCCTCAGGCACTTTCCCTATCGATCGATGAATGGATGGGAGAGCGGGGACGAGTTGAAAGAAGGAATAAAGATGACTTATTAGAAGACAAAGACAATTTAAAAACATGCATAACAAGCTAAGGGGAGGAGCTCTACCTTATAAAAAGTCGTGGCCACATTGACCAAAAGAGTTATCGGATGTGTATTGATCAGGGTCATGATCTGCACCTCTAGGACATGTTGAGCCTTCCACGAGGCAAGGCTATTCATGTAATATCTCGAAGGCAAAGGACCTGACCCCTTGGCCTCACCAGCCTGTTGGCCTGAGGTATCACCCTCCTCGACCTGAGCTTGAGCTGTGAGGGGATGGAGCTCCTCGGAGGGGGGAACCGCTTCCCGAGCCAAGGAAGGTTCTAGATCTACTACCTCCAAAACCACTGGCTAAGGAGGAATTGCAGAACAAGGGGCACCCTGACCTCCCTCACACGGCATGGCTATAACCGGTGTTGGGATATAAAAATGGTAAGGAAGAAAGGATTGAAGCAAGAGAAGCTTAACAGATAGAAAGAAAATTGGAAGACAAAAAGGATGAAATAACTTTTTATAGGTTGTGCAGGTCTGCACAACCAATGTCCACTGCGTGGGACAACGCAACCAAAGATCAGTTGTGTGGGTCTGCGCAGTTGGTTTCAGGAGAAGATTTCTTTGAAATGGTTAAGATTGATGCAAGTGGGTCCTATGGCACCGAAATCGAGGTACCACATGTCCGAAGGCCTATAAATACCCCATCCCCTCCTTCATTTGGACTGATTGAATATTTTAGAGAAGAAGCAGAGCGAGGAGGAAGATTAAAGGTAGGAGAGGAAGTCCCAGTGGGTTCCATGGGTCCGCACAACCGTTATCCATTGCGCGAGTCCGCACAACTAGACTACTCTGCAGTCTGTAAAGGCAAAGGGCTGTTATGCCGCTTGAATGGCTGAAGTCTTAAAGCTCCTTCTGTTCAAGTCTAAAGCAGAATGATCAACAGAAGAACATATTCCTCCTGAGTTCTAGGAGATGACTGCAATCACTGACGAAATGCTGTCGAATTTAATATTTGACAATTACACTTATAATATTTCCTTTATTCTAAATAATCTATCTTAAAATCAAGGGATGTTAAAAGGATGTAAATGAACCCAGTATTAATAAATTGTGATGATTGCTTCAAATACTCTTTCTCTGTTATGTTTGAATAAGATAATTTTCCAAATCAAACACATATGTTTCTTATTCGAAACAAAATGGCGACTCTGCTAGGGAATTTATTATCTTTATTTAAAATTAATGGTGAAATTGTTATGAAACTTTCATCATAGTTTGGCATCTTTCAGATGCCAAAATGGTGACTCTCAGTGGGAACATCCTCCCCTTCATCTCTAAGATAGATTATTTAATTCTTCAACTGCTAACTACAAACATGATTTGTGATTGAAGGTTCTTGCATCCGATTTCAACCTACTACTCATGGCAACTTCTGCAAGAGAGGTGAACTTCCGATTCATTTCGACCGAGTTCATAATAGGATACACACCGAATCGACACGTGACTCAAATCTCTATGAGTGGAAACAACATGACTCAAGGAATAGCTGGAGTGGTATCTCTATCACCTCAACCATATGGGGGTGATGAAGGTTAGACTATTGTAACGTCTCATAGAATGAGAGCACAGAATGCAAGAAACTCTAGAATGAATCAGCCTTCGCTAAGAATCAGAGGGCTGATAACACGTAATGCAGTCAGAAAGAATCCCGAACTCGCTCCCCTGACAATATACCCCGAACGATTGACCTCGTTATTGACAGCGCGTGACTTCCCAGTTCTGAGTGCCTCAAGAGTCAAATAGAAGAGAGAGTAGAAAGGAAAAGCGGTGGTAGTCAGATTTCCAATGTCCCCGCCTCCCCAGGCAAGTTCATCAGTATCAGTGTTACCCCAATCGATCAATGATGTCATAAGTATAAAAAAGACCAATGAAACCCCGTCTTCCCTCTTCTTCATAAGTCCCATTACGTCGGCATATTCTTGTTCTACCTCGACTATCGCCTCATCGAAGAGTGGGAAAGCTACAATACATATGGACGAAACGAATCCAGAATGTAGAATGACTACGGAAGATCATATTAATGAAATGGTAGAAGCCCAAAACGCATTGATGGAGGAATGCAAAAATCTTAGAGAGGCCCTGACGACCCTTGCATGTAATGTAGCTCGGATGGAAGTTCCCCAAAGTACAATGAATGGATAAGAAAATCAGTCGGACGGCCCCCAACCACAGAGGGCAGAGTCAATGGGGTCCATTCCAACAGCAAGAACGTGACACAAGATGAGGTGAGATAAGTGGTTGAAGAAACTATTAGAGTGGAAAGAGAACACGAGAATACTGATCGTTTTAGATATCGAATGTCGTATCCAAGGGAGGTAGAAGATATCCCCTTTCCAGCCAATTTTAAGCATCCGGATTTTCAAAAGTTTAATGGGGAAGGATCCCCAGAGGAATGTTTAATACACTTCATCACCTGCATGGGAAATTTTTTTACAATACCACAGTATTATTTACGATTATTCGGGTTGTCACTAACACACAAAGCATTTCGATGGTATTCCAATTTGGTGCCAGGGTTGATACGCACTTGGGAACAAATGTAGGAGGTTTTCATGTCAATTTTTTTTTCATCAGAGTGTGACGTTAGTATTACAGAGTTGGCTTCCATACGGTAGAGAGATGGAGAGCCGGTAGAAAAGTTTATAGACAGAAGGAAAACATTGGGAGCCTCATGCAGACAGTTACCGTAGGAAAAAGAGCAGGTCAAAATGTGTCTGAACTCTATGGAGACAGGAATCACGTTTAGACTCACCAGCGCCGATATCAGAACTTTTCATGACCTAGCTACTAAAGCTCATGCCTTGAAATTGATGACTCGCAAGATGCTAGCATTCCACCATGACACAGCTTGGAGGGTATCCACCAGGATGGCCATGAATGCTATTGATCATGACAAAAGAGGCAAAGATACAAGGGATCAGAGGGAAAAGAGGCCGGACCAAAGGGAGGAGTGGAGCCAAGCAAGGAATAGATATAGTGGGAAAAGGCCCAGGATGATCAATTCTTATGGGGGATTTGCATTTGACAAAGAAGATGTGGTCCCCATGATGAACCAACTGTTAGAGGTCGGCACGATAGAATTACCAGAGCCCAAACACCCTGAAGATGTGACAAGAACCAAGGAAAGAGATTTTTGCCGCTATCACCGCTTAGTGGGACATCCAACAGAGAATTGTTATACACTGAAATGTATAATACAACGGATGATAGATAGGGGTGAAATAATACTTGGTAAAGAAAAGGAAAGGGGAATGATGACGACAGTACATGTACTTACAATCCGAGGGAAAGCTCAAGATGTAAATAAGAAAGAAAATGTAAAATGCCAAAGAAGGTAGCAGTAATTACATTATGATCGGGTAAGAATATAATAAGTCCTGTAAAGTAAAAAGCAGAAAATATTAGGAAAGAAGTCATTGAAAGGCAGAGTAGTAATGGTGAGAAAGCAAAGAAGGGCGAAGTGGCGAAAGTGACTTATGATGTGGTAAGTCATTTGAAGGGCATACCGGCTTGATTAAGTGTTTATGATGCACTTGAGCTATCAAAAGAATTTCGACAGAGCTTGGTTCAAGCGTTGTCCGATCACGACATTAGGGAAACTTTACTGGCAGAATTAGGGTATGAAGAACATGATGAACAAGAAAATTGTCTACCAGTCGTTTCCTTCTCCGACGATGATTTGACCTGCGAAGCAGAGCATAACAGACCACTGATGATAGAAGGTCATATTTGTGGGAAGAAAGTCAAGCGGATCATGATAGACAATGGGTCCGCATTGATCCTCTTACCACTCTCAATGTTGAGTAAATTAAATTACTTTTGTTTAGATCTACGCCCTAGTGGAATGATGATATAAGGCTTTAATCAAGATGGACAATGTGTGCTTGGTAAGATCACAATAGCCCTGGATATAGGAGACCTGACTACTGATGTTGTGTGTTATGTTATAAATGCAGTAACAACGTACAATCTTCTCTTGGGAAGGCCATGGATACATCAATATAACATTATACCGTCTACTCTGCATCAGTGCTTCAAATACTGTAAAGATGGAATACAGTATAAAGTAATGGCCGATGCAAAGCTGTATACAGAGGCCGAGTCCTTCTTTGCAAATGTCAGTTACTATAAAGGGTTTGCTATAGAGGAGAAAAATAATGAAGAAAGTAAGGTCCTAAAAGACGTTCAAATGAATGCGACTGAAGAAAAAATAGAAAGGGTAGAATCATTCGAACCTTTAGAAGCGAAGACGAAATTTTACTGTGTCGAAACATCTGAGGCAGCCAGGGCAGCCGCCATTAACCATGTTATCAACTAAACAATTGAAAATTTTACAATCTAATTACACAATGCCACTGCCATATGTTGAAAGGAATAAACCATTTTCGGCCACTCTAGGGAGGTTTCGGGTTGAAGCAAGCGTAAAATACCTTGAACCAATAGAATTTTATGTTTCAGAAGAAGCAAAGACAGGAGAAGAGACTGAGAATAATGTGTACCATGGTAGGCTGACGCCGCAAGACCTTAAAAAATATAGTCCAGTAAGTAAGAAGATTATGAAAAACATGGGTTTCGATTATGAAGAACCCACAGGTTTGAACCATGGGAAAGGAATTCAAATCCCTATTCGAATTGGCCAGGATAAGCGAAGAAAATTTCAAGGACTGGAGGTAAACTCATCGGTGAATATGATTACAGTTGTGCAATCTTCTGCGGCAAGGCAATGCTTCAATGACTCCAAAGAGAAAGAATTGATTAGACAAACGCAAAGGCAATTCTGTCCGGACTTGGTCCCCTAATAGAAGAAGCAATGAATAAGTTGATACAAGTCCATTTTATCAGGAGGATTAAAGATACCAAGAGTACTACATTGATCCTATGGTGCATAAGCATGGATCCTGATTGAAATAAAAGTAATGTCAATACATCAGTTCGTGACAAATGATGAAAAATGTGGAAATAAGCCTCTGAGAGTTGGATTTGCTTGATGAGAAATACTTGACCGTCCAGAAGTAATTGTGATCATATCAGGGGGAAAATTCAAGTCCAAATAAGACAGAGTGTACATCATAAAAGAGGAATACTCCAATAGGGCAAACAAAATCATATATCGATCAATGCTCGCTTTGTCAAAAGGATCGTTCCTGGAGACACTATTGATTTTGATCCAGAATATCATCAGAATGATGATTTTGAATAAAAAGGCGCAAGAGTAGATCATGGCCATATATCATCTGATGAATGAATAAAGAAGAAGCTCGTCAGTATACCAAGATTATGTAATAACAAACATTGCAAAAGGAAAGTGAACATCAAGCAAGCCTCTACAAAATTCTGTCTGAAATTGATACCATCACCAAGCTGGTATATTATGAATAACACAGACGGGTATAATCGAAGATATTAGTAGAAATGGTGATGTGTCAATTTCAAACAGAGATGTCTATCATGCTCACAATAACTGACCATACATATCATTGTCTTCTAAGACATTTTAAGGCAGCCTAATCAAGCCAATGACCAATCGCGCATAAGACCTATCAAGATCACCATTCGAGCAGTGGTGAGAAGCCAGTGGCCCTAAAAAGCCCGTGAAGGCCATCGTAAGCATACTTATGCATGCAGCTGACGGAGCTAGTGATCAAAAGCCTAAAAGGCCAAAAGTCCTCAACGGCCAGTCATGCGTAATCCCCATGCCGTCTATATAGTTTTTTGGCAGCGTCACGGGGAATAGAGGAAAATGCCATCCTGTGAATGGGCTCGACCTTGCAGACAAAGAAAATGAGGGCTGCAGTGTGAGCTTTAGATAGTCCAACCATGCGTAAGACCCCCCAGGTTTACGGTTTGATTCCAGTTATAACTCATGGGGAAGGACTAGACTAAACCTACTCATTGACGGACTAGCGGCCCTAGACTTGGTATCCCAAAGGTCACCTTGTGAGCTCTGTGAACTCTAGAGAGTTACTGTGGCCAACCCTGTGCGTAATTCCAACCGAGTTCACTGCCCCAGTAGCTTCACTAGGCCCCACTGATGTATCGCGATTTGTGAACTCCCTAGGCAGTGAGAAGTCCAGCGAACTCCTAAGAGTTACAGAGATTATCACGTGAGACCCGACTCCACTACTCAAGAGCTTAAACTATGTGTGAAATTGACTAAATTAAAATCTAGTATCGCCAATGAAAATATATATAAGCAAACAAAGTCACATAGGGAATCCCGCACTAACAAGCATAAAGTACTAGTGTTTATATTAACTCATTAGTTAGTAATTATTTTAAGATTACTACATAGACAATATCTTTAGAATAATGTATGATGTAGAAATGCATGAAAGAGATTACAAAAAATTATCACTGAAAATCAAAAGAGATTCTTTGTTCAAAAAGCATATACATAAGAGAAATCACATGCTTAAAGTTCTTCTACAATTCCTGCTATCCCCATGTACTTTTGCAAGTCCTCCTTTAATTGCATCCGAGCTGCAACATGCTTTGACTTTTCTTCGAGAATGATCTTTGCTTGGTCAGGAATATCAGCCAACTTATCTTCCAACGATTTGATCATCTCTTTGCTCTTAAGTAGTTCAGACTTCTCAGCATTAGCAGACTGAATATTGGCTTGTATCCTTGCTTCGATCTCCTTCACGGATGATTCCTTCTCACGATCCTTCCACTTTAGCAGCGATATCTCCTCTTTCAGAGCGGTGATGTGGTCTTGAATGACTACCCTATCATCAGTATGAGCCCTCAGTTGTTCTTGAAGAACCAATTGTTCCTGATCAAATTCGAAAATAGCGGAAGCAATAAGAGAAGTTTTTTTCTTGCACAGAGTTAGCTGCTTTCCGTATTCTAAGATTTCAGGAGCAATTGTGACATTCTCCGCTGATGCCAAAGATATTATTGAATCCTGAAATTTGCGAAGAGAATCGTGCAAAGTGGAGATGTTAATCTTTACCATTCTTGCAGAACTTTCTAGAATCTCAATAGAAATATCTAGGTCTGACCATTGTTCAGGGTCTTTGAAGATGTGGACTATTGCTGACAAAGAGTTCTTCATTAAAAGCATCTTATGGATGAGAATCTTTGTAAAAGATGACAGTTAGGATACAGTGGCCACAGACTCAGAACTTGCTGCTCCACTGCAAGGAGTCCCTATAATATGAAGAAGGAAGAAAGCTAAGATAAGCACTACAAGTTAAAAATGTATGGTTCCTAAAGATCAATATATAAATATACCTGCCACGGAAGCGTGACCAACAAGAGAAGGGATTTCTTACACTGCAGAGGGGTTGACTCCTAACATGTCGGCGAAAGAAGGCACTTTGGCCTCTATGCTTGAATCTCGGGTAGTAGGAGTAGGCAAATTCGCAGCCTCTATAGGAAAGATAATTTCACGAGCTATCCTTTTTGGTATTGTCAATGAAATTGGAGGAACCCTTGGTGAAGTCATGGTGCAGTTGGAGGAGGGTTTAAGGAAAGAGTATCACCCGTTTCAATATTAGCTACATGACCGCCTGAAATGAAGATACAACAATGATGATGAGATAATTATCACTAAATAAGCATATAAATATTTAGAGAACTTAAAGTCCATTACCAGGTGAATATCCGTATTCCCCATAATCTAAGGGTTCTTCTTCTTCCTAAATTGTTGCAGGAGACTTTGCAGGAATATTGGCACTAGGAAGAGTTTTAGAAATCACGGGAGGGTGTTCTTTTTCAACATTCTCCATAAGAATATCCTCATCTCCGTCAATATCAACTTTTCCTTCCTCAAAATCATCATCTTTATCCTCGTCGCTTTCGTCGTCCTCATCATCATCATATTCCATAGAAGCAGTACCCTCTGATGAAGAAGCTGAACTTTCATCACCTAAGCTTTCTTCGTCTACTTCTTCAATCATGACTTGCTTCCCTTTACTAGAAGTCACCAAAATCCTAGTCACTGAAAGAAATCTAAATAGCCTGGGAGTGTGGGGAGAAGTAACACGGGCTCTGTGCGATGGGATGACGATTCCCATAACTAACAACAACTTCCTTCACTCTATGCATCTGGACTCGACATTTAAAGTAATCCATGACATCCTCGGTACGAATGTCTATCCATACGAAGTTAATGGAAATGAGCTCTCTCCATATGTACTAAACATTCTGTATGATGTTCATCAAGGAATACATGTATGCCTACCCACTCTCATCCCGCATCAGTTAATTCTTCTTGTTAGCGGAAAACACCTCCATCCCCAAGTATGCCGAAGTATGCCTACCCACTCTCATCCTACGTCAGTTAATCCTTCTTCTTAGTGGAAAACACCTCCATCCCCAAGTCTTATTTGCAAGTAATTGCAATTTGTAGGCATGCCTCCTACATATGATACTATGTACTCTACTGTTTGGTTCATTCAAGTAACCCTACTGAGTCTAAATGTAACTGCAAATGTGGATCAAGCAAGTCCAATGCACAATGAGACCCTACACAGAGAGAATACTCAGAACACTCGCATGCCGACTACCAGAGACTCATGTTGCACCCCTATATCTTCCCACAGTCCAGAGTTGGTAAGTACTCACAAGTTTGTTTGCCAAAATAATCTTCGGCATCTCCTAAATGGCCAATTAAACATTGAAGAGAGTGTTAGACAATGTGAAAGCTGACTTTCCAGTATTGAACTAAGGATCGACACAATACAAGACACCTTAGACGACATTCTAAAGTTGTTTTTGAGTCATCGTGATGATTCTGTTCCTCGTGATGCCGTCCCTGCACCATAGTTTTTCTTCATTCATCGCATACATGTGTTGATATGCCACCTAGGGCAAATATATCTTTTTTATGCCCTCGCTTGTGTGTGTGCAATGATTAGATAGTTTTTCTTGGATTTATGATACTTTTTAATGATATTGCCCATGGTTAGGGCATTTGAAATAGCAGTGAAGACCGCTTTACTTGAAGTAGGAATATACCAATATGTCCTAGAGGGGGGTGAATAGGACTCTTTAATAATTTTATGCCAATTTAAAATCCTATCACACTAATCCTAACAACAAGCATAGATTACGATTACTCAAAAGTAACTCTACTAGCTTCCAAGCCCGGTAGAGGATCCAATCACAAACTATTTGAGAGATGAATAATAAGCAAACTAGTTTATGATGGATATGACTGTGTGTGTGAGGTGTGATCTCAGATAATCAGATATGAAAGAATAAAAGGAAATCATACCAACAAATGAATAGCAATCTCAAACATAGTCATTTTTATAGTGGTTCGACTACTTGTCTACTCCACTCTTGGTAACCGCACTCAACCCTTGAGTGTACCGGATTTCACTAAGGAGGTTTCACAGCGGTTCACCTCAAACCTAAGGTTTTAAATAAGGTTCACCTTCAACCTTTACAACCTACACCTAGGCTGACTGTTTATGCTCCTTGAGTAAGGGTTAACACATAGCACCAGTTTTAGGCACACTGGCCAAGGATCCATATAAGGAACGTCACCGTTTATGCTCTCACGAGCAAGGGTCAATACAACGCACCCACTTTTAGGCACACTGGCCAAGGATCTTTCACAAGACCTTAATTGTTTATGCTCTCCATAGAGCAAGGGTCAACACAACGCACCCACCACGTACACTCCCGTCGGAGGCCTCCTAAAAGACTTGCAAGGGGTGAGAACACCTTAGACCCAATCCTAAAAAGGAATGATCACAAGGGTCCTCTGGACTCTGATAACTTACAGATAAGCAGATAAGTCCCTTTCAGCACATTTGTTGAAGATCTCCTCTTTTGATGAAGAACTTCAGCTTCCTTGATCCGCAACTCAGAAGATGTACCAATGCATGGCGATGGGTTGGGTCAAGGCTGTGATGGAATCCTACTCTCTTAAATGTTTTCCTATAAGAAAAATAGAGCGATTCCAATCATCTGTGCATTCAAGGCATCCCAGCTTAATGATTTGCCATTAAGATGGTAGCAGGAGGATCCTTGAATGAGGAAGTTCATTCCTCAATCCACTCTATTGAATATCAATGATGAGGGTGGATTGGAGGATGAACTTCCCTGAGAGAAAGGGCTTTGGGTATATGATCTAAGGTAAAACACTTAAAAGCACTCTCTTCTTTCTCTACCAGTAACAATAGACAAGTCCTCTTTATATAGACAAAAGGTTACAACGGATATAAAATGATCACATTTATGATAGAGTTCAATATCATCTAGCGGGATCGATATCATCGAGCATATACTCTCGACAACATCAACAGTCCTCTCCATGATACAAACTCAAATGTCATACACTTTTGAAACCTTTTGCCAGCTGGTAGAGGGAATCGAAACACATGTCGATGTCATCAGATTTTGAACTCTGAATTCATCGATGTGAGGTTCGATTCCTCCACATTTGAAAATGAGAGGGACTTGCATTGAAATATTTTAGGTTTACAAGAATGATCTAGGGACCTTCGATATCATCGGAATTTGAATGTCATTGATATCGATAGTGTGTCGAGGCATCGATAAATCCAAGTGATTTTCATTTAAGCTTGTTGGACAGTTTCTGTCCCTATTCGTTGTCATTGAAATTGTATCGATATCATCGATATTTGATTATCAATTCTACCGAGTGACCCTCAATCATAGATAAACTATTCTAAAATATTTTACTGGAAATCTTCGTGCCCATGACCGATATCATCGAGAGCCTTCCGATGTCATCGAGATTTAAATTTCAATGGTATCAAGGAGGGCTTCGATATATCGATGCACATATGATATTCTTAAGTGAAACTAGGGGAACAGGAGATCTGCCTGTCGATATTATCGAGTCACCTTCGATGGGCTTGAGATTCAAGTATCGATGATATCGATAGGTATATCGATACATCGATAAATCCGTCTAGAGATATATGTAGTTGTTGGACACTTTTGTCCTCATTCTGATGGAATCGATTTGTCATCGAGGACATCGATAGCGCAGGTCGATCATATCGAGCTATGTATCGATAAAATCGATAAAGCAAGAAAACTTAAAGATTTTTTGATTTTAAAAAAGTTTTCTTAACTTAAAAACCCTATGATGTTCTAATTTGTTTTAAGGGTTTTATTTACCTGGTGTTTTGGGACATGGGATGTGAGGCTTAGATTTACCTGTGGCGAGCTTACACACATCCGGTTGAGGCAGATGCTTTGAATTGATCTTCCTATGAGGCTCTGCAGTCTAGCTGACTCAACACTCACGCTAATTGACAAACCAGGGCACTTCCAATCTCCCCTTTTGTCAATTATGTGACAAAATACCAAAACACCCTAGAACAGCTTCTATATTGACATCCTAAATTGTGTGTACATGTTCTTTATACAATTGTACAATGCTAACAATGTCATATACACAATACATTCAGAAGCTGCTCCCCTAACTTCAAACTCCCCCTATCTTGGTGCAGCTGCTCCCCTTAACATCTGCAACACCATACACATGCAAATACACATTTCCTGTCGGGGTGTTTGAGTTGTTCTCCCCCTTTTTGTCAGTCATTTGACAAAGGATAGTATAAGAGTAGATATTGACTGAAGTCTTAAGCTTTAAGGAGAACCACCACTCTGAGAGCATACATATATAAAGTAAAGATGTATAATGATCAGCAGAGTTTAATCAGACATCATATTTAAAAACTAGGTATGCATATTAGACCAAATAGAGCAGTGATATAAGCAAATATCATAATCATTAAAAACATCACATGCATTCCATATCAGACACTAGATAAACCAGGGGATCTTAAAACATTCTTATGGCACAAAAAAAATGTGAATTATCTCCATCCATTTTCAAAAATAGTCATCCCAGATACCACACCAAAAATATCCAAAAACATATTCTGCCCAAGATTGGCAGTGGATTGACAGACATCCCAACAACACTACCAAGCCCATTCTTGGGCACCCAAAATCAAACATCAATTTTTAACCTATCCATGGGCAATAAAAAAAACTGTTTAGACTGTGCAGGTTAGTGAGTTATCACATACACTCATGAGAGCGCAGAACATCCAAAAAGATACTAATGTTCATACACAGAAATAAGAGTGAAGTGTATGTGACAGCATCCAGAGACTAGTGCTACAGAGCCGAGGAAGATGGTGTCATGTCGTCGCGCTGGCAAGTGAGTAGATCAACCAATTGTTGCACACTCTGCTGCACTCTGTTGACCATGTGTTCTAAGACAGTAAGTCGTGTATCCATAGACTCTTTCAGTTGAGCGACATCGGGCTGTATCGCCCCAATTCTGTCTTGATGCAGCTTGAACCGTTTAGCATGCCCGGGAGTTGATGTCAACGGTGCTTGATGGGACGCAGAAGGTTTGTGCCCAGCAGCCTCAGCTCTTTCACCGAGAGCATCACCTTCACCTCTTGCTCCTTCTTGAATGCCTTCTTCTGAATCCTCGGGATACTTGTGGAACTTCAAGTCCATCCTTCGAATGTTGTTCTTATTAAAGACTTGGAGGGAAAGTTCCGGATCACTGGTCGTTGGGAAGCTAATAGCATTGCATACCATGTTTATGATCCAGGGAAAGGGCAGGTGAAGATCCTTGGATGTATGAACGGCATAGACCAACTAATGTACAATCAGAGTTGGGAGGCAGATTTTTATCCCGTTGGCTATTGAATACACTATCATGGTCATGAATCCTGTGAGATCGGACCTGTTGGTACTTCTAGGATAGATGTTTGTGGTGAAGATACCATACAAGACCCGAAATCATGGTTCCATGAACTTAGATTTCAATGCACTTCCTTGGTACCAAGGAATGTCTCTACTATGACAGAGGTATTTAGTGACCATGGACCGAATTTCAACGTGTTCGAGGTCCATTTCAGAGAGACCAATAGGTGACATTTCTAGCCCTAGGATGTTTGCAATTGTAGCAGGAGTGATCAGTACATCATTACCATCAAGAGAGACCATGATTGAAGGAGGATCAGACATGGGTGAGTGACAAGCGGCGAGAAAATTGCGTATGCGTTCCAGATTGCACGGCCCACCAAAGTCTAAAACGAGCAACTAATCAATTGCAGCAAACAGGGATTCCAGATTGTATGGTTTTAAATAATCCCTATCTACCTTCCTCTTATGAATGAGCTTCCTTCCTGTGTATTTTGTTGGACGTGGATTTAAACTAGCCGAAGAAGGCACCAGTGTTTCGGACTGGGACCCACCATGTGAAGTTTGTCGAGATCTCTGACGAGTGGGGGTCCCTCGTTCGGGAGGTCTTGCCTTTTCTTTTGAGGTAAGGCTCTTTCGTTAAGAGGCTCTGGATGACTCCCCAGGACCCGATACCATTTCCTTGTCCTTACTGATAAAGACAGATTTGGGAAGAACGGACAAAATTCCTCTTTTAAAGAAACTGAAAATACCTGACCAAAAAGTAAGATAGACTCTAGAATAGAAGGAATGGAAGGATAATACCAGTTCTTAAGGAGCTTTCGGGTCCCACGATGTACCTTCGGCTGAGGGGATAAGCAGAAAAAAATGGAATGCCCCTTTTAAAAAAATAAAATTCGCTCGACTGCCTTTTATCGGGCTGCAGTCTTCGATATCATCAACCAATGTTCCGATGATATCGATGTAACTCCCCCGATGTTATCAAGACTGTCTTCGATATCATTCTCGATCATATGGCTCTTTACATTCCAAAGAGGCATTGATGATGACCCTTGATCAATTAATCAAGAATGACTTATCGAAGGACATATCGAAGATAAATAATTTTCATTTTTCCACACTTCCACAACCTTATGTATAGAATAGAATATCTTTTAAATCAATATACACATCAAAATTTTGTACAAGCATTGTACAACTCAAAATTATAAACATTAGGGTGTTTATATGTATAAAACAATTGAGGTGGGGAACCTCAAATATATCATTAAGAGCTCAACAAAATTGCATCATTCAACAAATATCCAGATCTTGATGCATGACCTGGTTTTGTCCTTTCATGCTTCACATTTCAGGTTATAGAGTGAGTTATCAAACAATTCAGCTTTTCTTTCACTACCCATTTTGAGACAGAATTCTTTACTGCGGTAGATTTAGTTTTCATGTTTATCTTACCCACTTGATCCACTGACTCCATCATTCTGTCATTCATTCTAGGTGGTGATGGATGAGTATTTCTTTTAACCAGTCTCCTAGGTGGACTTTTGACATTCTGTATTTCTCTAATTGGTTTGAATTTACCAATATGATTTTGACCAGAGTAATGTGGAGTCCTTTTAGGTGTCAATCACTCAAACTTATAATGGCCCAAATCACCACATAAATGACAAACTGGAGTAGTTCTCATATTACTACCTGAAGTAAAAGAACTTGTTCTTCATACATATTAGGTGCTCTATCAATGGCCTCTCTCTGGAACAATCCATCTCCTAAACTTTTGTTAATGAGTTTTGGATTGTCTATTCCTAAGGAATAGGAATTGGGCCAGGTTAGCAAGCAGCCAAGCACTGACATGGAAGTCTACATTGAAATGGCTTTGAAGAGCATCCCTTTTATAATTTGGATATCTTCTTTCCATGAATAGGAAATTTTTGTTTGTTGCAATGTGATTAGGTTACATTATCATATGCCACATTTAATATAGCATTGTTGACAACGTCAGTGATGATATAGACCAATCATGATGTAAGAAAATATGAAATTTTTGTTTGTGACAAGCAAAGGATCTTAATTCTCCATTTTTAATGTTTTCCTATAAATACGATGACGAATCAGTATAGAAATGGTCGAAATACCCAGTTTATCAAGTCCATGAATATGACTGGTGCATTCGTAAGACCGAACAACATCACAAGGAACTCGTAATGCCTAAAACAGGTCCTGAAAGCCGTCTTCTGCACGTCTTCATTCCTGACGCGCAACTGATGATACCCTGACTGTAAATCGATCTTCAAACAATACTTTGCCCCCTTCAACTGATCAAACAGGTTGTCTATCCTGGGCAAAGGATATTTGTTCTTCATGGTCAACTGGTTCAACCTGCAGTAATCAATACATAACCGTAGCGACTCGTCTTTCTTCTTGACAAACAACATAGGTGCTCCCCAAGGAGACACACTGGGTCGTATAAAGCCCTTCTCTACCAGTCCGTCAATCTGTTTCCTCAATTCCTCCATCTCACATGGAGGCATGCGATACATCGGTAATGAAATGGGTGTCACACCAGGCGTATGATCAATGGTGAAGTCGATCTTGCGCCGAGGAGGCAAACCAGGAATTGTCTCAAACACATCCGCAAAATTCTGAACTATGGGCGTATCCACAAGCGTCGGACCATCACTATTCTTCAGTGAAGAAGCATAACATCTCAATCAAGAAACGTGACTGACCTGAACAGGGAAAGTAAAAGCCGTGCCCTTCGGTCCGTGGGCTGTAACCATCCTAGTCTCGTAATCGATCTCTGCTCGCATCTCAGTGAGTCAGTTCATACCGAAAATGATGTCGTAGTGAACTAGGGGGATGATGATCAGGTCAACTAGTATTGTTCTACCACCTAAGTCTATTGGGCAGCCCTCACACATATTAGTAACATCAGAGAAAGTCCCTGTGGCAGTGATGACCCTCAATCCCTTCATAGGAGCAGTATCCAAACCCAGTCGCTTGATTGTCGTGCATGAGATCATAAAGGTAGTGGACCCTGTGTCCACCAATAAGAAGAAAGGAATACCTTGGATGTGTGCAGTGACCTCGAAGGTCATAGGTGCTGTCTCTGGCTCCTCCGCTGTAAGTGCATGAATGTGTGCCTGCTGAGGTCGGTTGTGCTGAGGCACCATAGGTCGCTGTGGCGGCCTAAAACGAGTTGCAGGTGGTCTAAAGGATAGATGTGCAGGTCCTGTCGGTAGTGGTAGAGCCGATAAAGCCTGAGGGCAAGAATGATCAATCCTCTGCGGTGGTGAAAACCTACTGTCTCTCATCCGTGCAAAGCAACTCTTTGCAGACTGACCCGGTTTCTCGCAGTAAGAACCAGTCACACCTGGACACCTCATCGGAACTACTGGTGCCGCAATCCTGGGAGGAGAGTTAATACGAGGCCTCTTGCCGAGGAATGGCCTGCTCTGGATATCTGCTCTTGGCCTAGTAACTATAGGGCCATGAGAGTGTGTCAGTCGCTCTACATCCTGCTCTGCCCACTTAGACATATGTACCAGTTCGGCATAGGAGGGTATGCTGACACAACACATCTTCGACCAAATGTCAGGTCGTAAGCCCTCAGAAAAACGTCGTATCCACATCTGCTTGTCAGCAAGTATCGTAGGGACGTATCCGTCCAACTCAGTAAATCGATGCTCGTACTCAGTAACTGTCATGCCTCCCTGCCTGAGGTGCAAGAACTCATTCTCCCTCTCATGTCGGTAGGTCTGAGGGTAGTACTTTTCGTGAAACTCAAAATCTGCCCAAGTCTATACGTAGCCAACTACGACTGTCCGTAGGACACTATCCCACCACATACTGGCCTCCTTCTCAAACATAAAGGTGGTCAACTCAACCTTCTCTGACTCGGTATAATGCAGCATCCGTAGCATCTTGGAGATGTGGTCTAACCAATATTCAGCCTCCTCAGGTTTGTGAGAACTAGTAAAAGTAGAAGGCTTCAAGCGTTGGAATCGCTCGAGAAGGCCACTAGTACCCAAATTCCCCGTAGGGTATGCAGCAGGTGTAGGTGGAGGCACATCCTCAGCCTGAGCAGAAGTCTCTGCAGTCTCAACAGGACGTACAGATGGTGAATGCGGAGTTGCACTCCCACCCTGAGATAAGGCCCCTGCAATAGTGGCCAAGAGTTGCTGGTGTTGTTGCTGTATCAACATCATCATCTGCTCAAACTTATCAGTAGGTGGGGCAGGCTGAGGCACGTATTGCGTCAAGGAAGAAGCACGGTTCTGCTCGTGAACCGGTGGTGTATAAGGTGGTAGTCTAGCTGTAGGACTAATGGAAGGCTGAGACGCAGGTATAGTCTCACGATCCGGGCCCAAACCAGGGTCCGTACGACCATCTCTGTGGGAAGGAGCCTTGTCCATCGTATCAGTGAGTGTGAGGTGTGTCGTGCTCCGCATATATTTCCATGACATGCCCTATACAACATAGGGTGCAACGCATGTAAGATGAAGCATAGTAACACAGTACACAATCACTTAAGCATTCCACACACTTCATAGCAAAAGAGGCTGCATGCATTTCATTTACCAAAATTGCCATAATACATGGAATACAGAGTTACATGAATCATGACAGAAGATGCATGTGAGCTAATACAACCAAAGCCTCAAACACTTAAAACATGTTACCACAACTACACTACTAGGCCTATCAACATGAAAACACAAACACATCCTAAAGAAGTAACCAAAACGAGCTCCAAGACACCGACATGGATGACTAAGCATCTGAGTCTGGCGATGGAGGAGGGGCACCCTTATCCTGCAAGCAACACAGGATGGACTTCAAGGTGCGAGTCAGATGTTTCACGAGGCCCGAAAGATCCATCATATCCTGATGTAGGACAGCCTGACCCTCCTCAAGTCGGGCTATACGAGTATCCCTAGCAGCTTGATCAGCGTCCTACTCTGGTGCCGTAGGCGGTGAGCTCTCCTCTGTATCTTAGGCCTCCTCTTCCTCTTCTTCTTCTTCCTGTTCCTTCTCTTCTATCTCAGTTCCATCTTCTTCCTCACTCTCTTCTTCCTCGATCTCCATCTCATCATCGCTCTCCTCAAGTCGAGCTTGGCATTGCCGTGGCCGAATCTTCATCTGGTTGAGGGTAGTCTCACCAATGTGATGAACTGGCACTGGCATCTCCCCTCAAGACTGTAGCCAAACTCATGTGCAATCTTACATATGAGTCGGCCGAAAGGGAGCGAATCAGTCCTTCTAGCAGAGCGTGCAGTATTGATTATCTGTTGCAACACAAACGTAGGCACACACAGGTTCACTCTCTGCCCCACTTGTTACAGAAAATCAACCATGAGCCACGTACACTCACTGCGATTGCTCCACCTAGGGTAGATGTTGAACGTGAAGATGTGATGGAGCAAACGGAAGTTGTTAGACATATTGGTCGCTAGAAGACTTTTGTTCGGTTGTCACTGGACCAGTCAGCCACAAAGGAAACATGTGCGGCAATCCCTTTCACGTGCACTCCTCAAATTCAGCTCGCTAGCATGCACCTCACCAAGGGGCACATTCAGAAGCCGAGATATCAATCTGACATCAACTGTGGCCAACTAATCCCTTCCACATGGGAACTGCAGGGGTTCAAGCGTAGGCTTGTGAATGTTGGCATAGAAAGCTCGGACAGTGCTCGCATTGGCGCTAGACCAGCCATCAAATAGTGGACCCCAATGGGCCTCTTCCAGGAACTCGAACAACGGATATTCTATAAAGATTTGCCCATCCACCAGAGCTTCAAAAAGGACCCTACGGTCCTCATAAACTCCATGAGACAGTCCGCTAAAAGAGCTCTTCAACAGGAGCCCGGGGATCAAGATCCTGCTTCGTCCAAAACTCCCGATTGGCACTTGTGCTCGCGGTGGCGCCTCTCGGCCTCCTTAAACTCGTAGGGCGACTAGGCTTGGCCTCATCCACCGCCTCCTTTCTCTTTCCCATGAGAGAAAGGACGGTGAAAATTGAGAAAATGGCTGCAATGAACTCAAAGAGGGACATGGAAAGTGAAGATAAGGGGGAATAGGGGATGGAGTTTTTGGTTCTCCACGGATTTGAGCCTCAACAGATGTTGTAAAGGCCCAAATGACAGGGATTAAAGAAGGAAAGTGAAGAGATGGGATGAGTTAGAGAGCTTACACGATTTTGAGCCACAAATGAGGGATGTAAGAGCTCAAATGAGAGAAAATGGATGTGATGCCCTGAAAATCGGGGGTCGAGTATAACTCATCTCCCGAGTTCCAACGCATCACTTATGCAACATAAATAATGATGATTAAATGTTGTTTATGTTAGAGAAATAAACATGAGTGAGATTATACCAAAACAGTAATTCATACTCCAGATCAATTGTATAAAGGCAAGCGGAAGACTGAACTGTATTTATATGTAAGTAAAAGAAACAAAATCATTTCATTCTCCAGAGTATGAACCCATCTGAGTCACCATATACATATATCTATTTTATGTTCAAAAGTCAAAAATACATCTAAGGATGTAATCCCAGTAAATCCCATTGATCCGGCAGTCTAGTCGAAGCCGCCAGAATACTGCATAAATGAGAACTCGTCCTGGTCCTCGCCATAGTCCGGCTCAGCCTCCTGAGTCGTCAGCTCATCTAAACTGGAGACAAAGTCTGGTTGGTGTGCGCAACATTGTCCTATAACGTGGGAGTGAGTAGCTAACTTAGTGGAACAATAAAGCATAGGTTAATATGTTATCAATACAGTCAAGCAGTAATGATAAAGCAGTAAAATCAACACTCCTAACTACTCTTATTAATATAAGTATGAATGCAGTCATGATGGATGCCTTTACCACACCCTCCCTCGTGCGACACCATCTTACGTTCGCGACATGCTTTCATCCCTCAGTGCTCCACATCTTCCAGGCACATGCAATGCATGATGAGCATGATTACCAAGTTTTTTTATTAGTCCATTTCAAATAGCAGGATTAGGAAACTAAGGTACCTCCCTTGTATCATTCCTAAACATGATCCAGTCTAGGGTCGTCAGTCCTAGTTAATCTCAGACGATGGTGTGGTTTCTAGGTCACTGCAAAGGTCGCCAGGGCTGTTACACATGAAGGTTACACCACTCCCCCATCACCTCTTTAACGATTCATCACTACACAGAAATAGGCCTAGTTCATATTCTATATACCGCTGCAAAACTCTAAGGCTCACCGCAATTTCAGAGTATGCTCGAGGTCACTATAAAGGGCTGTGAGGGCTGTTACGCACAAAGGTTACACCGCTCCCCCATCACCTTATCAATGTAGGCTAACAGCATGAATATAGTGTCCCATACCACCATAATCGACTCACGAGTCTGGTTGCTCATTGGTCACTATGGGGAGGCACGTGGCCCCAGCGTAGGCCGACAGCTCGACCATGGTATCCCATACCACCATGCTCGACTCATGAGTCTTAGTGGATCGAGGTACCATGGTTAATGGGATTCCACTAGTAAGTTTGGTACCCTAGGTTCAAGCAGTAGCGGCCAAACATGGTGAACATACATTAGACATATCGGGTTGCTTGACGAGCCTGACTAGCTTGATCGCACAATCAATTGGACGACATGAAGTGCATAAGCACTTCGCGTGGCCTAACCACTGTCGCCAACTAACGTACGACTCAAGTTCGTCAAACACATCTTACGTGGCGACATGAATCTCAGCCACGATCTCAAATCTGGTACCGATTGTCTGGACTATAGACATAGTCCCAAACTCAATCAAACCTTATTCGTAGCATGTGGAGTAAAGCATGATAAACAAAGTAATTCAAGCATGTTAGTAAGCATGTCATAAAGCATGTTATAAAGCACTACATAAATAGGAATACCAACACATATATTGCACAAGTAAGCGGTTTAAGTAAACAACCTTATAGAGGAAATCATACATGTCTCTAAGGTAGTTGAGAATCCCATCTCAACACCCTCCTAAGGCATCATCATCCAAACACTTACTCACACAAGCATTTTCACAAACACTTAGCATACACTATTTCAACATACATAGTGTATGTTAACAAACATGTGTTAGGGCAAGTCCCTTCGCCATACAAGTATTTTATGCACATATAACATGTTCATACAACAAATAGTCATGGCAAACATATCTCCAAAATATATACGTATACGGTACTTTCTACAATACGCTATTTCTACATACATAGTGTATTTTAGCAAAACATGTATTAGGGCGAATCCTTTCACCAAATAAGTATTTTATCCATATATCATTTATTTATACAACAAATAAACATAGCAAACACATTTTCAAAATTTATACGTATACGGTATTTTCTACAATACCTAGAATATGTAAAATTCCATATTCTACGTCTTTAATCAAAATAGAAATCAGAAAGCACTTTGTACATGTGCAATTGCATGCAGATCATGAATCTATTATTATCTGACATTGAAAGTGTTGAAAACCGTAACCTATACACCTAAAGTCCTCACCTTATACAGTGGAATCACAACAGATCAGCTAGGTTTTCCAAGCTTCCGTATTCGGTAGTTTGGTAGCCTGAAGAATGAAATAGGGTAGCTATTTCATAACCTACAACCAATACACCCCAAAACAGATTTAGGGTTAGGGTTTCTTACCTCAAAACGAAGTCAGTATTGCTAGGAAAGTGGCAAGAACGGAGTGGTGGAGCTAGGGTAGGGGCAGGAAACAGTAACAGGGAGATTCTACCACTTCTCTCACTCTTTCTCTCTCTTTTCTCACTTATCTCTCTAGGGTTTTTTCTCAAATTCGTATGGCTGTGACAGAGAGTGTTCTAAGGTCCTTATATAGCCTAAAATCTCTCTGAAACAGACTTGTGGACAAGGTATACTTAGGTTATAACCAAAGCGGCTTTGTTTCAGCTCAACGGAGGGTTTCTGGCGGGCCTACTTGAGCCAAAGGTCAGACTTAAGCTCATCAACCTCAGATCCATGTAAAGTTAAGTTTTTGTTTCAGTCGGATTCCCAAATCACACGTGGCGGACCAGTTTCAGTTCAACGGTCAGCGGGTCTCAATCCAAAATTCCAAGTGCATGTAAATGTTTATGAAAATTTTCCTGATCCGAGGGTGTATTTGGGTCAGATTCTGACAGTTTGGTAGCTTACAAATCAACCGCAAGTAACAAGTCTCATATCACTATTCAAGATATTTATTTTGTAAAGAAAATAAGTATTTTCACACTCCCTCACTCCGAACTCAAGTGAACAGCCGTGGGACAATGTCTGGATTTGATTTCTGAGATGGTTGTCAAGCCCAGCGAGGTGGTCCTAAATCCTTAACCTCGTATTATTAAGACTCCCGATGTGTGGTCTAGACCTGATACAGAGTTTCAATGTGCTCCTGAGAGAAGACGGATAATGAGTTTAATCCTAGATTTTTGAGTAACCTAGCGTCAATGATTCTATAAGTTTTGGGTCTTGTAGATCGTATTTAAAGCAATTCAAACAGATTTCATAGCTACTCTAGTTTATCACTTAGTTAACTTTATCAAATTTCTAAAGGATTTAATCCTAAGTGATTTCTGGTCGAGGTGGTACTCGAGCCATTGTACGAAAATTTACGAGTCGTTACAATGGAGGGGGTAGGGGGGTAGGTATTGCTGTAAACAATGAAGGTGAGTGGGTTGTGACAGGAACTGACAGATTGGGTGATTGAAGGGGAGGTTTGAGAGAGAAAATAAAAACTTTGAGGGAAAGGGAGAGCTTGGAGGTGTGTTTTGTGAATGAGGGGTGACTTTTGAGGGGTTTTAAACGAAACCCCACATATCAGTGGGCCACCCTAGGCCCTAAACATGATCGGCCCAAGCGGCTCACCCGGCCGGGCCCATTAACCGGCGAGGCCTCGCCATTTAGACGAGGACCTCCTACCCCCTAGGCCCCAAAAAGGTCTGGGTCCCACCCTGGGTCCCTCTGGATTAGCGTGGGTAGGCCCACGACTTCGATTTGCTTCGTTTCGATTCCTTTCGGGTGGTTTTGGATGCACAACTGTATCTGTACATTCTTGAGGGCTGGGATGGGGTGATTGTGATCTACAATCATCGTTTAACAGTCTAAAAGTAGTTTGAGGTCGACTCATGCGATCATAGATGAGTATGGACCCGATCTCGGTGACCGTTTTCAGTGAACTTCGCCAATTAACGAAATTGGCATACCTATGACTATTTCTATGTTTTTCTCGTACCCACCTAAGTCGAAAGGCAACAGCGTACTTCGTGTGACCATAACCTAGGTCCAGTTTAATCCAAATTATGCTCTGATACCAACTTGTAACGCCCTGAAAATCGGGGGTCGAGTAGCAACTTAACACCCAAGTTCCAAAACATCACTTATGCAACATAAATGCTTATGATTGAATGTTGTCTATGTTAGTGCGATAATCATGAGTGAGATTATACCAAACAGTAATTCATACTCTAGATCAAGTTATAAAATGCAAGCGGAAGACTGAAAGATATATATAAATGTATATAAAGCCAGAAACGGTCACAATCGGTCTCCAGAGTATGAACACCTTACTGAGTCACCATATACATGTATTAGTTTCAAAATCAAAATGCCAAAAAAAATGGTACAACTATAATGGTAAACCCTGTAGCCCCGTCATCCGAATGGCCTAAGCGAAGATTCCAAAGAACTGCATGTAGGAGAATTCATCCTGATCATCATAGTATTCAAGCTCAGCTTCCTGCATCTCGTTGATACCTGCATCTAAGACAGAGTCTGGTGGGTGTCCAGAACACCGTCCCGTAACGTGGGAGTGAGTAGCTAACTCAGTGGAATGATAAAGCATAGGTTAACATATTATCACTTCAGTCAAGCAGTAATGATAAAGCAGTACAATCAAACACTCATAAATACTCTTATTAAGGCAAGTATGGAATGCAGTCATGATGCATGCCCTCGCCAATGCTCCCTCGTGCGACAACATCTTACGTCCGCTACATGCATTCATCCCTCAGTACTCCACAATGCTAAGCACATGCAATGCTATGTTATGAACATGATTACCGAGTTGTTATTAGTCCTTTTCATACAGCAATATTGGGAAACTAAGGTAACTCCCTTATATCATTCCCAAACAATGATCCATTCTTGGGTCGTCAGTCCTAGATAATCTCATACGATGATGTGGTTCTAGGTCACTGTAAAGGACCGCTAAGGCTGTTGCATGCACTCATTGCACTGCTCCCCCATCACCTTATCAATACAAGCCTAGTTTATACTCTGTTTACTAAGGGAGGACTCGTCGTCTCACCACAGATTTAAAGTATGCTCGAGGTCACTACAAAGGGTTGTCAGGGCTGTTACACGCAATCATTACACCACTCCCCCATTACCAAATCAGTGTAGGCCGACAGCTTGAATACAGTGTCCCATACCACCGTATTTGGCTTACGAGTCTGGGTTGCTCACTGGTCACTACGGGGAGGTACATCACAGGCTGATAGCTTGACCACTGTGTCCCATACGACCATGCCTGGCTCATGAGTCTTAGTGGATCAAGGTACCATGGTTAAACGGGATTCACTAGTGAGTTTGGTACCTTAGGTTCAAGTACTAGTGTCTATACATGGTGAACATACAATGGCACATCGGGTTACTTGACGGGCTCGACTAGCACGAGCGTGCATTGCAATCATCGACATGAAGTACATAAACACTTCGTGTGGTCTAACCACTACCGACGACCAACACACGACTCGGGTTCGCCATGCACGTCCTACGTGGTGAATGAACCTCAGCCACGACTTCAAGCCTATTACCGATTGCCTGGACTATAACATAGCCCCAATCACATTCAATCCGTAACCAGAAAGCATGTATAATAGTCAAAGCAGAATTAACGAAGTAATTCAAACATGTTAACAAGCATGTTATAAAGCACAGTATAAACAAGAAATACAAACACATACATTTCATAAGTAAGCAATTAAATTAAACAACTTGCATTGAGGAAATCATACACATCTCTAAGGTAGTTGAGAATCCTATCTCAACACCTTCCCTAAGCAATATCATCTAAGTACTTACTGTTACAAGCATTTTCACAAACACTTAGAATACACTTATTTACATACATAACTCATATTAGCTAAAACATGTATTAGGGGGAATTCTTTCTCCCAGTAGGTATTATACACATATATAGCATGTACACACAGTCATTTATCATGGAAAATACACTTTCATATTTTATACGTATACGGTATTTTCTATAACATACAAAATACACTAAACGTTACAATTCGCATACATAACTGAATCGCAAAACAAACGTCGCATTTTGCATGTACGATAACACCCAGATCATGAATCTATCATTATCTGACATTGAAAGCTTTGAAAAACTATAACCTAAGCATCTAAAGTCCGCACCTTACGCCGTAGAAGCGTAACGAAGTCGATAGAATCTCTAAGTCTTCGTCTATGGTAGCACTACAACCTATAGCATGAATTAAGTCAGCTATCTCGCTACTTGTAACAGTTGAAACCCTAGAACAAGTTAGGGTTAGGGTTTTCTTACTTAAGAACGAAGACAGAATCGCCGGAATAACGATTAAACGGTGGTGGCTAAGTACGTATGATAACAAGTTAGAGCAACATGATGTTTCTCCCACTTCTCCCACACTTTCTCTCTCTTTACTCTCTCTCTCACCTTGGGTTTTCTCAAATTTGTATGGGATGAGAGAGTGAGGGTTTAAGGTCCTTATATAGGCCCAGAACTCACAGAAATAAACTCAGGGCCATGGTATACTTACGTTATGTCCAAATACAGACTATTCTGTCTCAACGGAGCACTTCTAGAGCCCCCCCTTGAGCCAAAGGTTGGACTTAAGCTCACTGACCTTGGATCTAGGTCGAGTTAAGTTTTTGTTCCAGTCGGGTTCCTAGATCACACGTGGTGGACCAGTTTCAATTTAATGGTCACTGAAACTCGATCAGGGTTACAAGTACATGGACATGTATGGGAAATGTTCCCTGATCCGAGGGTGTATTTAGGTCAGATTCCAATGGTCTGATTGCTTATATTTGGCCCGCAATCGACAAGTCTCAGATTACTTAAATTAGATTTAATTTCTAAAAAAAACCATGTTTTCTCACACTCGCTCCGGGCTCAAGCAAATAGCCTTGGGACACTATCTGGTTTTGACTTCCGAGATGGTTGTCAAGCCTAGCAGGCAGTCCTAATTCTATAACCTCGCATTATTAGGACTTTCGATGTGCGGTCCAGATCTGATATGGAGTTTGATACTTCCGAGAGCAGTTGAGTAATGAGATTGATCCTAGATTTTTAGGTAATGTAGCGTCAATAATTCCACAAGTTTTGGGTCTTACAGATCGTATTTAAAGTGATTAGTGCAGATTTCCTATGTAATCTAGTTTAACACTAGTTAATCCTCGTCTAATTTCTACAGGATTTGGTCCTGAGTGATTTCTGCTTGAGGTGGTACTTGGGCCTTTGTACAGAATTTTTCGAGTCGTTATAAACATGGACAACATTTAACCATCATTATCTATGTTGCAAAAGTGATGCGACAGATGTCGGGAGTTGAGCCTTTGCTAGATCCTCAAAATTCAAGGCGTTATAAGTTGCTATCAAAGCATGTTTTGGATTAAACTGGACCTGGGTTATGGTAATACGATACACACTGATGTACTTTGACTTAGGAGGGGGTGATAAAACGTAGAAATAATTGTTGGTTTCCAAGTTTCGTCGATAGGCGAAACTGGCCGTTGAAATATGACCAGTATGCATCTGTGATCATGTGAGATGATCTCAGTTCCTTTCTAGACCATCAATCGATGGGTTTAGATGTTAATTCGGCATATTTCAGACTTAAATGACTCAGAAAGCATGAATATGCGTGAGATGAACTCTGAAAATACCTCAAATGGACTTGGGGGCCTAAACGACATAAAATGAGGGCAACTAAAGTGGCCCCCATACATTTCCAGCACCCCGGGAGGGGGATGTCATTGCCCCCAGGGTAGAGCCACCACCCTAGGTCCAGGGGACCGCAAAGCCATCGTGCCTACCACGAGGCCTCACTGTCGGGTCCGGCGGGCTGCCGCGGGCTCGCGGGTTTGGGGGCCCACTGCCCCTTTAACCCGTGTGGGGCCTTGCAAATCCACGTGGGGCCCTCTATTTTGCCCCCTTTGCCCTATTTCTCTCCATTTCATCCCCTTCAAGCTCTCACTTTCCCTCAAAATCTCACTTTTCTTCTCAAATCTTCCTTCCATTCTTAAATCAACTTCATCTTCTTCCTTTTCTTGCACCCACCTCAACCATTCTCTCAAACCCATCTCCTACTACCCTTAATCCCATTTATTTCTTCTCATTTGAGTATACAAACCCACCTTTGTGTCTCATAAATCTCAAAATCCTTTAACCCATCTCATTCAACTCCCCATCTTCCCTATTTCATACCTATTTGAGCACAAAGCCTACACCTTTGTGTCTCATAACTCACAAGCCTCACAATCCACCTTATTCCCAAGCTTTTCCGACTTCATGGCTCTTTTTGAGCTTGTCACCACTATCTTTTCCATTTCAATGCTCCTTTCCCTCAAGGGAAAGAAGAGGGCGCCCTGTGGATGAAGTCGGGCCTAGCCGCCCTACCCGTCCAAAGAAGCAGACAAGTGCCGAGGCTAGCACTAGTGTCACGAGAGAGCGAAGGATGAAGTGGGATCTTGATCCCCAGATCCCATTCAAGAGGGCTTTACCGTTAGACATCAGAAATGGAAGGTTTCAAGGCTGTAGGGTTATCTTTGAAGCACATGTGGACGAAAAACTATTTGGGCTTTATCCGGTGATGGACCTCTTATTGGACGCTGGGTGGGGTCCTGTCATTGAGGGTAAGTCACGTGCGAGTGAGGACACTGTTTCAGCCTTCTACACCCGCATACGAGATCCACTGTTGGAGCCTCTTCAGTTCACTATTCCCATGGGAAGGCGGGAGGCCATTGTCGATGTAGACGTGATGGCCCAGATTATGGGAATTCAACGTGGAGAGGTACATGCTAGCGACAAGAATCTCAAGAGTATGCGTGAAACAGATCGTTGCACGGGATTTCTTTTCAGCCGACTGGTTCACTGGAAACGAGGCAATTGCCTCCCAATGACCGAGATGACTTATGACTTTCGCCTACTCCACCACACATTCACACACAACGTGTATCCTAGGTGGAGTAATCGCAGCGAATGCACGTGTTTGATGGTGGACTTCTTATACAAAGTTGGGCAAGGAGACAAGCTATGTCTGCCTACATACGTCCTGCTTCAGATAGTCCAGATTACATGCATTGTTAGGACATATATTTCACTCCCATTTAGCAGACTTGTATGCAAGATTGCTCATGAGTTCGGCTAAAGACTTAATGTTGATGAGCTTGCGCCAATCTACTTCATCAATGACACCACACTTAATAATATGGGTGTTAGGCCATGACAATGCCAAGCCCATCTTGATGAGTATGGTGATGAGATAGAGGAAGAAAGTGAAGCGGATAAAGGGAGTGAAGAAGAAGGCGAAGAAGGAAGTGTGGGAGAAGGCAATGAAGATGAAGCAGGGAGTGATGATGAGGAAGAGCAGGATGAAGAAGAAGAGGAGGCCCAAGACTCTAATGGGGACCCTCCTCCTGCTACTCATGAGCGACACCGTGATCGGGCTGCCTTAGAAGCCCGCTTGGCTCATATTGAGGAGAGCCAGGCCGCCCTGAGGCAGGAGGTCAGAGAGACCCAGGCTGAAGTGAAACAAGAGCTTGAGGAGAATAAGGCCTATATGAAACAAATGTTTAAGAAGATTTCCCGCACTATGAAGACCCTCCTGTGCTGCATGTAGGATAAGGGTGCTCCTCCTCCATCAACAGAGTCGGACAACTAGTCATATGTTGTAGTCGTCTTTAGGTTTTCTTTATTTTCTTGCTTTTTATGTTATAGCCTTGATAGGCTTATTAGTATGGTAGAGTTGTTGATGTGTTTTAGTGTTTAAAGCTTTGTTTAAATTAGCTCACATGCATCTTCTATCATGATCCATGTAAAACTACATCTCATGTATTGTGACAATTTTGGTTAAATGAAATGCATGAAGCTTCCTTTGTTATGAACTGTGTGAAATTTTTGGCAAATTGAGTAACATTGTTCTGAATCTCACACATGTTGCACCCTATGTTGTATATAGGGAATGCCACCTAAGGCCACTTGGAGTACGGCATGTCTTGTACTTAGCGAATCGAGTAACGGGGCACCTCTCCTAAGCGATTGCCATACGGACCCTAGTTTGGGCCTGAATCACAAGACTATGCCAGATTCTCAGCCGGCCACTGGCCTCATAAATGGGCCAACACCTAGTGCACCACCGGTTTCAGATCAGAACCATGCATCCACGTCGACACCACACATGCATCAGGATCCTCCTCCTGATAGGTTGGAGCAGATGATGCTCCTTATGCAGCAGCAGCAGCAAATTTGGACCACTATTGCGTGGGCTCTTGCCCATAACATAAACGTGGTCCCGCCTGCACCACCTATGCACCCTGCTGGAAACTTGAATGCCAGCGGTTTATTTGAGCGATTTCAGCACTTCCGACCTCCTACTTTTGTGGGTACTCACAGACCCAAGGAGGCTAAATACTAGCTTGACTACGTCTCTAAGATGCTAAAGCCACTGCATTGCACTAAGGCAGAGCAGGTTGAGCTGGTTATGTACAGCATCCTATGGACAGTTCTTGCTGGGTATGTATGGACGTGGGAATCTTTTGAGACCCTCTTCCATGGGAAGTACTTCCCTCTCACATACCGTAATGAGAAGGGGGGGAGTTTCTTCGCCTCCGATAAGGAGGGATGACCGTTGCTGAGTATGAGAGCAAGTTCACGAAACTGGCCAGATATGCTCCTCTGATACTAGCTAACGAGCTGATGAAGATGCGTCAATTTTCAGAGGGATTGGGCCCCGAGATATGTACAAAGATGTGTTGCGCTAGTATTCTCAACTATGCTGAGCTATTAAATATGTCCCTGCGAGCTGAGCAGGATGGAGACAAATTGTCTCGTACACGTGTGCCCACAGGCCCAAGGCCTCGACAAGATTTGCCAAACAGATAATTCCTCAGTAAGAGGCCACGTGCAGATTCGCCACACAGGCTTATGGCTCCATCGATTCAGCCGAGGTGATCAGATGTGTGGTGCACCTACTGCAAGATATCAGGCCATACTGACACTTACCACTTTACCAGGATGAGGGACAATGACTTCTTCCCTCCTTAGAAGATCAACTATCAAATGCCTCAACCTATCTCTACTCCACCTCTATGATTAGCACCGCCAGCACAACATTTTATAAATCGAATGTACCACCTAGTAGGCCACCTCAACGACCTATGGTAGTGCAGCCGAATCGTCCTCAACAGCATCGTGTGCACTCACTTGCAGCTGAGGCAACAACCGCAGCACCATTGGCTTTCAAAGTCACAACACATATCCAAGGTACACCTGTCTCCCTATTGGTGGACATCGGGTCCACTATCTCGATAATGTCATGCGCAGCATTCAAACGACTAGTATTGGAAACTACTCCTATGGTTGGGGTGAGACTCCTTACCGCCACAAGGACCTTCTCAGACACTACCAAGATTTGTAAGGGTTACTCGATAGACTTATGAAGTAGAATAGTACTCGTTGACCTGGTTGTTGCCCCACTGTGTCATTACGATATCATCCTCGGTATGGATTGGCTCACTGAGATGAAGGTAGAGATCGATTGCGATACTAGAGTAGTGATAGCCCATGGACCTGAGGGCATGACCTTTACTTTCCCAATTTAGGTCAGTTGGTACTATCGCATTAGTTGTTACGCTTCCTTGTTAGAGAATGTTGATGGCCCGACACTTGGAGACACCCCTGTAGTCCAAGATTTCACAGACGTATTCAGGACTATACTTGGACTACCTCCTCGGCGTGAGATCGACTTTACTATCGACCTGATGCCTACTGCGACACCCATTTCCTTACCCACGTATCACATGTCTCCATGTGAAATGGAGGAATTGAGGAGACAGATCGATGATCTGTTGGATGTAGGCTTCATACAACCGAGTGTATCTCCTTGGGGAGGACCCGTGTTATTTGTAAAGAAGAAGGACAGATCACTGTGATTGTGTATTGATTATCGCAGGTTGAACCAAGTGATAGTAAAGAACAAGTATCCTTTGCCTAGGATAGATGATCTGTTTGATCAGTTGAAAGGGGCACGATACTTCACTAAGATCGACTTACAGTCAGGGTATCACCAGTTGCACGTCAAGGATGAAGACATGCAGAAAACATCATTCAGAACCAGCTTTGGGTACTACGAGTTCCTTGCGATGTCGTTTGGACTCATAAATGCACAGGTCGTGTTCATGGACCTGATGAACAGGGTGTTTCAGCCGTATCTGTACCAATTCGTCATCGTATTTATAGATGACATCTTGATATACTCCAAGAGTTAGAAAGATCACGAGGAGTACCTGCGAGTAGTCTTTGATACTCTCAGGAAGAACTAGTTGTTTGTCCAGTACAAGAAGTGTGACTTCTGGAAAGAAGAGGTCAAGTTCTTGGGACATGTGGTGTCCGAGGAAGGAATAGTTGTGGACCTTACTAAAGTGACCGCAATTCAGGACTGGGAGCAGCTCGGTTTGGTTATTGAGGTGAGTAGCTTCCTGGGACTTGCTGGCTACTACCGTCGATTTATTAAGGACTTTTCCAAGATAGCCAGATCGTTATCTCAGCTCACTCAGAAATACCTTAAGTTTGCCTGGAACGAGAAGGTAGAAGTAGCTTTGCAGGAATTGAAGGACAAGCTGACATTCCCCCTATGCTATTAATGTTAGAGTAAGGGGTTAGATATACCATATACACTGATGCCTCTCGTATTGGTTTGGGTTATGTTCTTATGCAGAAGGATAGAGTGATTGCTTATGCCTCGTGACAGTTGAGGAAACACGAGGAAAACTAGCCTACGCACGACTTAAAGTTAGTGGCCGTCATCTTTGCATTAAAGCTCTAGAGACATTACCTCTATGGAGAGGAGTTCGAGCTCTTTTGCGACCACAAGAGCCTCAGGTACATATTCATGCAAAGAGACCTAAATATGAGGCAACGACGATGGATGGAAACCTTGAAAGACTTCAAGTTTGAGGTCTCTTACCATCCTGGCAAGGCCAACCTTGTGGCAGACGCGTTGAGCCGCAAGAAGACAATAGTATTCATAGCTCCGCTGATGATAGAGGAATGGAATATGGTAGAATTTATGCGAGACTTCGAGCAGAGGATTACAGTAGAGGAGCCGTTCGAGAGCGTCGCACATAATCGTGTGCAGCGACTTATCGATGACCGAATCATTGTGGCTCAGAGGGAAGATGAATGGTTGCGAGAGTTGAGAAAATGAGCTAATGATGATGTATACTCTGAATGGAGAGTTGGTTCGGATGGGGGTTTATGTTATCGTGGCCGCCTATGCATCTCAAATCTTCATAACTTGAGAAGGAAAGTTCTCGAAGTTGCTCACAATTCGAAGATGGCGATGCATCCTGGTAGTACAAAGATGTATCAGGATATAAAACATTCATACTGGTGGGACAACATGAAGGCCCACATAATAGACTTTGTGTCCTGTTGTCTCACGTGCCAGCGGGTCAAGGCCGAACATCGCCGACCTCCTGGTTTACTTTAGCTCATGCCTATAGCTGAATGGAAATGGGATTTCATCTCTATGGATTTTGTTTCAGGGTTACCGAAGATGAGGAAGGGACATGACTCCATTTGGGTGATTATGGACCGATTGACGAAATCGGTTCATTTTCTCCCGATTAGAGTTTCAAACTCAGCAGACGATTTGGCCAAGTTATACAGCAAGGAGATCGTATGGCTGCATGGAGTGCTTATGGAGATCGTGTTGGATCAAGACATGCGATTCACATCTATCTTCTGAACTCATATCTAAGAAGCAATGGGTGTGAAACTAAAGTTCAGTACCGCGTTCCACCCACAAACTGACGGGTAGACGGAATAGGTAAATAAGGTGTTAGAAGACATGTTGCAGGCATGTGTGTTCGATTTTAAAGACAGTTGGGATGACTGTCTTCCTTATGCAGAGTTCGCTTATAACAACAGCTTTCAAGCGAGCATTAGCATGGGTCCCCACAAAGCTCTGTATGGGCGTCAATGCTGAGCACCGCATTATTGGGCAGAAGTTGGTGAGAAGAGTCTAATGGGCCCAGAGTTAGTGCAGGTGACCTCGGAAAAGATAGACCTTATCAGGCGTCGACTCCTTATGGCCCAGAGCAGATAGAAAAGTTACGCCGATATAAGACGACGACAACTAGAATTTGAGGTTGGGGACAACGTGTTCCTAAAAGTTTTCCCAATGATGGAAGTCCTTTATTTTCATAAGAAGGGGAAGCTTACGCTGAGATTCATTAGCCCATTCGAGATACTAGACCGAGTGGGTGTAGTGGCATACCGTCTCGCCTTGCCCGCACCACTCACAGGCGTGCACAACGTATTTCATGTATCGATACTGAAGAAATACATTCTTGATCCTTCCTACATTATCAAATGGGAGCAGGTACAATTGAGTGAAGATGATACTTATGTACTGCGACCGACGTATATCTTAGACAGGAAGGAACAGGTGTTGCGCAATAAAGTTATCCCACTTGTGAAGGTACTGTGGACACACACACTGAGGAAGAGGCTACTTGGGAAACAGAAGCCGAGGTCCTTAAGAACTACCCTCAGATTCTCGAGGAGTATGAAAAGGTACTAATTTCGAGGATGAAATTTTTCTTTAAGGGGGGTAGATTGTAACGTTTCGAAAAAAAATCCGTACAAAGACCCGAGTACCACCTTGGGCAAAAATCACTAAGGGTCAAATTTTGTAGCAATTAGATGAAAATTAATTAGGTACTAAATTGAATTAATCGGTAAATTAACTTGAATTCTATACGAATTGCAAGACCCAAAACTATTAGAATCACTAACTTAACATTTCCTAAAAACCTAGGATCAGTCTCAAAACCCAGTTGCTCTCAAGAGCACATTGAAACCCGTATTAGACCTGTACCGCGCGTCAAAAGTTCGATGACTGCAAAACTATAAGGTTATGACCACCTTACTGGGCTTGACAACCATCACGGGAATCGAGTCCAAATAGCATCCAGAAATGCATAACTTGAGCCTGGAGCGAAGTATGTGAGAAACGTGAATATCTTTAGAAAATGAACTCAGATTTAAGTGAATTGGACTGTTCGCTTGCAGGTGAAATTTAAGGTTTCAGAACGTCAGATTTTGACCCAACTACACCCTTGGATCAAGGAAATTTCACTGCACCCATTGGTATACTTGTGGCCCTGATCGAGTGACGATGACCCTTAAACTGAAATGGGTCCTCCACGATCGATCCACCAATCTGATCGGACTGAAATCTTAACCTGGCATAAATCCATTATCAGGGAACTTTCTTCAAATAATATGTGAGCAATGGACCTCTAAATGAGCTTCGTTGCCTCAAAACAGCCACCCTTTGGCTATACCCTAAGTATACCATATCCCTAGGGCCATTCACATCACTTCTGGGCCTATATGCCCTTAAACTACCCCTCTCTCATTCCATACAAATTTTCCTAACCATATGAGAGAGAAGAGAGAAAAGAGGAGAAAAGAGTGAGGAGAAGAGAGAGAGTTCAGGAGATCGTTACTGGGATTCATTCCCACTGCTCCTCATGTTGAATCACCACACCACTATCTCTACACCGTCGATTCCAGATATGATTTGGGTAAGAAATCCAAACCCTATTCTTGATTTGGGAATCCAAATAGAGAAACCAGTGAAATAGCTAACCTATTTCAATGTTTAGGCAGTCGTTGTGCCGTAGACAAAGACGTGTACGAACTGAGTTCGTTCTGACGAAAGGTGCATACTATAAATATTTAGGTTATGGTTTTCAAGGCTTTCAATGTCAGATAATGATTTATGTCTAACTTGATTGCTACCATATAATCTTAGTTACGATGTAGTCGATAATTTATATATGTGTGTGAACTATGTGAATATATGACGCATTCCATGTGTTTGTTAAAATGTTTGAATGAATATGAAATTATGATTCGTGCTTGCCGTGATTATTAATTGAGAATACATGATTGTTGTATGTATGACAATTCCTTTATGAAAGGATTTGCCCTAATATATCTTATAACTGATTTACTTCATGTATGTTAAAATGTGTAGCCTAAGTGTTTGATAAAATATCTATATGAGAAATTGCTTGTTGAAATGTACTTAAAGAGGGTATTGAGATAGGATTCTCAATTACCTTATTTATAGTTACAGTTTCCTTCATGTAACCTATCTCGCTACTACGAGATTTAAGGATGAAATGCCTATGTATGATAACATGTGCATTATGTGTTTGTTAAAATGCTCAAATGAGATTTATATTTGAATTGGTTGTTAAATGCTATTTGACTACCACATATGAATGCCTATGGTATTGAGTATGATTGAGATTATTATGTAGTCCAGGCAATTGGTAACAGTTTTCGACCGAGTATCCGAATTAGTTTTGCCATAACAGATACGTTCGATGAATCCGAATCGTACAGTGATTATCGACAGTGGTTAAGCCACGAGGAGTGCTTATGCACTCCATGTTAATTAATCCAGCGTGCGCTCGTACCAATCGAACTTGTCAAATAACCCGATTGGCCTATTGTATGTTTAACATGTATGGATGCTCCTGCTTGAATCTAAGGTACCACTTACCAATGTAAAGCATATTTAACCTTGGTACCATGATTCGCTAAGACTCATGAGCCGAGCATGGTAGTATGGGACACCGAGATCAAGTTACCGACCTACGCTAGGGTGACGAGCCTCTCCGTAGTGACCAATGAGCAACCCAAACTCGTGAGCTGAATACGGTGGTATGAGACACTGTATTCGAGCTGTTGGCCTACGCTAAAGCGACGAGCCTTTCCGTAGTGACCTTGAGTATAAATTAGGCCTACGTGAGCTGACGAGCATCCCGTAGCGACCTGAACTTGCCTATCCATTACTTTTCAAATAAGGGGTGATGTTGCCCTATAACTTACCTATCATATGTGATTAACTAGAGTTGACGACCTTAGTGGATCATCATTTGGGTAAATGATATAAAGGGAGGTACCTTATCTTCCCAAATCTACTGTATGAATAGGCCTAATTAAGAACTCAGCTAACACATGCATGCACCGCACTGCATGTGCTTTGGCGATGAGGACACAATGGGAGTAGCATGTGCGACCGTGAGATGGTGTCGTTGAAGGTGTGCAGGTGAGGGCATGCATCATTATAACATATCATTCCTGCATTAACAAGAGTACTTAGGACATGATTGTTGTACTGCTTTATCATTACTGCTTAACTGAATTGATAACATGTTAATCATTGCCTTATAGCTCCACTGAGTTGATCACTCACTCCTACGTTTGGGACGGTGTTTTAAAACGCCAACCAGACTCTGTTTTAGCTGCAGATGATGGCGAGGCATATGAGACAGAGCCAGACTTTTATGACGATGAGGAGTTCTCCTGTGTACAACTATCAGGCGAGTCTATGTAGACCATGTACTGCTTGACGAGATTACAGGGATTAAATGAATTAGTTGGACATTACACTTTGTTATTTTGTATATTTTGGAACAAACATGTATATATTCAGCCTGGTGACATGATCATACTCTGGGGTTTATAACCACTATTACTCTTTATATATCTATCACAGTATTCCGCATGCCTAATTTAATAATCTCTGGAGTATGATATATTGATTTAGTGTAATACCATTCATGTTTAATACACTAACATGGATAACATTTAACCATCATTATCTATGTTGCATAAGTGATGCGACAGATCTCGGGAGTCGAGCCTTTGCTCGACCCTCGAAATTTGGGGCGTTACATAATAATAATAATAATAATTATAATTATTATAATTATAATAAAAAAAACTAAGAGACCAATCCAGTGTATGTACCTATCAATAACATCAGCATGACCAGCGCCATTCAAATTTTAAAAAATAATAAAAAAATAAAATTGAGATGCTAGTTTTCAAATCTTGAGGATGAGATTTTATTTTAAGGGGGTAGAATGTAACGCCCCCAATTTTCGTTAAAAAAATTAAAAATTAACATTTTATATTTTAAATTTTGAGTGGAAAGAGATCCATCGATCTCATCATCCTTTTCTTATCTCTTTTTATTCAAAATTTCCCCGTATCTCATAGTTTCCCAACGAACCTTCTTCCTTAAGAAGGGAACGTGAGAGAGAAAGAGTTCTATCAAAACTGAAAGAACCAAAGAAAACTTCGTAGAGAAAAAAAAAACACGAAAAGGAAAGTGGGAAGGAGTTTGGAAATTGTTTATTCAGGTTAGTATTTTTATTTTATTTTATTTTTCTTTATGCAATAGTTAATTTGACCTGATTTACACATTAGATGGATTGGATCCATTAAACATCCATTGTGTAGGTTTAATTCATTCATGTAAAAAAGGTATGCGCATGACTTTAAGGCTAAAGTATAAAACGTGAAGTTTTAAGGTATGTGCATGACTTTGAGGCTAATGTGTAGAATGTGAGATTTTTTCATAATGGACAGCGATCAGTATGATCCATACTATTCATGGGTGTTATAAGATTTAATTATATAATATATTTTTTTAAGAATCAGACCAATTTGATACCTTAATGGACCGTACTAATTATATATCTATCAATTTTCTTCCTCAATCTAACGAAATTGGAAAAAAGAAAAAAAATGGAAGAGTAATTCTCTGCGCAAAATGCAAATTGGCACAGAGAATTATATGATATAATATGAATTATGTGATTAAATCATCACCATTCATTAGTTCCTTAATATTAAAATAAATTAAAATCTTAAATTCTAGACAGATCAGACCATTGGATGGGCAACATCGATCTGAATAAAAGATAAACAATAAATCATACATTTTATTCACGATGTGTAATCGTAATATTAAAGAAAATTCTTATTTATGTGATTTTAGGAAGTCCTAATTCAATTTAAACTGTTGGTTCACGGAATCATCTCCACCACATCAAGGTGATCTCGATGTATTTCTCATCCATCAAGTTAAAATAGATGGATTGTTTGATATGTTGTATTATTATCCTGATTTAATTATCATGTACTCTTAGTTGATTTAAAGAATTGTGATTTCTTTATTAATAATGATATGATTTGATTAATGTGTTAGACTATGTTGATTCAAATGTGATAATCGAAATAATCTATGCGATACATGATTCATGATTACTTGGTGCATCTATCAATTGCATACACAACACGTGCTGAATTCCTGGGGAACCACCCTAGAAGGTATATCCTATTAAAATCGATTATACTAGTGGAAGCCTACTAAAGAAGTAGATGTATGCCTTACCTATGCCTACCAATAGTAGAAGCTGCCAAGGGGCAGATGCGAGTTGACGGGTTTCCAACTCAAGTAAGTGGACGGATTCCCACTTGATGCATTGATGTATTGCATTTGCATTTTTTTTTTAAATGTATATTGTGTATGATTATTGGCATTCTATTATAATTTGATATAAAAAACCATGTCAGGAATTCTCACTAGGCCTGGCCAGTTTATCCTTTTTATTGATGGAAAAACCGTACAGATATGAATGAGGGTGAGCCGGCAGCTCGAGAAGATGAATATGTCATTGAGTCGGAAGAGGATTTAAGGGACACGTGACCCTACTTGGCAGAGGAAGAATTTGCTGCCTTAGAGTAGCCATGATTTATTTTTTTAATTATATTTGATTTTCTTAGATTCTTAATTAATTCTTTCAAGTTGTTGGACATATTTTTTTCATTTCATAAAACCCCGAATGGGAGGTTCCTTAACTATGTTTATAATTGATTATTAGAATAAATGGTCGTTTCTTATTTTTGAGATATTGCTAGGTATGGATGAAACTTAGATCTATAGTAGAGATAGTAGGTAGATGAATAATTGTATAATGGAATGAAATTAGTACACTTTGTGTGCGAGTTACAACTCGAAACTCGGGTCTGAGGGTACACACTCTGTACTCGAATTTTGGGGCATGACAGAAACCTTCTTAAAGCCCACTTTGTTATTTATTTTCCATCTAACATGTTGATATGGTCATATGTACATGGATGAAGTTTAAAAAAAAAAAAAAAAAAAAAAAAACAAATATCATCTAGATCGAAATCTTCTGTGGTCTCCAAGAATTTTTCATTGGTAGGAATTTAATCTACATTGTGTGGTTCACTTGAGCCTTGTATTTTCCTTATTTTTTGGATTATAATTTTAAATGATATAAAAAATGAATCAATGGTGTAGATGAAATCCATACATCATGACGGCCGCTAGGAGCCTAGCCTATCCCCACTCTGAACAAGCGAGGGTAGTGCCTAATCCGTGCCATTTATTATTGATTGCGTGTTGTGCCTGACCTTCCTAGTGTGTGCATTGGCGCGGGTAGACGATCGCGTCAGCCCTCCAGCCCCGTGAAGGTAAGAACAATCACCCACTATGATGTATTTATTACACTTACACCATTCATCTATTTGAGAAGATCATTTTACTGGATGAGCTAAAAAAAGAGTCATCCAAATCTTAAGTGGACCACACCACATAAGGCAGTAAGACAATGATTCCCACTGTTAAAATGTTCCTAGGGCTCATCATGATATTCATTTGCCATTAAAACTGTTCATAAGGTCATACAGACCTGGATGAAGGGTAAAACCAAATATTATATTGATCTAAAACTTTTGTGAACCCTAGAAGGTTTTAACAGTAGTCGTTCAATCCCTATTTCTTTCTGCGGTGTGATCCAGTAGAGCTTTGGATCTGGCTCACTTTTTCGCACAATCCTTACAACAATCTCGCCAAATGGAAGGACTGTTTGGATATAATACATACCTCATAGCGGGGCCCATAGTAATTAGTGACGTCAACACACCACCCACGCAATCCACTTTCAATCGTGATGCCCCCATTTATTTGTACAACGTAATCCCTTATTCGCTCCCTCCCATATATCACTGGATGGATTAGCTACTTATAGGTAGAGCTGGGCATTGAACCGAGTCGGATCGGATTGGGTTCAACTCGATTCGGTCCAAAATCTACATGGGCTGACACAAACCCGATCGGATCCGGGACCGAGTTCAGGACATCTGACTCGAACTGATCCGATGCACGGTTGGCTTGACCCGAACTGAGTCTGACTCAGTCAGGGAAACCAAGTCAGATCGGGTTGGGTACGATTCAAATCAAATTTTTTAACGGTGAAAATCATTATCCTCGCTGCTATTTTCAGTGTGGTCCATTTGAGCTTTACATATGATTTTTTTTTCAAATGCTCTAAAATGATCACGAATAATGGATAAACAATATGGATATAATAAATACATTATTGTGGGGCCCATGTAATTTTGATCTCATTTAAGCCGTTCGTACAACTTGGAGCTTGAGGCACGTACAGCTGTGTTGTAATAACATAAATAAATCTTGACCATCCAATTTTAACCATTGATCGACATACCTAATTAGTCCGATATAACCAACAATCCATAAGATCAACTGGTTCAATCTCAACCATTAATTTGGACATATCCAATCCAACTGTTCATTAACTAATAAATCCATCCAACAATACAACCATCAAACCGTCCATCCACCCAATCACACATGAACTCATCCAAACGTACATTTATCCATCACCTATCCGTACATCCATCCATCCATCTATTATACATTGATCCATCCATCCATCCATCTACATCATCCATGTACCATCAGATACATCCCAACCACACACATGCAACAAACACATCATGCACACATACCTTTCACACGTGGCATACATGCATCAAATACATCACATGCATCACATGCACACACATATGGCACATGCATGAGGCACACACTTACACACGTGTGGCATGCACACACATTTAACAAATGCATACCGCACACACATGGCAGTTGTGAAATGCATGGTACATGTATACGCTAGACAGTAACAGACTATAAATGAAAAAAAAAAACATGGCAAAAAAAAATGAAAACAGTAGCAATAAAGGTGAGAGTTGCTTCAATGCACATGTCTAAAACAACACTATAAATAAGAGGGTCGCTCTTCACCAAGATGTGAGTGTGAAAAGTGAGGAAGTGTGTGACGTGAGGAGAGATAAAGAGCAGGTGTGGGGACGTGAGGAGAGTGAGGAGAGAGAGAGAGAAGAGAGGGAGAAGAGAGAGAGAGAGAAAAAAAAAAAAGAGGTGGCTGATTATTCACGTTGGGAAGATAGGGAGAGAGAGAAGAGAGAGAAAAAGGAAGAAAGAAAAGGAGGAGAGAGAAAAAGGAGGAGAAAGGAAGAAAAGAAAAGAAAAGAAAATATTTTGAAAAAAAAAGTGAATTTCTCTCACTTGATATTTTCTTTATTTATTTATTTTTCTTATAACAAATTCCACTTGGTTTTCTTTTATTTATTATTATTATGCAAATAATTCAATAATTGTGCATTTTTCTCTTATTTATTTATTTGATTCATATTGTGTTATGTTTATTTAACATGATTTTTTAGTTCTCTTTATTTTAATTAACAAGTTGTGAATCAACTCTAAATTTAGATATATGTTTACCCATGCATTCAAAATTCTTTGATTATTATTATTTTTTTTTATAATTTTAAAAAAGTCAAGATTTAGATCATCTAAAAAAATAATAATAATAATAAATAAATAAATAAATCTTCAAATTCAGTATACTCTTCCAGACTATCGGATCAGATTTGACGGATTACATTGTACAAATATATTTTTACGTAGAACTTTAAATCATGTATTAACAGTCTACAATGGTTAGAAACAATTTATCCTTAGAAATATTTTGCTCATGAAATATTAAAATTTTATATCCTTCGAACAGTTTTTGGAACACCAGAAAATAGGTGAGGCGATCAAGTCCTCTGGGTTGAAAATCCCTAAAGTGTAAATAGGTGGGGCGATCAAGACCCTTAGGTTGAAAGTCCCAGAAACCCAACTGGTACCTTTTGGAACCTCTACTGCACTTTGAGTGGGTGAGCATGTCGATTGCAAAGGTTCCCACCGTCCAGTTCATGAGGGTAGTAGTCTGACCAGATAACGTACGAATGGGTCCCTCACCAAGTGCCCTTTGGATGGGTGAGCATGTTATGCGAGAGGTTCCCATTGCCAGGCTAGGAGTTGTATTGGCGCGGGTGTTGGCCGACCGGTGTAAACTGGCCCTGGTGTTAAAATAAATAAAACTACACTTGTTATTATAGAGTATAGCATATGTTGATTGATTCATTTATTTTTCTTTGAATTTACACTGAAAAACTCTTGTTTATTAATCTCCTCATCTGTTGCTTTACCTAAATAGATATTGTATCTTTTAATACATTTTTCTTCATGTTATATGAGGTTATTTTGAAACCTGTGTTGAGATTACTCACTAGGCTTCGCAGCTTACCCTGTTGGGATTTTAAAATTTTAGGATCGAGATCACATGGAGGAGCTTGAAGAGATTTCTTTTATTTATTTTTGTTTCTTTATCATTTTCAAAATAAGTGTAATGAACATTTAGTATGACAACATTACGATAACATGTGTTTGATGATATAATCTTGAATAGTCGGAACATGGACATTTTTCTTCTTTAAATAAATGTTTAATTATTCAATTTTTGGATTGTTATATTTTGTGAATGAGATCATTTTGTCAATATATGTGTGGATTATTAAATGTAAACATACAAAACATAAGTCATGCCTGCGGGTACGGAATCAGGGTCGGATATACCCAGGTGCCGGATTTCGGGGCGTGACAGATTGGTATCAGAGCCAAGTTTAGAATCTTTGAGGACCTAGGGTTTTACTTGAAAACGTAGTCACTTTAAAAATTAGGATATATCCCCTGCGAGTGTTGTTGTGATAAAAAAAAAAAAAACTTAACTTGTTGTATTATCTTTTAGTGATCCATCCTTATGTAATATCTAAAGCTTATTGTTTGATTTAGAACATGTCTGGGAGCCGGCGTGATAGAGGTAGAGGTAGAGCCAGTCCCGTGGCGGCCACACCGGGGACCACCGAAAGTGGCCAATCACTTGATGGGGTCTTTCATGCTTTAGGCGACATGGCAGCCATTCTTGGACAACACATTCATCGTGATAATAGAGGAGTCGCCCAAGTTGTGCAGGATGGCGTTGGGGGCTTAATAGAGAAATTTAAGAGATTGAAACCACCTACTTTTGAGGGTTTGTCAGGCCCTATGGAGGCAAAAAAGTGAAAAAAGTAAATAGAAAAGATATTCACTGTTTTAAGATGTGATGAGGAGCAGAAGGTTACACTTGCAGTTTTCATGTTCGAGGGAGAGGCCGACCACTGGTGGGAGACAATTGCTAGAACAATTGATGAAAATACCGTATGGACATGGGATATGTTCTGTGAGAAGTTCAATAAAAAATACTTTCCTGAGTGTGTACGGGAACAGAAAGCAGAGGAATTCATAAGCTTAGAACAGGGGGAGATGACTATAGGCCAGTATGAGTCTAAATTTACTAAATTATCCCATTTTGCCCCATTTATGATTCAGGATGAAGCTCACAAAGCTAAGAAGTTTGAGCGAGGTCTGAGAGGGTCAATTCGTAACAAGTTGACTCCACTTAAGCTTAGATTGTATGCCAATGTAGTAGAACGTGCTCTAATGATAGAACGAGACAACGAAGAATTCTGGAAAAGTCGTAACCAGAAGAGAGAAGTGAAGCGCAATGGTAGGGCTACACCGAATACATATCAAGCACAGGGTGATGCTTCTAAGAAACAAAAGGTGACGATAACAAACACCTCTACTCCTGCTCAGCCAATGAACCGATTTACTGGTAAATGTTATAACTGTGGAATAGAAGGTCACTCTGCTCGTTTTTGAAACAACCGCCTCAGCAACCACATTATCAGGCGTCACCGCAGATGCACTTGAGACCTCAGCTACAATATTAAGCACCTCAGCCACAGTACCAAAGACCTCCACATCATCAAGTAGCGGAACAGTATCAGAGACATCCACAACAAAGACCCCCTCAGCAGCAACAACGCCCACAGCAACAACACTACCAACCGAGGCAGGAAGGTCAGGCTTCTCGACAACCGGCCCAGGGTCGTGTGTTTACTATAGTACCATCAGACGCAAATGCTAATGGAGCAGTGGTGGAAGGTACCATAATTATCTATTCCTCACCCACTCAAGTTTTATTTGATTCAGGAGCTACGCATTCTTTTATTTCGACTCTTTTCATGCATACATTGGGTCTATCTCCTGAACTCCTAGATAAGAATTTAATAATTGCTACACCGATAGGAAGCTCCGTAGTATTAAATCAGATATGTAGATCTTGCCCTGTCATGGTTGGAGATTCTGTATTATTAGTCGACCTTATCGTATTAGATATGCAAGAGTTCGATGTTATTCTGGGAATGGATTGGTTAGCTTCGTTCCATGCAAAGTTGGATTGTTTTGAGAAGACCGTGACATTCTCTATTCCTGGGCGACCGAGACTCCAGTTTCTTGAAAAGCAAATGAATAGACCGTTATGCGATTTCTTAGCACTTTTGGAGGAAGAACCATACGAAGTAGGTATCGATCAAATTCCAATCGTATGTGAGTTTTCCGACGTATTTCAAGACATACCGGGGTTGCCCCCAAGAAGAGAGATCGAATTTGGTGTAGATCTTATGCCCGGAGTCTCACCAATCTCCATAGCACCATACCGTATGGCACCAGTAGAGTTGAAGGAACTGAAGGAGCAAATTCAAAAGTTATTGGAGCAGGGTTTCATTGGGCCGAGTACGTCACCATGGGGTGTGTCAGTCTTATTTGTAAAGAAGAAGGATGGCTCGATGAGATTATGTATTGATTATCGCCAGCTAAACAAGGTCACCATTAAAAACAAATACCCACTTCCTAGGATAGATGACCTTTTCGACCAGTTGAAAGAAGCCAAGTTTTTCTCCAAAATAGATTTGCGGTCAGGGTACCACCAGCTTAGAATTAAAGAAGTGGACATACCAAAGACAGCCTTTAGGACTCGTTATGGCCACTACAAGTTTCTTGTGATGCCGTTTGGACTAACAAATGCACCAGCAGTATTTATGGACTTGATGAACAGAGTATTTAAGCCACACCTAGATTGTTTTGTCATAGTATTCATAGATGATATTCTTATATATTCTAAGACCTAGGAAGAACATGAGCAACATCTTAGAGTTACTCTTCAAATACTGCAGGAACATCAATTATATGCTAAATTTGAAAAGTGTGACTTTTGGAAGGAGGAAGTGAAATTTTTGGGCCATGTAGTTTCGAAGAAGGGCGTGTCAGTAGACCCATCAAAGGTAGAAGCAGTACTGAAGTGGGAACAACCCACGAGTGTGACCGAAATACGTAGTTTTCTTGGTTTAGCGGGGTATTATCGAAGATTTATCAAAGACTTCTCTCGAATTGCAGCACCGTTAACTCGATTGACTAAGAAAGGTGTAAAGTTCATTTGGGATGATACTTGTGATCAAGCATTTTCAGAGTTAAAGATTAGGTTGACGACAACGCCTGTCCTCACCATTCCTTCGAGTGGTGAAAAGTTTGTAATCTTCAGTGACGCTTCATATAGAGGTTTAGGTTGTGTCCTTATGCAGCAAGGTAAGGTTGTAGCTTACGCCTCTAGGCAACTGAAAGTGCATGAGCAGAATTACCCTACTCATGACTTGGAGTTGGCAGCTGTGGTTTTCGCTCTTAAAGTATGGAGGCATTATCTATATGGGGAGAAGTTCGAGCTATTTTCAGACCATAAGAGTTTGAAGTATCTATTCTCACAAAAAGAATTAAATATGAGGCAACGTCGGTGGATGGAATTCTCAAAGGACTATGATTTCACCCTCCAATATCATCCAGGTAAAGCCAATGTAGTAGCAGATGCCTTAAGTCGTAAGCCGCACGGAGTAATCGCTCACCTCATGATTCAGCGATGGAAAATGTTAGATACGGTGAAGGATTTTGACATCCAATTGAATCCGCAAACATCTGTAGCTCGTCTCTTTAACCTAGCCGTTCAACCTTCCTTAATTAGTAAGGTTATAGAAGCTCAACAACAAGATTCATGGCTACAAGCTAAGGTAAAAGAAGCTGAAAAAGATGGTAAGTCGGAATGGAAAGTTGGTACCGATGGTGGATTAAGATTCCAAGGAAGATTATGTATACCAAATGTGGCTGAATTAAAGAAGGAAATTATGGATGAGGCACACCGCACAAAGTTCACAATCCACCCTGGAGGTATGAAGATGTATCATGATATACGTAGGCAATATTGGTGGAATAATATGAAGAGGGAGATCGCCGATTTCGTGGCCAAATGTCTGACATGTCAACAGGTGAAAGCAGAGCATCAGAAGCCGTCAGGGATGTTACAGCCACTACCGATTTTTGAGTGGAAGTGGGAGCACATATCCATGGATTTCATTATGGGATTGCCACGTACACGTAATAATCATGATGCAGTTTGGGTCATCGTTGACCGGTTAACTAAGTCTGCACATTTTCTTCCTATACGTGCTACCTACCCCTAGAGGAATTATGTAAACTATATATTAAAGAAATAATTAAACTGCACGGAGTGCCTGTATCTATCGTATCTGATCGGGATTCCAGGTTTACGTCTCGTTTTTGGAGAAGTTTACAAAAGGCACTGGGAACCACTCTTGATTTTAGCACCGCTTTTCACCCTCAGACTGACGGGCAGACTGAACGAGTGAATCAGATCCTTGAAGACATGCTCCGAGCTTGCGTGCTTGATTTCAAAGGGAGCTGGGATGATCATTTACCATTGATCGAGTTCGCTTATAATAATAGCTACCAGATGAGTATCGGCATGGCACCATATGAGGCTTTGTACGGGAGGCCTTGCAGATCTCCAAATTGTTGGACAGAAGTTGGAGAATAGTTTGCTTGGACCAGAGATTGTGCAAGAGACAACAGAGAAGATTTTTATCATTAGAAACCGTTTGCGTACAGCCCAAAGTCATCAGAAGAGTTATGCAGACAATCGCAGAAGAGATCTAGAGTTTGCAGTTGGAGATCATGTCTTCTTAAAGATTTCTCCTATGAAGGGCGTCATGAGGTTCGGTAAAAAGGGAAAATTGGCTCCAAGGTATATAGGTCCGTTTGAGATTCTAGAGAGGGTTGGTGTTGTTGCATATAGGCTTGCTTTACCGCCTCAGTTGTCTGGTATTCATGATGTTTTCCATGTATCGATGTTAAGGAAATATGAGCGGGACATTTCTCATGTTATAGACTGGCAACCATTAGAGATCCGAGAAGACGCTTCATACATCGAACACCCAGTACGTATTCTTGACCGAAAAGACCAAGTGCTTCGATCTCGAGTTATACCATTAGTCAAAGTTCAGTGGAGTCACCATCCTGAGGAAGAGGCTTCTTAGGAACGGGAGGCCGAGATCCAAGAGAAATACCCTCATCTATCCGCATTATAGGTGTGTAAATTTCGAGGACAAAATTTCTTTTAAGGAGGGTAGAATGTAATAACCCAAATAAATCTTGACCATCCAATTTTAACCATTGATCGACGTACCTAATTAGTCCGATATAACCGATAATCCATAAGATCAACTGGTTCAATCTCAACCATTAATTTGGACATATCCAATCCAACTGTTCATTAACTAATAAATCCATCCAACAATACAACCATCAAACCGTCCATCCACCCAATCACACATGAACTCATCCAAACATACATTTATCCATCACCTATCCGTACATCCATCCATCCATCTATTATACATTGATCCATCCATCCATCCATCTACATCATCCATGTACCATCAGATACATCCCAACCACACACATGCAACAAACACATCATGCACACATACCTTTCACACGTGGCATACATGCATCAAATACATCACATGCATCACATGCACACACATATGGCACATGCATGAGGCACACACTTACACACGTGTGGCATGCACACACATTTAACAAATGCATACCGCACACACATGGCAGTTGTGAAATGCATGGTACATGTATACGCTAGACAAGAATGCATAAATGAAAAAAAAAAAAAACATGGCAAAAGGAAAATGAAAACGGTAGCAATAAAGGTGAGAGTTACTTCAATGCAAGTGTCTAAAACAACACTATAAATAAGAGGGTCGCTCTTCACCAAGATGTGAGTGTGAAAAGTGAGGAAGTGTGTGACGTGAGGAGAGATAAAGAGCAGGTGTGGGGACGTGAGGAGAGTGAGGAGAGAGAGAGAAGAGAGGGAGAAGAGAGAGAGAGAGAGAAAAAAAAAAAAAGAAAAGGTTGCTGGTTATTCACGTTGGGAAGATAGGGAGAGAGAAAAGAGAGAGAAAAAGGAAGAAAGAAAAGGAGGAGAGAGAAAAAGGAGGAGAAAGGAAGAAAAGAAAAGAAAAGAAAATATTTTGAAAAAAAAAAGTGAGTTTCTCTCACTTGATATTTTCTTTATTTATTTATTTTTCTTATAACAAATTCCACTTGGTTTTCTTTTATTTATTATTATTATGCAAATAATTTAATAATTGTGCATTTTTCTCTTATCTATTTATTTGATTCATATTGTGTTATGTTTATTTAACATGATTTTTTAGTTCTCTTTATTTTAATTAACAAGTTGTGAATCAACTCTAAATTTAGATATATGTTTACCCATGCATTCAAAATTCTTTGATTATTATTTTTTTATTTTTTATAATTCTAAAAAAGTCAGGATTTAGATCATCTAAAAATAAATAAAAATAAATAAATAAATAAATCTTCAAATTCAGTATACTCTTCCAGACTATCGGATCAGATTTGACGGATTACATTGCACAAATATATTTTTACGTAGAACTTTAAATCATGTATTAACAGTCTACAATGGTTAGAAACAATTTATCCTTAAAAATATTTTGCTCATGAAATATTAAAATTTTATATCCTTCGAACAGTTTTTGGAACACCAAAAAATAGGTGAGGCGATCAAGTCCTCTGGGTTGAAAATCCCTAAAGTGTGAATAGGTGGGGCGATCAAGACCGTTGGGTTGAAAGTCCCAGAAACCCAACTGGTACCTTTTGGAACCTCTACTGTACCCTTTGAGTGGGTGAGCATGTCAGGATTGCAAATGGTTCCCACTGTCAAGTTCAGTAGGGTAGTAGTCTGACCAGCTAACGTACGAATGGGTCCCTCACCAAGTGCCCTTTGGATGGGTGAGCATGTTATGCGAGAGGTTCCCATTGCCAGGCTAGGTGTTGTATTGGCGCGGGTGTTGGCCGACCGGTGTAAACTGGCCCTGGTGTTAAAATGAATAAAACTGCACTTGTTATTATAGAGTATAGCATATGTTGATTGATTCATTCATTTTTCTTTGAATTTACACTGAAAAACTCTTGTTTATTAATCTCCTCATCTGTTGCTTTACCTAAATAGATATTGTATCTTTTAATACATTTTTCTTCATGTTATATGAGGTTATTTTGAAACCTGTGTTGAGATTACTCACTAGGCTTCACAGCTTACCCTGTTGGGATTTTAAAATTTTAGGATCGGGATCACATGGAGGAGCTTGAAGAGATTTCTTTTATTTATTTTTGTTTCTTTATCATTTTCAAAATAAGTGTAATGAACATTTAGTATGACAACATTACGATGACATGTGTTTGATGATATAATCTTGAATAGTCGGAACATGGACATTTTTCTTCTTTAAATAAATGTTTAATTATTCAATTTTTGGATTGTTATATTTTGTGAATGAGATCATTTTGTCAATATATGTGTGGATTATTAAATGTAAACATACAAAACATAAGTCATGCCTACGGGTACGGAATCAGGGTCAGATATACCCAGGTGCCGGATTTCGGGGCGTGACATGTGTTGACGTGCATAGCATGAAAGTGCAGCTGTGTTGACGTGCACAACACGAAAGTGCAGCTACGTTGTGCATTGCTGTATTAACATCAGTGAGTTCTGTGGGTCTGATCATGGGGTATGTGTTATATCCAAACCGTCCATCCATTTGGCAAGCTCGTCTTAAGGCTCGAGACGAAAAATAAGACAAATCTAACTATCAAGTGGACCACACTGAAAAAAATAGTGGGAAATTAAACGTCTACCATTGAAACCCTTTTTGGGGTCATAGAAGTTTTGGATCAATTTAAAAATTGTTTTTCCTCTTAATTCAGGTCTTTGTGACCTTATGAACAGATTGGATGGAAAATAAACGTTATGGTGGGCCCTATGAATTGTTTAACACCTAACGGTGAAAATCATTATCTTTGTTGTTATTTGTGATGTGGTCCAGATGATCTTTGGATATGATTCATTTTTTGGATAATGCTCTATAATGATCTCTAAAAATATATGAACGGTGTAGATATAATAAATACATCATTGTGGGGTCCAAATAACTTTGATCTCCTTTGAACCGTTCATACAACTCGAAGCTCGAGGAGCATTAGTGTTTGTCTTCGCACGACACGTACCTACAGCCTATAGGTTACAGCAGCTATATAGCTGGTGTGTGGTACACCAACAAATCCGCTTCTTATTGTACTGAGTAAACTCTATTGGGGCCCACCATGAATGCATGTGGTTTATCCACGCCGTCCATTCATTTTTCCAAATCATTTTAGTGGTTGAACCCAAAATTGATGCATATCTAAAGCTCAAGTGGATATACCATAGGAAAAAGTAGAAGTATTGATTTTGGTTCGGATCACTCCAGATCGGATCCATTCGGTTCGCATCGGTCCAGATTTACCACAATCCGAACTCGATCCGAAAAACTGTTGGATCTAAATGGCCCTACTCGATTCGTACCAATCCAAGCCATCGGTTTGGTTCTTATCAGGTTAGATCAGGTCGGATCCACCGGATCGGGTTAAACATGCCTAGCTCTACTTACAGGTTGAGTGGCGAAACTAGCTACTAAAGTGTTGTCACCAAGTTCTGTGGGCCCCACCATGATGTATGTGTTATATCCACACCATTCATCCATTTGCACTACCAAAAAAAGGGACAAAGGATATAGACTACGTCAGTTTTTTGCTACGGATATAAACCTTAGCTATAGTCGCTACGGTTTTAATCCATAGCAAAAAATTTGACACGCCATTAATAATTAATGGTGTTGTAAGGGGTCTGTGGGGCCTAAAAAAAACTATATGTTCTATCTAAGCCGTCCATATATTTGGAAATACTATGTTAGAGAATGAAATAAAAAATCAGCTAGATCGAATGCTCAAGTGGACCACACAGTAGGAAATATGGATATTAAATCATATTTGCTTCTTATGGTGTGGTCCACTTGGGCCTTCATTCTACCCTAAATTTGGTACCATGAGCTAAAATAATTTAATAAAATTATGGACCGGAATGGATAAACCAAATACATCACGGTGGGCCCCACGAAGCCCTTATCAGAACCGTCCACGTCCGTTCGTGAGACAAATGCCCAAATTTGGGCGTGTGCGATGAGTCGCGCCCAAAAATCTATTTCACTCTCTCTCTCTCTCTCTCTCTCTCTCTTCGTTCCACATTCCCTAATCTCATTTCCCTAATCCTCTCTCTCATTCTCCTCCTCTCTCTCGCACTCTCTCTCTCTCTCTCTCTCTCTCTCTCTCTCTCTCTCTCTCTCTCCCCCTCTCTCTGAATCTTTTTTCTTGCTTCTGCTGGATTTCATATCTAGAGTCTCTACTCCTTCTAGATTGATTCTTGCTTCTTTCGGAGGTCGACACTGCTGCCATTTTTAGGTTGGATCCCATGGCAAGGACGAATCTCTCTCTCTCTATTTTTTTTCATTTATTTTAAGAGAATTTCTATTTAGCAGTTATCTGTATTTTCAAATTCATGGAAATAGTTTTTTTTTTCATATGGGAAGTGGAGAAATTTTGGGGTTTTGATATGCTGATTGGTTAAATGAATGGAAATATGATGGGTTGGTGGATGCATAATTCAGCGGTAGTGATTGTTTTGGGCCGGACGGTTTTGATGTTTCTGGATGGGATTGGTTTTAAATTAAATTGGTGCTGATAGAGATTCTGTTGTGGTGTTAGTAGATTATTGCATTTTCTGAAATTGAAATATTGGGATTTGGTGAGGATTTTAATTCAGTTATCTGTATTTTTAAATTTGTGGAAAAAGTATTTTTTTTTTTGAAGTGGAGAAATTTTGGGGTTTTGAGACGTTGATTGGTTAGATGAAGTGGTGTGTTTCTGTACATTGTGTGGGAATGTGATTGGTTAGAGGAGATTTGGTGCGGGCAGAGATTCACACAGACACAAAGGGGTTCGACAGGAAAGTCGTTTCGATCCATGTGTAATTGAGCGGTTGTGATTGTTTGGGATGAACAGTTTTGATGTTTCCAGGTGGGGTTGCTTTAAGATTGAATAAGTGTTGCTAGAGATTCTGTTACACTGTTTTGCATTTTTCTGAAATTCCAGTTCCAGTATTTGAAAATTTACCTATTTTGCTTGTTTATTCTTCTTTGATTCTTGCTTTGTTTCCAATTCCATGTTTTGATGCTAATGAGGTGAATCTGAGATGGTTCTTTCAATGCATGTTCCTAATCTCGACTTTAGAAGCTTTTGAATTTTCCATGAAATTCCTTTTGTGAAAAGATTGCAAATTGGTTTTGATTTGATGATTTTGCCTTGAGATTGTTGGGTATTATTCCCTTTGGAAAGTTCGATGTTTATATTTCTCATGTGTGTATCTTCTGTCAAATACATACATTTTTTTATTTGTTTTATCCCCTGAATACAACTTTACCGAGTCCCATGACATCTCTATTGTCCATGTGGCACTAGCGCAAGGTGATCAAGGCCATTGATTTTGTAGTATGCCAAATGGATGGGCCATATCCCTATAATCTAGGGGACTGGTCTGTAGTAGCCATCTGATCTGAGGCCTGAAAATGTGACTGTTTGCTACAAATCAGCCAACCATCCTCTCAACATGCAAAGCTCACAACAAATGGGTGGTCAGAGTTGTCCAATCTTATGGAGTTCCTCTTAAAATTGCAGCATTTACGTAGCTTGCTGGTAGGAATCAAATTCTTACAATTGACAATTTTCGGAAAAGAGTAATGATATTGCTAAATGTCAGTCTTCTGTGCCTTGAGGATGTGGAGTTTGTCAATCATCTTTTTATTCACTGCACCTTTTCCTAGGTGTTTGGTCTGGTATTTTTATCCATTTGAAGGTTTCTTGGGTCATGCCGAGATCTATGGAGAGCCTCTTCCAATATGGACCCAATGGTGGAGGGGGACGATTAGGTAAAGCCAGATGGAGGGTCATCCTTTTAGCTGTTCTCTAGGTCATTTGGAGTCTGTAAGTTTATTTTGTTCATGGGTTTCCCTGCCTCCTTTGTATTCACAATTGTTTGTAGATAATCTTTTGCTTGGTTTTATTATATATTACATTGATTTCTTTGTGGGGTTTGTGTTGCTTTTCTTTTTTCTTTTTTTTTTTTTTAAATCGCTTGCTGGATTTTTTGTTTGTACTTTGTGCAGAACTCATTAGTTCCTGGAAATTTGGTTTGTTTTGATTTCCAAATCTTCCACTGAATTGTATGCTTAGGTTTGATGGTGGCAGTTCAAGGTTAGTCATGAATTCCAAAGGCAATGCTCTTTTATTTCTTTCTCTTCTATTGTTTTTCAAGGTTCTCTGCTCTTCTTTTGACATTTCACTAGGTGCGAGGTTGTCGAGCTTTGGCCGAATAAAAAAAGAAGAAGCAAGAATGTATAGGAGTTTATGTTTCTGCATTGTGGGCCTAGGCTTTTGGTAATTAATTCTATTATGGCTTGCTTCTTTTAATTTATAATTTTGATTTGGATATCTAATGAAGTGTTCATCTATTAGGCATTTTTGTTGGCTGTATAATTTATATTGGAGAATGTACTTGTTTCTATTCATAGTGTATCTTCTAAGTTGTTTTATTGGATCCCTTACAGGACAGCAGAGCTCATGTTTGAAAAATACAAAGTCCCTACATTACTTTTAGCCAAGAATGTTGTACACTCTCTGTCCATCTCTTGATTGCATATCTGAATTGAAGTGACACTTGTACAATTAAAAACCCTATCACAGGTTATGTTGCATTCCTCATTCCACTTTCACCAGACCATAATATTTTTTGGTTGTCTGGGGAATTGATGGTTTTATTTTTCTTTGCCAGGTTCTAACGTCTTTTGCATCTGGTCGTGCTACCTCTTTGGTTGTTGATAGGTGAAAGTTTTTATATTTGCTTAAAATTTCCGCTGCTTTCTTCAATTTTGCTTTAGCAATTTATATTGGTTTTTTACTTGGATTGTTGCATATTTAGGTGTATTTTAGTTCGAATTAGCATCTTCCTGTATCATGTTGCATATTTTGCACTTGCTAGGATGATACAAATTTTATTTTGTTTAATTGCTTCTAGCCTTCTATAGAATATTACTCCTGTTCTTTTGTGGCCAAATTTAGAACATAATTCAGAGCATTTCATTTTGTGGAATATATTCATACTTCACCATCAAGGTTAATATTCCCTTGGAAGTTATTACTAAATACAAACAAGGAATAATAGCTTTTTTTTTGTGGGCCATACACTGTTGGACTCACCACTCAAAAATGGATGATTTGGATCATGGTGAGATTTGTATGTGTTTGAACTTAGTACAACACTGTAATTAAACCTGTGCATGCATTGTAGGTCAGATGAAATCCCTGTAATATATTTTCGTGACCCTTAGTTTTGCTTTTTATTTTTTAGTGGGCATTAATTTTCCATTTGCCATATGTCGATGATGACTCCATAGACTGCATCAATGCGGAGATGATCGGAAGAAAGAACATCTAAGGGGCTGAGACTTTTTTTTTTTAATTATAATTATTTCCCATATGTGAATGAATTGGAGATCTGTGCTATCTATACTCTCTTTTTTTTATGAATGTACTTTTTTTTATATTAGTTATCATGGTTTGGCTTATTGTATCGGCCGGTACAAATTGCTGTTTTTATGTCCGTGTCACAAATGATTTGCAAACCTTGTCAGCTATTGTGTATTGCAGTTGCAACAGTTTTGTGAATATCACACTTCTTTTGTGTATTCTTTTGGCTGCTTGAATGGTTCCACTCTTGCAGCTATTCATTGAAGTGAAGCAAAAAAGAAAGCTCCCCTCGCTATCTAATGCAGCGTTTTATGTTGTATTTGGACGTTGGGAAGCAACACATAAAAATCATTATTTTTTAAAACCTGAATTTTCTTTATTCAAATAATAGGATCTTCTATTTGCTTTTTCACCATCCTTCCAGAGGTTTGCAGTGAGGACTTCCAAAACAATAGAAGACATTTCTAACCAGGGTAATGCAGAATGTTATTTTCACCATCTCGAATGTGTTTGTGTAGTGATACATTCTCATCTAGAGTCTTAACAAGAGTTCTTGCTAGCTGCACTCTAAAGAAAAGACAAGAATTAACTAAGCAGTTGAAGGATTTGTCTAGGAACATTGAGGTAAATAAGGACTGTCCCTTCCCATTTTTGCCCTGAAGAATGAAATGTTACTTCCAAGACTAAGTTAATGGTATACTATATTTTTCAATTTGTACAAGTGAGAGTTGTGCTTTAGATAATACTCTACTCAAAGTGATCCTTTATTAGTGTATCTACAAGTAAGAAAAAATTGAAATGAAACTCTAGGTAATGTAGTTCAAAGATGCCATGATTATGAAAAGAATAAAAACTTGATTTTTCTGCAAATCTCGAGAGAATGGTTTCAACTTTCAAGGGAATCTTCCATGAATGGGTAGGTAATGGGCAAACTTTAGGATATTATGCTCGTCTAAAGATTTGTTCTTGGGATGTGTGATATAATTGATGGGCATTTAATTTTTTTACTTGGAGATCAATTAAGCCCTTTGAGGCTTCTTATGCCACATTGTCATTATCATTTATGCATTTACCGTCCATGATAAATGGGAACATAGGTTTTAGGGCTAGTGATGTGTGATGTGTCCATGTGCACCTTTTGTTTCTTTGTATCTTGAGCTTTCGTTGGGTTGTTTTAGTCATTTCCTTTCTTTGTTATTATTATTTTTTAGCAAGGGGTTTTAAGGTTGTTAGATTTAGTTTTGATTAGTTTAGGATTAATTGTGATCAGCACCAAAAAACAAAAAAAAATGTGAGCTGCACACCAATTCCTTGTAGTCCATGATATCTTGGCTTTTTGTCATTTCATTTGTATAATATTTTTGTCCTGTCAATGCAACTAGGTACAACATTGGTGCAATTATCTTGCTTTGGGCACCCATAGTCTTGGTATGTCTCATTGTCCTTCAATAATTTAATATATCGAGATTTCTTTCCCATCATCATTTACATTTTTCTTCTTAATCGATACTTGGAAGTTAATATAATCATTTACATTTTTCTTTAAAATCTTTATTTGTAAATCTGTGCCCATATGCATTGTCGGAGAAACTAAAAAGCTTACTCATTCTCAGATTTATTTGTAAATCTATGCCCATATGCATTGTCGGAGAAACTAAAAAACTTACTCATTCTCAGATTTATTTGTAAATCTGTGCCCATAAACTAAAATCTTTATTTGTAAATCTGTGCCCATATGCATTGTCGGAAGTTAATATAATCATTTACTCATTACCAGCTAGTCTTCTCACTATTTGTACATATGTCATCTCATGAGTCTTACTATTTGTAATTTTCTTACCCATGAGTTCACATTTGTTAGAACATTTCTCAAATTAGTTTATCAATAGATCTAATTAAAAGCTTGTGAAACCAATTAGAATACCAATCAATCTCATCTCTTTACAGGGTTCTCATCATTGATAGATACTTTGCTACTACACATGTTACCTTTGTAGATATTGATTGATCTCTAACTGGTTTTGGGCCTTCTTTCCAACATGCAGATATTGAACCTTGTTGATGTTCGGTGTCATTCTGGAAGTCTATTTGTTAATTCATATTGTCTCACACAAAAGCTAGTTTTAAGTGACAGTTTTTCTATTGACAGGTTAAGAACCCAACTTCAGTACCTCAATGCTTCACCATAGCGCCTGAGCATCCTCCTGTGTGGACTGGTCTCTATCTTGGTTTCTTTCCCAACTTTGAGGTAATCTTCCGCCTATTTTATTTCTTGTTTCTTATTGTAATTTCCTTGTTTGGCTCATTGTTTATGTTTGTCTAGACTCTAGTCACATTAACTCATTACCAGCCAAACTCTATTAACTTATGATGTTGCTTACAATTGCATCTTAGTCACAGCTAGTTGTGTTTTGTTTTGAAGGATTTTAGCTCCAGGTTTCACATACTAATCCAAGAACTAACAAAATTATTACAATTTTGGGTGGGGTTAGGTTTCTTCTAAACATCAAATCACAAGCATCCTTCTCGCATATAACAGTGAAACTTGAAGAACTCCTGCAAGAGGTTCGGGTAAAATCCTTTTCCTAGATTCGAGCATCTGGTACGTCTCTTGTCAAGAATGCACATGATTGGAGTGGTCTGGCCATATGGACATGCCATTTTTATGTATTTGCTCGAAATTGATAGAGCAGACCCGGATGTGCGTCGGAGCTATCCGGAAGAGCGGGGGTCCCAGCGGGGGTCCCTGGAAGGTGAGAACCGCTGTTATGACCATGATGAAGTTGTCCATTTACTATGGACAGCATTGAAAGGGCCTGGCCATTTGGACAGGCCGTGTTCATGTATTTACTCGAAATTAATGGAGCAGACCCGGATGTGCGTCGGAACTATCTGGATGAGCGGGGGTCCCTGAAAGGTGGGAACCGCTGACCATGATGAAGCTGTCCATTTCCTATGGACAGCATTGGAAGGGTCTGGCCATTTGGACATGCCATGTTTATGTATTTGCTTGAAATTAATGGAGCAGAGACCCGGATGTACGTCGGAGCTATCCGGATGAGCGGGGGTCCCTGGAAGGTGGGAACCACTGACCATGATGAAGCTGTCCATTTCCTATGGACAGCATTGGAAGGGCTTGGCCATTTGGACAGGCCATGTTTATATCTGTATTTGTAGGGACCACACCCTTAACATATAACCTAAACTTATTCTCACATCCCAAAACATATAACTACAACCTAAACCTTAACCTAAACCTATAACCTATAACCTAAACCTATAACCTAAACTCAATTCCCTAACTTTAACCTACAACCTAACCTATTCTCAAATCCCTAAACCTAAACCTACACATAATCCTAATCTTAACTCCCTAACCTAAACCTAAACCTAAACTTGAAAACCCAAACCTAAACCCGATACCGAACCCGAACCCATTTCCTAAACCTAAACCTTAACCTATTCTCAATTCCCTAAACCTTAACCTAAATGTATTCTCAAATCCCTAAACCTAAACTACACCTAATCCTATTTCAACTCCCTAACCTAAACCTAAACCTATAGCTTATAACCCGAACCTAAACCTATAACCTATAACCTAAACCAAAACCTAAAACCAAAACCAAACCAAAACCTATAATCTAAACCCGAACCCATTCTCAAATCCTATAACCAAAACCTATAACCTATATCCTAAACCAAAACCTATAACCAAAATCAAAACCAAAACCTATAGCCTAAACTTAAATCAAAACCTATAACCTAAACCTAAACCTTAACCTAAACCTATAACTATAACCTAAACCAAAACCAAAATCTATAGCCTAAATCTGAACCCATTCTCAAATCCCAAAACCTATAACCTAAACCAAAACCAAAACCTATAGCCTAAACCCGAACCCATTCTCAAATCCCAAAACCTATAACTTAAACCAAAGCCAAAACCTATAACCTAAACCCGAACCCATTCTCAAATCCCAAAACCTATAACATAAACCAAAACTTTAACCTAAACCTATAACCTATAACCTAAACCAAAACATATAACTTAAACCAAAACCAAAACCTATAACCTAAACCCGAACCCATTCTCAAATCCCAAAACCTATAACATAAACCGAAACCTTAACCTAAACCTATAACCTATAACCTAAACCAAAATCTATAACTCAAACCAAAACCAAAACCTATAACCTAAACCCGAACCCATTCTCAAATCCCAAAACCTAACCTAAACCTACACCAAAACCTTAACCTAAACCTATAACCTACAACCTAAACCAAAACCTATAACCTAAACCAAAACCAAAACCTATAACCTAAACCCGAACCCATTCTCAAATCCTATAACCTAAACCTAAACCTAAACCTAAACCAAAACCTATAACTTAAACCAAAACCAAAACCTATAGCCTAAACCTAAATCAAAACCTATAACCTAAACCTAAACCTATAACCTATAACCTAAATCAAAACCTAAACCTAAACCTATAACCTATAACCTAAACCAAAACCTATAACCTAAACTAAAACCAAAACCTATAGCCTAAACCCGAACCCATTCTCAAATCCAAAACTATAACCTAAACCTAAACCTTAACCTAAACTTGAAAACCCAAACTTAAACCTAAACTTGAAAACCCAACCTAATCTCAACTCCCTAACCTAAACCTAAACCTAAACTTGAAAACCAAATCTAAAACCCAATCTAACCTCGAACCCGATTTCAAAACCTAAACCATAACCCATTCTCAAATCCTATAACCTATATCCTAAACCAAAACCTATAACCTAAACCAAAACCAAAACCTATAGCCTAACCCTAAATCAAAACCTTAAACCTTAACCTAAACCTATAACCTATAACCTAAATAAAAATCTAAACCTAAACCTATAACCTATAACCTAAATCAAAACCTAAACCTAAACCTATAACCTATAACCTAAACCAAAACCTATAACCTAAACCAAAACCAAAACCTATAGCCTCTCCGAACCCATTCTCAAATCCAAAACCTATAACCTAAACGTAAACCTTAACCTAAACTTGAAAACCCAAACTTAAACCTAAACTTGAAAACCTAACCTAATCTTAACTCCCTAACCTAAACCTAAACCTAAACTTGAAAACCCAATCTAAAACCCAATCCCGAACCTGAACCCGATTTCTAAAACCTAAACCATAACCCATACTCAAATCCTATAACCTAAACCTATAACCTATATCCTAAACCAAAACCTATAACCTAAACCTATAACCTATATCCTAAACCAAAACCTATAGCCTAAACCTAAATCAAAACCTATAACCTAAACCTAAACCTAACCTAAACCTATAACCTATAACCTAAATCAAAACCTAAACCTAAACCTATAACCTATAACCTAAACCAAAAAACCTATAACCTAAACCAAAAACAAAACCTATAGCCTAAACCCGAACCTAAACATAAACCTTAACCTAAATGTATTCTCAAATCCCTAAACCTAAACCTACACCTAATCCTAATCTCAACTCTCTAACCTAAACCTAAACCTAAACTTAAAACCCAAACCTAAACCCGATCTTGAACCCGAACCCGATTTCCTAAACCTAAACCTTAACCTATTCTCAACCCATAAACCTTAACCTAAATGTATTCTCAAATCCTAAACCTAAACCTACACCTAATCCTAATCTCAACTCCCTAACCTAAACCTAAACCTAAACTTGAAAACCCAAACCTAAACCCGATCTTGAACCCGAACCCGATTTCCTAAACCTAAACCTTAACCTATTCTCAATTCCCTAAACCTTAACCTAAATGTATTATCAAATCCTAAACCTAAACCTACACCTAATCCTAATCTCAACTCCCTAACCTAAACCTAAACCTAAATTTGAAAACCCAAACCTAAACCTCGATCTTTGAACCCGAACCCGATTTCCTAAACCTAAACCTTAACCTATTCTCAATTCCCTAAACCTTAACCTAAATGTATTCTCAAATCCCTAAACCTAAACCTACACCTAATCGTAATCTCAACTCCCTAACCTAAACCTAAACCTAAACTTAAAAACCCAAACCTAAACCCGATCCCGAACCCGAACCCGATTTCCTAAACCTAAACCTTAACCTATTCTCAATTCCCTAAACCTTAACCTAAATGTATTCTCAAATCCCTAAACCTAAACCTACACCTAATCCTAATCTCAACTCCCTAACCTAAACCTAAACCTAAACTTGAAAACCCAAACCTAAACCCGATCTTGAACCCGAACCCGATTTCCTAAACCTAAACCTTAACCTATTCTCAATTCCTTAAACCTTAACCTAAATGTATTCTCAAATCCCTAAACCTAAACCTACACCTAATCCTAATCTCAAATCCCTAACCTAAACCTAAACCTAAACTTGAAAACCCAAACCTAAACCCGATCCCGAACCCGAACCCGATTTCCTAAACCTAAACCTTAACCTATTCTCAATTCCATAAACCTTAACCTAAATGTATTCTCAAATCCCTAAACCTAAACCTACACCTAATCCTAATCTCAACTCCCTAACCTAAACCTAAACCTAAACTTGAAAACCCAAACCTAAACCAGATCTCGAACACGAACCCGATTTCCTAACCTAAATCTTAACCTATTCTCAATTCCCTAAACCTTAACCTAAATGTCTTCTCAAATCGCTAAACTTAAACCTACACCTAATCTTAATCTCAACTCCCTAACCTAAACCTAAACTTGAAAACCCAAACCTAAACCCGATCTTGAACCCGAACCCGATTTCCTAAACCTAAACCTTAACCTATTCTCAATTCCCTAAACCTTAACCTAAATGTATTCTCAAATCCCTAAACCTAAACCTACACCTAATCCTAATCTCAACTCCCTAACCTAAACCTAAACCTAAACTTGAAAACCCAAACCTAAACCCGATCCCGAACCCGAACCCGATTTCCTAAACCTAAACCTTAACCTATTCTCAATTCCATAAACCTTAACCTAATTGTATTCTCAAATCCCTAAACCTAAACCTACACCTAATCCTAATCTCAACTCCCTACCTAAACCTAAACCTAAACTTGAAAACCCGAAACCTAAACCCGATCTTGAACCCGAACCCGATTTCCTAAACCTAAATCTTAACATATTCTCAATTCCCTAAACCTTAACCTAAATGTCTTCTCAAATCCCTAAACTTAAACCTACACCTAATCTTAATCTCAACTCCCTAACCTAAACCTAAACCTAAACTTGAAAACCCAAACCTAAACCCGATCCCGAACCCGAACCTGATTTCCTAAACCTAAACCTTAACCTATTCTCAATTCCCTAAACCTTAACCTAAATGTATTCTCAAATCCCTAAACTTAAACCTACACCTAATCTTAATCTCAACTCCCTAACCTGAACCTAAACCTAAACTTGAAAACCCAAACCTAAACCCGATCCCGAACCCGAACCCGATTTCCTAAACCTATAAACTAAACCTTAACCGGTAACTTATAACCTAAACGTATAACCGATAACCTAACCTATGGATTTTGCTATAGTTTAGAAGATTTATAGGTCCATTTTTTATTTCTTTATATATAATTGTTTTTTTCCAGCTCTTTTTTTTTTTTTTTTGGTCTTTCTTCCTTTTAAGATGTGTACAAAGGCATGCTTGTTTGATTATGTCTACAATTGTTGTTTTATACAGGCTGACAAGCTAAAGAAGTCAGTGGATGATGAAATTCATTTTCTCAAGGGAAGGGTTTTAAAACTTGAAAGTGATCCTGTGTCGAAGTTTACAGAAGTTACATATGCAGTTTCAAGGAAAGAAGAAGCTCTATCTTCTGTGTTTGCTGAACTTGACTGTCTGAAGAAAGAAAATTTTGTAAAAGCGCGAGCATTATTTAATGCATGAGGGCACGCCTTAGTTGTAATTCTTTTGATAGGTTGAGTAAAGTGAAGTATTGTTTATTTAGAAATGTGAATGTAGGATACATTGTAGATTTGATTGCTATTGTAATAAATGCATCATTTTTTTTTCTCTGATTGCATTAAGCTTAGATGAGTTATCAATCATAACAGGTTCTTGCAATGGAAACAGGAAAAATAGCTACGAAATATAATCCGTAACAAAGCTATAGCTTTTCACTATAGCTATTGCTATCTATTGCTACAGATTATATCTGTAGCTATTGGTATCTATAGCTAGGGATTATATCCGTAGCTATTGGTATCTATAGCTACGGATTATATCCGTAGCTATTCGTATGTAGTGCTGCAACTACTATAGATATTGGTATCTATTGTTACAGATATAATCCGTAGCTATTGGCATTTATTGCTACGGATATAATTCGTAGCTATTGGTGTATATTGCTACGGATATTATCCGTAGCTATTGGTGTATATTGCTACGGATATTATCTGTAGCTAATGGTATCTATTGCTACGAATATAATCCGTAGCTATTGGTGTATATTGCTATGGATATTATCCGTAGCTAACGGTCTCTATTGCTACGGAAAAGATCCGTAGCTAATTGTATCTATTGCTACGGTTATTGTCCGCAGCTAGACCTTTAGCTACCCCACCAATTGCGACGGACGTGATACGGACTAGATCCATAGCAAAAACCGTTTTGCTACGGCTCTAGTCCGTAGCTTTTGCCCATTTTTCTTGTAGTGTTGGAGAGATCATATCGAGACAAGATACAAAGAATGAGTCAGATCCAAAGCTCGAGTGGACCCCACCACAGAAAACAGTGGGGAGAGTGACGCCCACCATTAAAAACTTCTAAAGGCCACAAAAGTTTTAGATCAAGCTGATATTTGTGTTTTCCCTTCTTTCATGTCTACGTTAACACATGAATAGGTTGGATCTCAAATAAACATCATGGTGGACCTTAGGAGGATTTCAACAGTGCATGCCACTCTTCCCACTATTTCCTAAGGTGGGGTCCACTCCAGATTTGGATCTGCATCATTATTTGGATCATAGCCTAAAACAATATATCCAAATGGATGAACGGTGCTGATATAACACATACATCTTGGTGAGGCCCACAGAACTTGGTGACGTCACTTCAGTCCAAAATACCGTGAAAGAAGGTCCAAAAAATTCTGAAAAAATCATGACAAATCTTCTAAAATTAAGATCTATCAAACCCCTAAACTTTTAGCTCAAACGGAGTTCATGCGTCCGTACAACACTAACGTCAGTTGTACGACTACTGACGTTAGCAAGGTGACGTGTCGCCTCTCAATTTGTTGGATGTGAAATGCCTGAATATTTACTCTGATACCAAGTAGAGAATGATTTGATGATTATAATGTGAAGAAAAGAGGAGAAATTGAGAGAGAAGAAGGAGGAGAGTTTGGGAAAGATGTCGAGTTAGGCTATCTTACCCTAACACATAATATTTTATTAAAATAGAGCATATAGTACACCACTGGAGAAGAAGAAAGTGTGTAAATGCACATACACCAAAAAGGGCCACTACACTATACACTAGAAATCTCTATGCGAGTCTCACTACTCAACTTGTCAGTAGCTAATCCGCGTCCTATATCATCATCCCTTGTTTGGCCCCAATTGGAAATGGATTAGCTACTCCTCTTGCCACTAATGTAAGGCCTGTATCCTAGCCCATACTGTTCCGTAGACTCCCGCGATCCTTCCCGTCGAATTCTGACAATCCATGACATATGATCGATGTTTGCACACGACCTTAAGTCGTATCCCATAGATCTGAGTCGGCTCAATCCGAGACTTGTATCATTACGACCGCACGCCGCGGTTCCAACGCCGTGTCTTGCATACCGATCTGATACCATGGCCAGGAGATGTGGTTCCACGTTCAGTTCAAAGAAAATGTCATGCATTTACAATCCCAAGATAATCTCTACAACCCATCCATCCATCAATCAATCAATCAAAGTACACAACTCATGCTTTCTTTCTCCACAAGTCAAACAATCTACCCCAAAAGTCGACAAATCTCTCACCTCACCCATCACTCACCTCACATCAATCACTCACAACCATCACTTCTCTTACAACCACCTCTCTCTCTCTCATTTCTCAAACACAAATTCCAAGTAAAAGAGTGGTGGACATCCAAGAAACTTCAAGAGAGAAAAGTAGTGTTGTGTGGCCCACTTCCCACCCCAAGATTCATCATCCTAGCCATTCCTTTCTCATCATCTTCCATCAGAGAGGGACACTGTTACGCCCCAAACTCGAAAATCGGATTCATAGGAATCCCGATCGCCGAATCCGGTGCTGACAGCCTCCGTAGTACCCCATTCTCGGCTCCTAGCATCCATACGCCAGATTCTGATCCTGGGATCCTACAAGGAGGATTTTTTATTTTTATTTTTTACATTTAACTTGTAATAAGCATAACCACAAGATTACCCAATTCATAAAGGCAACATCATCATCACATATCCACTAATACAATCATTTGAGTACATTGCTGAAAGGGAAATACATAAATAAAAAATTAAGCTCCAGAAGACCGTTGCACACTCCAAGCTCAACACTGCTGCAACCTAACGCCACTTGCACCCATGTATCGTGCATAAGCTTATAGAAAGCTTAGTAGGTGGTGAAAGTGTGTGCATAAGGTAAGTGCCAAGAATGCAATACAATGACATAAATCATATAACATCGGTAATACAGGCAAGATCATGAATCATACGATATCAGAGTAAGCAGAAATATTGGCAATTATAAATCCATGAATGCTATCAGCCATACCAAGGCTATGCGATGCAAAAATATAATAACCAATATACTAAGGAAGCAATATAGATCAGCTATGCAATGCGAAGATAATAAGCCAAATACTATGTGTTGAGGATGCATGGCAATATGCAAACCATGCTAAGTCCGTTTAGGCTATATAAGTGCTGAAACATAACAACCTAAAATGCCATATGTCGCGGATGAAATGCAATATGCGCTGCGAGTGAAATGACCAAGCTGGAGTGAAGTTGGGATGATAGTACGTAGTATCACAAGCTATGGGGCAATCATAAAGAACTTTTATCCAAACCAGTCCCATACCTAAATTTGGATAATCAGACTCAATGTGGTAAACTCCTGATCTCAGGTTAGTCACGCGCCCAACCGAAATCCTTGCCATGCGAAGGTACACAACAATTAGTTACGCACCACCAGCCTGAGTGGATAATGAATGAAATGAATTTATGAGTATGCAAATCCTGCTCAATAAGTCTACGTATCAGTACGGTTCCTCTCTGGGATCATCACCGGGGTCTATTAAACTCCAAACCAGATTGCCGCCCCATCGCGTGCAACAAGGTGAGTGGAAGAGACCTCACTATCTGCCTGCCAATATCAGACCCGACTCGTCGATAGTGGACCCATTCGTCGAGCTGGTCAGACTCAGCCTAGCTTTACCTCCTCCTCTCGGGCAGGTAAGGTCGTACCCCCTTCCAACCGACCATGAAACAGTGGGAGACGTGACCTAATGGTATGCGTCCCTCATACGCTCATGCATCCGAGCAACCTCTGAAACCAAGAGGGTTTAGGGACTTTCACCCAGGGATATCTATAGCACCCCATGTAGAACAGATTTTCAGTGTCCCATCTGGCCATCCACGAAATACCTGTGGAGGCTACGACCCTGATGTCGCTAGGGCGTACAGTAATTATAACACACAATACAAGATGCATGAGTCAAACAATCCAGTCATGCATCAATCTTGTGCATGCCATGCTCTCATATGGGGTAACTCCGCCTATCAGGGAGCCCTATGAACAACCTGCCCTATGACATATGCAATGGTCAATCACATCTCATAACAAAAATACAGATAATGCGTATGGGCATGTATTATGATACTATGCTGTCACATACTCATAATCAGTATCAATAACCGGCATCAACCATCGGCCTCGACAATGTGGACATTTAACCAACATTGCCCCCAAGGAATGGCCACATAAAGCCAAACATATAATGAGCCCATGACCTCACACAAAGGCCTAATATACAACATGATGGGCCTTACTCAAGGGCCACGTATACAAAATAGGTGGACCCTGCTCATGGGCCTAATACATATCACAATGGGCCTTGCCCCGTAGGCCATATATGAATACATCATAATGAGCCTTACCTATGGGCCATGAACACATCACAATGGGCTTTGCCCACGAGCCTCAAATATATGACATGTGGGCCCTACACATGGGTCTCGAATACATCAAATGGGTCATGCATCATGGGCCTACTACGTGTCATAATGGGCCTCAACTACGGATCGCATGTACATCATATAGGTCATGACAATCGGCCTTGGCAATCGAAATCGGCCTCGACAATCGAATCGGCATTCGGCCACAGCAATCGGAATAGATCGATAATCAGAATCGACAAATCGGTCACAACCATCGGGATAGATCAATAATCAGAATCGGTAAATTGGTCACGTCGATTGAATTCAACAATCAGTCAAGATAATCGGAATTGATCAGTAATCAGAATCGGCAAATTGGTCACAACCATCGAGATAGAATAATAAGAATCGGCAATTCGGTCACGTCGATCGAAGTCGACAATCAGTCATGACAATCGAATTGATCAATAATCAGAATCAGCAAATCGGTCATAACCATCGGGATAGATCAATAATCAGAATCGACAAATCGGTCACGTCGATAGAAGTCGGCAATCGATCACGACAATCGAAATCGATCGATAATCAGAATCGGCAAATCAGTCACGTCAATCGAAGTCGGCAATCTGTCATGACAATCAGAATCGATCGATAATCAGAATCGGCAAATCGGTCATAACCATCGGTATAGATCAATAATCAGAATCAATAAATCGGTCACGACGATCAAAGTCGGCAATCGGTCACGATAATCAGAATCGATCGATAATCAGAATCGGCAAATCGGTCACAACCATCGGGATAAATCAATAATCAAAATTAGCAACTCGGTCACGTCGATCAAAGTTGGCAATCGGTCGTGACAATCGGAATCGATCGATAATCAGAATCGGCAAATCGGTTACGTCGATCAAAGTCGACAATCGGTCACGACAATCAAAATTGATCAGTCATTAGAATTGATAAATCAGTCACGTCAATCGGAATCAGCATTCAGCCACAACAATCGGAACTAATGATCGGTATCGACGATCGATACCGACAACCAGCACATAAACAGGTCAGGGTCTATAGATGAACAACCGATTAACCATAATTTAAAGATTGACCCTCGGCTGTGGGTATATCAAATTCAGTAACATGGAGCCATCTATTCATGGTGAATGGGGCTCACTTATTTAGGTTAACCTACTAAGAGGATGATGAGAGTGGGCCTAACAAGGCCTAAGGGAAGGTCACAATGTGAACATTAAACCATCATTGTCCAACAATGTGGCCATTTAACCAACATTGCTCCCAAGGAATGGCCCATATAAGGAATTCATACACAACTTAACAGGCCATACATACATCGCACTGGGCCTCAACCATGGGCCTTGAATACATCACAATGGGCCTCGACCCACGGGTCTTAATGCATCACAATGGGCCTCAACCCATGGGCCCCAAATACATCACATCGGGCCTCATCAAATGGGCTTTATATATATAAAGGTGGGCCTCAACAATAGGCCTCATACATACCACATCAAGGTCTTATCAAATAGGCCCCAAGTCTATTACATTGGGCCTAATCACATGGGCCTCATGTGTATATCAAGGTGGGCTTCAATAGAAAGGCACAAATAAATCAAGGTGGGCCACACCAATGGGCCCCATGTATATCAAATGGGCCATACCCAATATAAGTGGTGATAATGATTTTCCACCATTAAAATTCCCAAGGCCCACCATAACGTTTGTTTTTCATCCAATTTGATTGTAAAGTCACATGGTTTCATGTTGATCCAAAATTCTTATGATACTAAGGGGATTTCAGTGGTAGATGTTTCAATGTGCACATTGCCGTGTGGTCCACTTGATAAATAGATCTGTCTTATTTCATTTCAAGCCTTAAAATGAGCTTGCCCAAAAGGTTGGACGGTTTGGATGCAACACATACATCATGGTGGGTTGCCATATGGACGGATGGCATGGATGAAACAGGTGGGTCCCACAAAGGGCCCACCATCAGGTATATATTATGTATAACATAATATATAAACTATATATAATATATAAAATATTATATATAATATAATACAATATTGTATATAATATAATATATATATATATATACACACACTTCACACACACACTGCACACACATACATCGCACACGTACCCGCACGCTCACACACGCATGCACACACACGCATGCACACACACACACCCACCGTCCCCTGGATGGTGGGGATATAACAAATACACCACAAAGGGCTCCACCGTCCAGGCGGACAGTGGAAATAAAACACATGTATCATTGTGGGTCCCACGTGGGGCCCACCGTAATGTTTATATAAGATCCAACCCGTCCATAAGGTCACACAGACTTAGATGAAGGGTAGAAAAAAATTTCATCTTGATCCAAAACTTCTGTGGACCCAAAAAGGATTTCAATGGCAGATGGTCAATTCACACTGTTTCCTATGATGTGGGCCACCTGAGCGTCAGATTGGCCTAAATTTTGGAGGGTGGCCCACTGCCCTAAGGTCCCACAGAATGGATGGAGTGGATATATAACACACATCATGGTGGGGCCCGTGGGTCCCTGTCGTACGCCCGCCCGCCCGCCCGCCCGCCAGCAGCAAGCGTTACCTACGTCTCTGACAGCAGCAGCGTCCGCTGCAAGTAATTTTTTTATTTTTTATTTTTTTAAACCTGTTTTCTCATGTTTTTTTACATGTGGGGCCCGCATCAGTGGAATCCACCCTAGCCATTGGGTTCTACGGCTCGAGACCAACCAAATGAGTCAAATATTTAACATATTTTTGAGGTATGGAAACATTAGGGTATAATTTAACGGTGAAAACCGTTGTTTCCTATGCTATGGCCCGCCAAGAGGTCGGATTGGCCCCATTTTTCAGCTCAACGCCTAAAATGGTATGAGGAAAGGGATGGACAACATGGATTCGATCTTTACATCAAGGTGGAGCCTATATGAGTGGTTCACCCAAAAAAAAAGAAACTTAAATATAATATGTATATTATTATTACCCATGTCAATACACGCACTCACTGTTAGCCACTCACTGCCTCAAGTCCAGCGTCCAGGGATGTTGGACGGCATGGATGAACGCAGAATCATGGTGGGTCCCACATGTATGTGGCCCACGTTTCATTAAGGTGGGTCCCACTTGAATGTGGTCCACCTGATTAAATTAACCTAATATTTGTGTGTTTCCACCATCATAAGGTAGGATCCACAAGACTTGGATGGTTTGGATAAAACATACCTCAAAGTGGGGTCCACCTAAGCGGGCCACACATCATACAAAAATGAAAGCGAGAGAGAGAAGCACCCACCTTAGATCTTATTGGTCATTTTCTTCCATCAATGCATGCTAGAGGTCCAATGGATGGACTTCAATGGTTGAGATCGACTTAGGACGGTGGAGATGGGAGATAGGAAGTGGGCCATACTAGCTTCTCCCCCTTGGAAGCCATGGACGTGGGTTGCTTGGAGAAAATGAGGGAGAGAGATTGTTGTAAGAGAGAGAGAGAGAGAGAGGAGTGGTGAGGTGGAGTGATGGGATGAGAGATGGTGAGTGATGGAGTGTGTAAGAGATGGGAAGGAAAAGTTGACTTTGGGGTTGCTTGGGGATGAGTGAAAGTTAATGTGTACTTGACATGAGGTGTGATTGATGTGTACCTTAATTGATTGATGGGATTGATTTGACATTTGATAGAGATTCTTTTGTTTGGCATTTTTTCCTCGTACTGAGCGCGGGCCTACATCTCCTGGCCTGGGTATCGAATCGGTGCGCGAGTCGAGGCGTCGGAACCGTGGCGATGGTGCAGTCGCAATGGTACAAGTCTCGGATTAAGCCGACTCAATTCTACATGATACGACCTAGGGTCAATCGCAAATGTTGATTATATGTCGTAGGTTGCCGGAATACGTCGGGAAGGATCGCGGGATTCAACGGAACAGTACGGTCTAGGATATGGGTCTTACAGACACAAGAAGATCGGTGTTCCATCGGACCAAGAAAATTGAACGATGGGTGCTTTATAGGCTAGATTTTCATGTTTTAATGATGGGCCAAGTGAGGCCTACTAATTGATGGTTTGGATTTCACTTTGGACCCTAGATGTGGCCGATGGCCCACCTTGATTCTCATGATTATTCCATGATGGGGCCATTCTTCATGGACCCCATCATGATGTTTATTTTCCTTGCATGAATAGAGGTCATCTAGACCTTCTGTTTGAGTGGAGAAGGAATCTCCACCGTTGATCTTTGATTTGGTGGGCCCACATGTATTGGGACCCACTTGATGTATGATTGAATGCAAGGGAGGGCTCATAGTGGCGGAGCCCTCCATCACACGTGTCCCTCTCTCTTTCTCTCTCTCTCTCTTTTTCCTTTTATGTGATGATGTGGTTGTGTGGCCCACTCGGATGGACACGACCTTGTGTATGTCTTATCCACACCATCCAACCTCTTGGTGGCCCACCTAGGCAGCACGCCTATGGTGGGGCCCACCTCAGATATGTGTTATACACAAACTGTCCAGCGTCCTTGCTTCACAGTGAAGTGTGCACTGACCATGTGGTGCACGGACCGTGTGGTGCTAACCGGCTAACTAAGCAAAAAAATAATAATAATAGTATATTTATATATTTAAGGTATTTGGGTGGACCGCTCATGTAGGCTCCACCTTGATGTATAAGTCTAATCCACGCTGTCCATTCCATTCCCCAGCTAATTTTAGGCGTTGAGCCAAAATATGAGGTCAATCCAATTTTCTGACGGGCCATTTTATAGAAAACAATAGTTTTTACCATTAAAATCCAGTATGATGTTTTTATACGCCAAAACATGCGGCATATTGGGCTCGTTTGGACTGTCTTGAGCCATGGAATCCAATGGGTAGAGTGGATTCACCTGATGCAGGCTCCACCTATGAAAAACTGTGAAAAAAACATTATTTAAAAAATTAAAAAATAATAATCAAGCAACAGGCGCTACTGCTTCTGGCGCAGCAGCGTCCTACTGTGTTTGACGAACGGGCAGGGACCATGGTCCCAGCCATGGGCCCCACCATGATGTGTGATGTACATCCACACCGTGCATTAGGTGGGGCCCCTTCTGGTTATGGGCCACCCCTAAAATCAGCCATATTTGGAATTAAGGTGGCCCACGTCACTGGAAACAGTGGGATTGAACTGTCTGCCATTGAAATCCTTTTGTATTTATAGAAGTTTTGAATGATTTTGAAATTCATTTTTCCTCTCCATCAGGGTCTGTGTGACCTTATTAACAGCTTGGATGGTAGATAAATGTTATGGTGGGCCCTACGTGGGACCCACCTATTGAATGGAAACAGATTGGCTGGCGTACGCTGGCCAATAGCCAGCTTTGTTGCTACTGTAGGTGGAAAAATCCACACTATCTGTCCATATACACAGATGTGGGGCCATCTTGATGGATGCCTTGCACCCACACGTGTGGGGCCCCACCTTGATTTACGTGTTTAGCCATCCATTTGGACGATTCATGTGGTGGACCCACCTTTGATGTGTTTTGATCCAAGCCGTCCACCTATTTTGCCAGCATGGGATCCCACTTATATGGTTGCTGGTGGACGTCAGTAGTTCTGTGGGTACGGTCATGAGGATAGTGTTATAGTCCAACCGTCCATCCTTTTTACTGGTGGGCCACACGTGTGGACCCCACTATGAGGTATGAGTTTTGTTTAACCGTCCATCTGTGGACTGATTATAAGGTATGTGTTATATCTCACCATCCATTTATCTAGACCCCACATTAATGGATGTGTTGTATCCTCACCGTCCAATCCATGGACGATGGGAGCAGATTAGCTGGAGTGCCTCACGGCTGCAATATTGCTGATGTATTGATGTCAGTAAGTTCAGTGGGACCCACTCCTATGATGTTGTAACAAGTTCTGTGGGTCCCACTGATGCATGTGTTATATCTAAACCGTTCATTCAGATGGTGAGATCATTTTAAGGCCTGAGACTAAAAATGAGGCAGATCCATCTATTAGATGGACCACACTGCAAAAACTAATGGGATTGAACATCTACCATTGAACCCATTGATCCTCTTAATTTAGGTCTTTGTGATAGTATGATAAGATTGGATGGAAAATAAATGTGAAGGTGGGCCCTGTGATTAGTAAACACTGGAAATCATTAGCCCCACTGTTATTTATGGTATGGTCCAGATGATCTTTTGATATGATTTATTTTTGGGTAAATGGTCTCTAAAAATAGATGTATGGTGTAGATAGTTCACCTAGAATAGTGGGCCCGACTAGATGTTTGTGAGGCCACCTATTGTGTACTTAAGGCCCATTGGTGCGGTCCATTGGTGCTGCCCATCCATGATGCCCATCTTGATGTATTTGTGGCCATCCGTTAAGGCTCACCTTGATGTAATTGCAGCCCATTTGGTGAGACCCATTGTGATGTATTTCCAGCCCATGGATGTGGCCCATTGTGATGTGTATTAAGCTCTTGAGTGAGGCCCATGGTAATGTATATTAGGCCTTTGTGTGAGGCCATGGGCCCATTATATGTTTGGCTCTAAGTGGGTCATCGCTTGAAGCGATGTTGATTAAATGTCCACATTAATGGGCAATGATGGTTTAATGTCCACATTATGACCTTCTCTTAGGCCTTGTACGGCCGATTGTCAAGGCCGAGTATCAAGGCCAATTCCTATTGTCGAGGTCGAATGTATATGTAACGCCCCGAATTTTTTGCCAACCTGGGATTAGATGTCCTTAGGCAATGGGTCGATCCTAATACCTCATTAACTTGTCAGAACTGAATCCCAAAGTCTAAAGCCGCCTTTGAACTCATTTCCTTCACAAACCTCACCCTTCATCACCTTGATCTTCCAATTTTTCTAAGAACTTTTACCCTAGACACTATCTTAAACTAGCTAAGTAGTACAACTTGGATCACTTTATATACAAACTCTAAAGGCCTGAGTACCACCTCAGACAGAAATCTTATAGGACTAAATCCTTTAGAAATGAGACAAAGTAACTAAGTGCTAAACTAGATTAGCTACGAAATCCGTTCGAATCGCTTTAAATACGATCTGCAAGACCTAAAACTCGTAGAATCATTGACGCTAGGTTACCCTAAAATCTAGGATCAATCTCATTACCCGACTGCTCTCGGGAGCACGTTGAAATTCTGTATCTGATCTGGACCACACATCGGGAGTCCGAATAAGATGAGGTTAAGGACTTAGGACCGCCTCACTGGGCTTGACAATCATCTCTAAAATCAGGTCCAGCTGATGTCCCACGGCCATTCGTTTCGATTCGGAGCGAGGGTGTGTGAAAAATATTATTCCCATTCCAAAATAAATATCAGGAATAGTGATCTGGCACCATTCGTTACGCGTCAGTATTAAGCAACCTGACCGTCAGAATCAGACCAAATTACACCCTCGGATTAAGAAAAATTCAAGAACATTTACATGTACTTGGAATTTCGGATCGTGGCCCACTGACCGTTGAACTGAAAGTGGTCCGCCACGTGCGATCTGGGAATCCGATCGAGTCGAAAACGTAATCCCACATAGATCCATGTGTGGTGAGCTTAAGTCTGACGTTTGGCTCAAGGGGGGCCACCAGAAACACTCTTTTGAGCTGGAAAAGTGACGAAATACCTATATTAGCAGTAACCCTTGAACCTGAGTCTATTTTGGGAAGGTTTTAGGCTATAAAAGGACCTTAAACCCTCTCCCATTCCAGCCATACGAATTTGGATTTGAGAGAGGGAAAAGAGAGAGAAAGTGAGGGAGATGTGGGAGGAATTCCCGCCGTTCCTCTTCTATTCGGGCTCCACCGCCTGATTCTCATCGCTTTTCCGGCGATTCCGGCATCATTTCTAGGTAATAAACCCTAACCCTAACCTGTTTGGGGGATTAGACAGTTGTAGGTTAGGAAATAGCTAACCTATTTCGTTCTCTAGGTTGCCAAACTCCCGTATACGGAAGCTTAGCGAACCTATCGACTCCGTTACGATTCTACGACACAAGGTGAGGACTTTAAGTGTATAAGTTACGGTTTTCAACGCTTTCAATGTCAGATAATGGTAGATTCATGATCTGCATGCAATTGCACATGTACAAAGTGCTTTCCGTTTCCTGTTTCGATTAGAATTGTAGAATTTGGAATTTCGCATACTTTAGGTATTCGTATAAAATACCGTATACATATTTTTTATGGAAATGTGTTTGACATGTTTAATTGTTGTATGGATATATGATGTATGGATAAAATACTCATTTGGCGAAAGGATTCGCCGAAATACATGTTTACCAATATACACCATGTATGTACAAATACTGTATTGTAGAAAGTGCTGTATACATATGTATTTTAGAGATGTGTTTGCCATGATTATTTATTGTATAAATATACTATATATGCGTAAATTATTTTCTTGGTGAAAGGACTCGCCCTAATACATGTTTGCTAACATACACCAAGTATGTGAAATAGTGTATGTTAAGTGTTTGTGGAAATGCTTGAGTGAGTAAGTGGTTGGATGTAGATGCCTTAGGAGGGTGTTGAGATTGGATTCTCAACTACCCTAGCGACGTGTATGATTACCTCCATGAGGTTGATCACTTAAACCACTTACTTACAATACATGTGTTTGTATTCCTATTAATGTAGTGTTTTACAACATGCTTTATATCATGCTTTATAATATGCTTATAACATGCCTACTAGCATGTTTGAATTACTTTATTTATCATGCTTGAATTACTTTGTTTATCATGCTTTACTCCACATGCTATGGATGACAATTGATTGTGCTTGGGGCTATGATTATAGTCCAGACAATCGGTACTAGATTGGAGATCGTGGTTGAGTTTCATGTCACCACGTGAGATGTGTTCGACGAACTCAAGTCGTACTTCGGTTGGTGATAGTGGTTGGCCACGCGAAGTGCTTATGCACTTCATGTCGTTCAACTTGTTGTGCGCTCGAGCTAGCCGAGCTCGTCATGTAACCCGATTTGTCTAATGTATGTTCACCATGTTTGGTCGCTACTGCTTGAACCTAGGGTACCAAACTTACTAGTGAAAACCCTTTTAACCATGGTACCTCGATCCGCTAAGACTCATGAGCCGGGCATGGTGGTATGGGACACCGTGGTCGAGCCGTCGCCACGTCGGGGCTACGTGCCTCCCGTAGTGACCAAAGGAGCAACTTAACTCGTGAGCCGATTATGGTGGTATGGGACACTATATTCGCGCGGCCTACATTGATAAGGTGATGGGGGAGTGGTGCAACCTTTGTGCGTAACAGCCCTGACAACCCTTTGTAGTGACCGCGAGCATATTCTGAAGTCGCAGTGCGCCTTAGGGTTCGCCGCGATATATAGAGTATGAACTAGGCCTGTTTCTGTATAGTGATGAATCGTTTAAGGGGTGATGGGGGAGTGGTGCAACCTTTGTGCGTAACAGCCCTGGCAGCCTCTGCAGTGACCTAGAAAATACACCATCGTCTGATATTAACTAGGACTGACGACCCTAGAATGGATCATGTTTAGGAATGATATAAGGGAGGTACCTTAGTTTCCCAATTCTGTTGTTTGAAATGGACTAATTAAAAACTCGGTAATCATGCTCATCATGCATCGCATGTGCCTGGAAGATGTGGAGCACTGTGGGATGTAAGCATGCCGCGAACGTGAGATGGTGTCGCATGAGGGAGTATGTCGGTGAGGGCATCCATCATACCTGCATTCATACTTGCATTAATCAGAGTAACTAGGAGTGTTTGATTTACTGCTTTATCATTACTGCTTGACTGTATTGATAACATGATAACTTATGCCTTATTGTTCCACTGAGTTAGCTACTCACTCCCACGTTACGGGACGGTGTTGTACACACCAAACAGATTTGTTGAGTTTCAGGTGATGGCGATGCTTGTGAAGCAGAGCCGGACTACTTCTATGGTGATGAGGAGGAGTTCTCCTATCTGTATCTATCTGACAAGTCTATGAAGACCTGGTATTGTACTGACGGGGCTTTGGTATTTGGGATAGGAGACATTACACGTCATCACATTAGGTATATTTTAGAACTGTCCTTATAATTATTTAACCTGGTAATGTTATCACACTCTAGAGACTCATCATAGTTTATATATTTTATCTATCTATCATAGTCTTCCGCTTGCAAATTTAACTATCTCTGGAGTATGATATACTGTTTTGGCTTAATCTCACTTATGTTCAATGCACGAATACAGTCAACATTCAATCATCATTCATTTTGTTGCATAAGTGATGTTCTGGAACTCGGGAGTTGAATTTATGCTCGACCCTCGATTTTCAGGGCATTACAAGATGGTATCAGAGCATGATTTTGATTAAACCGGACCTGGGTTATGGTCACACGACGCACACTGACGCACTCTTACTTAGGAGGGAGTGATGGAATGTAGAAACAGTCTTAGACATCCCTGTTCCGTCTAACGGCTAGTTCACTGAAAACGAACACCGAAATCGAGTCTGTATTCAACCATGGTCGCACGGGTCGACCTTAAAACATTCCTAGGCCGTCTATCAATGAGTTTAGATTACAATCCACTTCACCCTAACCGTTGACCATCGGTAGAATATTGGATAGGTGTGATGAGGATAACTACTCCGAATCCTCGGAACTTCTCTGGACTCCTCACAGAGACTTCTCGAGTCTACGAGAAATGAAAGCTGAAAGTAGAAATAAATTCTAATAAATTCGAAATTGATTAATGAATGTCAAAAGAAAAATTGAGTTCACAACCCTTTAAATAGGAATGGCAAGCAATGGTAAAGAAATCAGAAACAAACTACAACTAAAACTCCTAGAATTTGCGACTTACCATAAGGTGGTGATGTCTGCTAGTGCACAAAGTTTTCAGCCAAGAATAATAAGTGTCCTATTTGGCTTCACCAAACCATTCTCCTAATTATTCTAAGCTCTTTACGCGATGAGCGCAACTCCTAAAGCCCAATGGATGAAGAGTAATTAAACTAAAAATTACTATTTTAGTAAAACGAAATTAAAACGGAGAAATGACTGTCAATCGGAGGCTTTTTTCGTAATTCTGGGCTGCGTAACCCAGTATTGCTAGGTTGGTTGGCTTCATTAGCTCGTTCTACCCCAAATTCATATATTTTACGTCAGATAACTCATTCCGGATTGCAAGATATCTGATTGTCCCGAAAATACCCGAAATGGAGCAAATCGGAGTCGGGGGTCTCCCCACTTAAATCTGATGAGACCTAGGGTCGAACCAAGGTGTTTCTGACACCCTGGGAGCATGCTGAACAGGGCCCCACCGCGGCGGCGCGGTTCCAGCCAAGGCGGACCGCAGCGGACCGCGGTCCGGTGGCCCATCTGGTGTGGGGCCGGGGCTGGGGTTGGTCGGCCCGACCTCCCCTACCATGTGGTACGCGCGGTTTGGCCTAAGATTTAGGATTTTGGGGGTTGGAGCTCCCCTCTCTCTCACATCACCCCTTCCAAACGCCCAAACCTCCATTTCTGATTTTTCTCTCTCAAACCTCCACTCCAATCACCCATTTCGTTGTTTCATATCCAACCATACATCCTCCTCCAACGATTACAACATAACCTACCCCCTACCCTCTCCATTCTCTTTCATTTGAGCACTTACATGCCTCATTTGGAGCTCAAATTCGGGTAAGCTCTCAACCCATCCCATCTACTCATTTTCCTCCTTCAATCCCTGCCCATTGGGGCCTTTACAATCTTTGTTGAGGCTCAAACTCATGGAGGAACAAACCTCCAACCCTTACTTTCTCTCCCCTTCACTTTTCATTCACTTTCCATGGCCCTATTCGAATTGGTTATGGCCATTTTCTCGATCTCATAGGATTTGGGTGCATCCCATGTTTTCCAATACCATATTTGGAGTGTAGGCAGTTAAACGTAAATCCCGGAATTTTCTTTCAAATTACACTTAGAAATTCCTCATCGTGGGATATGGAAATCCCATCTCACACTTTCCAACACAATCCTCATTTTCCAAAGCCTATAAAGTAATTTTAATCCCCACCCACCCTCCTGCCAAATATGCCATTCCCAATCCTGAAGTGGGATTAGCAATGCAGTCCCATTTTAATACAACTTAAGACCATTGGCCAAGTAGTGATGTAGTGATAAAGTCCCTTGATACACATTAACCACCACACTCTGATAGCTTAAGCTTTTAGAGTAAATGGTTGTTTGACAAATAGACTCTTAGAGTTTTGGACCAAGAGCGTTGCTCCTGGATTTCGACAGACCTGACCATATAGGAAACCCAACAAATTTATAATGTGACCCTTAGGATCTCCTTAGCTAGTATGAACATATGTGAAATGCTCGTGCGTAGTTAAATTCGAGTTCTGGCAACCCAATTCCAATCAGACAACTTTGACCCTAGGCGATAAAATAATTTCTTTATTTAGAAAGGGTATAAAATCATCTGGTATATAAGCATAGACTTTAGATTACAACTAGTGGATTATCGCTGCTCATAAGTTGAGCCTAGGCTGCTGATTAGACTAAGAAATGTAAACGACTAACAATGTTAAGATAATTGAGTGATAGACGTAGTTAGTTGGCTTGAATAGGTTGGAGCGAGACCCCGTTCCGTTGTTGAATCCCCTTAATACTTTAGGCTTCCTTAGTAACTCTTAGGGAGCTTGTTTGACGTAGAAACTATTCATGATTAGAGAAAACCTATATATCCATTGGATTCAATGTTAGGTCCAATCAATACATCCCTTAGAATTTCCTTCTCAAGGACTTAGTACAATTGGGAACACGGAGTAGAGAAACTACATATAAGCGAGGTATTCACGGTTTGAATCGAATTCTTAATCCTGGTAGTGACCAATGAACCTTATGCTCTGATCAAGCAGAAGGTCGGGATCAACTGGGATTAAGAAATGATATGACAATTTTCTGTCCTAGCTAGGCAGAAGATCCATGTATCCGACTCAGACCCACTACACAACATTCTTTCTGTGTTGGCCCGACATTTACAACTAAAAGTTTATAATTTTGTCCTTGAAAAGTGTTAGGAGTATATAGTGATAGAGACTTTGTCTTTTAGGCCTAAGGAATTGCGCAAATGGGCAACAGACAGTTAGGAATTAGGTCCCAAATCACATGCCATGTCGGCATACATATTGTGCTTATGGACGTAAAAAGATAGCCTGCCTATTAAGCTAGACATGATTCAATAGGATAAGTCTGGACCGCGACAAAAATTCCTTAGTAGAATTAGGCATCTTCCTTCAAACTCACACCCATCCGTGATAGCCCCTTTCTATAATCCTAAGTACCAAGACTGATGTAGTGGGAGACCGCATCTCATTTCATGTCAAGGATAGGTTGTAAATTACTCCTTGTTCCGATGTACGGAGCAGGGCATAAATCTTAAGCCTTGAGGGTGAAAATAAGTTTTAAGGGGGGTAGAACGTTATTAGCCCAATCTAGTTAGGTTACCTATTGCATCTTTTGATCTGGGTGGCGCAGCGAAAGCATGGTGGACCCTACTCCACTAGCCCAGGATCGAATCGGTGCTCGTTAACATACGCACATTATAGAAGCCCTAACAAGTTCTACTATGAAAATGTTTTAGGATGATCTAGTAAGATTTGATTCACCCTCCCCTGGGACATAGATAATATCAAGGACTCTCTTAGACTAAGACCTAAAGGGCAACCTTAGAATAAACAATTTGAACCTTTCAATGATGGACATTCCCTGCGTTTCTAGAGTGATCGGACTACGGAGTTACTGAAATATACAACTGCGAAGCATTCGCGGCTTGACCCAATTCTCAATCCTGGGAGACTACCAATGGACTCACTGCTTGACCGAGCAGAAGACCAGATTCACCAGATCCTAAGGGATACGATGAGCCTCCTACCCTGGTCGGTAGATGATCGATGTATCGGGATCAAGCCAACCATTATCATCTCTCTCGTGTTGGTCAAACATTGAAAACAGTTATCTTACTCTAAATTGGTGGGAATTATCGTCGAGACTCCAAATAGGTACAGAAATAAATTGTAGCAAACTATCAGGGTACGAGAAATGAATAAAGAAACATGTTTTAAGGGGGGTAGACTAAAAGGAACCAGACTAGTATATGCCCTACCACGCGTAGGAACTCGAAATCAATAAGTCTTAGGCAAATGAAATAATAGAAATCTTTCCTTATTACCCTTAGGCAATTTCGGGGACGAAATTTTATTTTAAGGGGGTAGATTGTAACGCCCCGGATTTTTGCCAACCTGGGATTAGATGTCCTTAGGCAATGGGTCGATCCTAATACCTCATTAACTTGTCAGAACTGAATCCCAAAGTCTAAAGCCGCCTTTGAACTCATTTCCTTCACAAACCTCACCCTTCATCACCTTGATCTTCCAATTTTTCTAAGAACTTTCACCCTAGACACTATCTTAAACTAGCTAAGTAGTATAACTTGGATCACTTTATATACAAACTCCAAAGGCCTGAGTACCACCTCAGACAGAAATCTTATAGGACTAAATCCTTTAGAAATGAGACAAAGTAACTAAGTGCTAAACTAGATTAGCTACGAAATCCGTTCGAATTACTTTAAATACGATCTGCAAGACCCAAAACTTGTAGAATCATTGACGCTAGGTTACCCTAAAATCTAGGATCAATCTCATTACCCTACCGCTTCTCTGGGAGCACGTTGAAATTCGTATCCGATCTGGACCACACATCGGAGTCCGAATAAGACGAGGTTAAGGACTTAGGACCGCCTCACCGGGCTTGACAATCATCTCTAAAATCAGTCCACCGATGTCCCACGGCCATTCGTTTCGATTTGGAGCGAGGGTGTGTGAAAACACTATTCCCATTCCAAAATAAATATCGTGAATAGTGATCTGGCACCATTCGTACGCGTCAAGATAAGCAACCCGACCGTCGAATCGACCAAATTAAACCCTCGATTAAGAAAATTTCAGAACATTTACATGTACTTGGAATTTCGATCGTGGCCCACCGACCGCTGAACTGAAAGTGGTCCGCCACGTGCGATCTGGGAATCCGATCGAGTTGAAAACGTAATCCCACATAGATCCATGTGTGGTGAGCTTAAGTCTGACGTATGGCTTAAGGGGGCCCACCAGAAACACTCTTTTGAGCTGGAAAAGTGACGAAATACCTATATTAGCAGTAACCCTTGAACCTGAGTCTATTTTGGGAAGGTTTTAGGCTATAAAAGGACCTTAAACCCTCTCCCATTCCAGCCATACGAATTTGGATTTGAGAGAGGGAAAAGAGAGAGAAAGTGAGGGAGATGTGGGAGGAATTCCTCGTCATTGTTCCTTCTTGCTATTCGGCTCCACCGCCTGATTCTCATCGCTTTTCCTACGATTCCGGCCATTTCTAGGTAATAAACCCTAACCCTAACCTTTGTTTGGGGGATTAGATCGTTGTAGGTTAGAAATAGCTAACCTATTTCGTTCTTCAGGTTGCCAAACTCCCGTATACGAAGCTTAGCGAACCTATCGACTCCGTACGATTCTACGACACAAGGTGAGGACTTTAAGTGTATAAGTTACGGTTTTCAACGCTTTCAATGTCAGATAATGGTAGATTCATGATCTGCATGGTACAAAGTGCTTTCCGTTTCCTGTTTCGATTAGAATTGTAGAATTTAGAATTTCGCATACTTTAGGTATTCGTATAAAATACCGTATACGTATTTTTTATGGAAATGTGTTTGACATGTTTAATTGTCGTATGGATATATGATGTATGGATAAAATACTCATTTGGCGAAAGGATTCGCCGAAATACATGTTTACCAATATACACCATGTATGTACAAATATTGTATTGTAGAAAGTGCTGTATGCATATGTATTTTAGAGATGTGTTTGCCATGATTATTTATTGTATAAATATACTATATATGCGTAAATTATTTGCTTGGCGAAAGGACTCGCCCTAATACATGTTTGCTAACATACACCAAGTATGTGAAATAGTGTATGTTAAGTGTTTGTGGAAATGCTTGAGTGAGTAAGTGGTTCGATGTAGATGCCTTGGGAGGGTGTTGAGATTGGATTCTCAACTACCCTAGCGACGTGTATGATTACCTCCATGAGGTTGATCACTTAAACCACTTACTTACAATACATGTGTTTGTATTCCTATTAATGTAGTGTTTTACAACATGCTTTATATCATGCTTTATAATATGCTTATAACATGCTTACTAGCATGTTTGAATTACTTTATTTATCATGCTTGAATTACTTTGTTTATCATGCTTTACTCCACATGCTATGGATGACAATTGATTGTGCTTGGGGCTATGATTATAGTCCAGACAATCGGTACTAGATTGGAGATCGTGGTTGAGTTTCATGTCACCACGTGAGATGTGTTCGACGAACTCAAGTCGTACTTCGGTTGGCGATAGTGGTTGGCCACGCGAATTGCTTATGCACTTCATGTCGTTCAACTTGTTGTGCGCTCGAGCTAGCCGAGCTCGTCATGTAACCCGATTTGTCTAATGTATGTTCACCATGTTTGGTCGCTACTGCTTGAACCTAGGGTACCAAATTTACCAGTGAAAACCTTTTTAACCATGGTACCTCGATCCGCTAAGACTCATGAGCCGGGCATGGTGGTATGGGACACCGTGGTCGAGCTGTCGGCCTACGCTGGGGCTACGTGCCTCCTCGTAGTGACCAGTGAGCAACTTAACTCGTGAGCCGATTATGGTGGTATGGGACCCTATATTCGCGCTGTCGGCCTACATTGATAAGGTGATGGGGGAGTGGTGCAACCTTTGTGCGTAACAGCCCTGGCAGCCCTTTGTAGTGACCGTGAGCATATTCTGAAGTCACAGTGCGCCTTAGGGTTCGCCGCGATATATAGAGTATGAATTAGGCCTGTTTCTGTATAGTGATGAATCGTTTAAGGGGTGATGGGGGAGTGGTGCAACCTTTGTGCGTAACAGCCCTGGCAGCCTCTGCAGTGACCTAGAAAATACACCATCGTCTGATATTAACTAGGACTGATGACCCTAGAATGGATCATGTTTGGGAATGATACAAGGGAGGTATCTTAGTTTCCCAATTCTGCTGTTTGAAATGGACTAATTAAAAACTCGGTAATCATGCTCATCATGCATCGCATGTGCCTGGAAGATGTGGAGGGAGCACTGTGGGATGTAAGCATGCCGCGAACGTGAGATGGTGTCGCATGAGGGAGTATGTCGGTGAGGGCATCCATCATACCTGCATTCATACTTACATTAATCAGAGTAACTAGGAGTATTTGATTTACTGCTTTATCATTACTGCTTGACTGTATTGATAACATGATAACTTATGCCTTATTGTTCCACTGAGTTAGCTACTCACTCCCACATTACGGATCGGTGTTGTACACACCAAACAGATTTGTTGAGTTTCATGTGATGGCGATGCTTGTGAAGCAGAGCCGGACTACTTCTATGGTGATGAGGAGGAGTTCTCCTATCTGTATCTCTCTGACAGGTCTATGAAGACCTGGTATTGTACTGACGGGGCTATGGTATTTGGGATAGGAGACATTACACGTCATCACATTAGGTATATTTTAGAACTGTCCTTGTAATTATTTAACCTGGTAATGTTATCACACTCTGGAGACTCATCATAGTTTATATATTTTATCTATATATCATAGTCTTCCTCTTGCAAATTTAACTGTCTCTGGAGTATGATATACTGTTTTGGCTTAATCTCACTCATGTTCAATGCACGAATACAGTCAACATTCAATCATCATTCATTTTGTTGCATAAGTGATGTTCTGGAACTCGGGAGTTGAGTTTATGCTCGACCCCCGATTTTCAGGGCGTTACAATATAGGCTGATTCTGATCATCGAGGCCGAGTATCGAGGCCAATTCCAATTGTAGAGACCGATTGTATAGGCCGACTCCGATCGTCGAGGCCTTGTATCGAGGCCAATTCCGATTGTCAAGGCTGATTGTATAGGCTCATTCTGATTGTCGAGGCCGATTCCGATTATCGAGGCCGAGTATCGAGGCCGATTCTGATTGTCGACGCCGATTGTATAGGCCGATTCCGATTGTCGAGGCCGAGTGTATAGGTCGATTCCAATTACTGAGGCCGAGTATCAAGGCCTATTCTAATTTGTCGAGGGCGATTGTATAGGCCGATACCTTTTGTCGAGGCCGAGTATCGAGGCCAATTCTGATTGTCGAGGCTGATTCCGATTGTCGAGGCCAATTGTATAGCTCGATTCCGATTGTCGAGGCCAAGTATCAATGTCGATTTCGATTGTCGAGGTCAATGTTAATTGCCGAGTCCAATTGTCAAGACCTATATGATGTATATGCGACCTGTAGTGGAGGCCCATTGTGATGTATTTGAGGGCCAGGCGATGAAGTCCATTGTGATATATATATATATATATATATATATATATATAAGGCCCATATGATTAGGCCTATCTTATTATATGAGGTCGGTTGTTGAGGCCCACCTTAATATATATGAGGCCCACGTGATGTGGCCCATTTGATTTATTTGAGGCCCATGGGTCGAGCCCCAATGAGATGTACATAGGGTCCTTAGTAATATGTGATTCCGCCATGTTTTGTGTAATGGTATTTATGGTGGACCGTGCCTTGGGAGCAATGATGGTTTAACGACCACATTGTAAGAATAATGTTGGTTACACGTCCACATTATAACTCTCCTTAGGGCCCATTGATAGGCCCCTACTTGTTGTGTGTAGGCCGTCTAGGCCCATATTCTTTGTGAGGATAGTTCATTACCTTATAACATGCTTAGCGTAACTCCATGACTCATGCCCATACGCATCATATGTATGCTTGATATAAGTAGTGACTGATCATTGCAAATACCATTAGGCAGATTATTTATGAGACTCATTAATAGGAGTTACCCACATGAGTGCGTGGTACTCGCAAAATTGCTGCATGACTGTACACTGTGACTCATGCATCTCACATATGTATGACTTGATCATTGTACGCCCTAGCGACATCATGGCCATGACCTCCACAGGAACATCATGGATGGCCAGATGGAACACCGAAAATACTTGGTTCTAGCACTGTGGGCACTTAGGATGTCCTTGAGTGAAAGTCCTAGAACCTCCGAGGCCAGGAGACGCCCCAACGTCTAGACCGAGTGGATACATGAGCGTCCGAGTGTCGAATACTAGTAGGCCGTATCTCTCACTGTATCGTGGTCGGTTGGGAGGGGGTGTGGCCTTATCCGCTGAAGTGAGGGGGCTGTAAGCTAGGCTGAGTTTGACCAGCTTGCAAATAAGTCCGCTATCGACAAGCCGAGTAGGTATTGGCAGACTACTGGTCAAGCGGATAGTGTGGTCTCTTCCACTCGTTGGACTATGTGGTTAGGGAGGTGGCAGTCAGTGTGGAGTGTAATAGACCTCAGTAATTCCCCAGAGAGGAACTGTACTAATATATGGACTTGATATGAGGACTGACATGATATTATGACACCCCGTCACTGTTGCACATGTGGACGGGTGCATGTGGGCGGACGCTGATGTGGGCTGGGCTGAGGCCTGGGCGAGCTACCACACTAGGTGAGCTACTAGTGGTTGGCAGGCTACTGTGCTGGCAGGCTACTGAGCAGGAGTTACATACTCATTTATTCATCAATTCACTATCCACTCGGGGTGGTGGTACACAACTCTTTGTTACATGTGCCTTCGCAATGGCCATGATTTCGGTTGGGGCGCGCAACTAACCTGAGATCAGGAGTTTACCACATTGTGTTTGACTATCCAAATATAGGTATGGGACTGGTTTGGATAGAATTCCCTTGTGATGGACCCTGTAGCCTGTGATACTATGTAGTATCATCCTAACTTCACTCCAGCTCGGTCATTTCATTCGCATCGCATATTACATTTCATCCACGGCATATGACATTTTAGATTGCTACGTTTCTACACTTATATGGTTTAGAAGGACTTGGCAGGATCTGCATATTGCATTGTATCTGCAATATATCATATTTGGCTCATTATGATCTTTATTACGTACTCTGTTATCATATGACTCATGGACTTACCAGTATATTTCTGCTTACTCTAATATCGTATGATTCATGATCTTGTCAGTATTTTCGCTTATTCAGATGATGTATGATTTATAGGATTTATTGTATACTTGACACTTACCTTACACACACTTTCTCCACCCTCTGAGCTTTCTATAAGCTTATGCATGATAGATGCATGCAGGTGGCGTTAGGTCGCAGCAGCGTTGAACTTGGAAGCGTGCAGCGGACTTCTGGAGCTTTGATTTTGATACATATGTACTTCCCTTTTAGCATTGTATTCAAATGTTTATATTAGTGGATATGTGGTGATGTTGTTTTGTGATTTGGTTATGCTTGTGGTTATACTCCATTACAAAAAAAAAAAAAAATTCATACTGAAAATCCTCCTTGTAGGATCTCAGGATTAGAATCTGGCATATGAGTGCCGAGAACCGAGAATGGGGCAATACGGAGGCTGTCGGCACTAGATTCGGCGATCAGGAATTTTGTGAGCCTGTTTTCCGAGTTTGGGACGTGACAACCAGCCTATGGCTGGTGGTCGGTCCTCTGTGGGCCCTACCATGATGTATGTGTTTCATCCAAGCCATCCATTTATTTTTCTAGATCATTTTATGATATGAGATAAAAATGAGGTATATCCCAATCTCAATTGGACCACATTACAGGAAACAATGTTTAATGAACGTCGACCATTCAAAACTTTTTAGGAGCCATAAAATTATTGGATCAAGCTGATCTTTAATTTTACCTTCATGTGCATTTGTATGACCTAATCAACAGATTAGATGTCAAATAAACAGTACAGTGGGCCTTAGGAGGTTTTAATGGTGGATATCCAATCACTATTGTTTTCCTTTGGTGTGGTCCACCCCCTCTCATTTTTTAAATGAAGCCCTAAAATGATCTTTAAAAATGGATGAACGGAATAGATGAAGCACATACATCATGGTGGGGCCCACAGAGCACCAAACATCAGCCACCGAGCTGATGGTGGGAGAGTAGTGAATTGTAACGTCTCAGAAAAATCCATACATAGACCTGAGTACCACCTCAGGAAGAAATCACTAAGGATCGAATCCTGAAGAAATTAGACGAAAATTAGTTAAGTACTAAACTGAATTAATTGGTACATTAGCTTGAACCGCTTTCTATACGAACTACAGGACCTAAAACAAGTATAATCGCTAACTCTACATTACCTAGAAACCTAGGATCAATCTCAAAACCCAGTTACTCTTGGGAGCACATTGAAACTTCGTATTAGACCTAGATCACGCGTCGAAAGTCCGACTACCACGAAACTATACAGTTATGACCGCCTTATTGGGCTTGACAACCATCACGGGAATCGAGCCTAGATAGTGTCTAGAAATGTGCAACTAGAGCCTTGAGTAAAGTGCGTGAGAAACGCGAATATCTTTAGATAGTGAACTCAGATTTAAGTGAATTGGGCCTTTATCTTGCAGGCCAAATTTAAGGTTTCTGACCGTCGGATTCTGACCCAACTACACCCTTGGATCAGGGAAATTTCCCTTCACAAGTCAGTGTACTTGTGGCCCTGATTAGGTGACAATGACCATTGAACTGAAACTGGTCCTCCATGGTCTATCCTCTAATCCGATCAGACTGAAATCTTAACCTGACATAGATCCATCGTCAGGAAACTTTCCCTAGACCATATGCAGGCAATGGACCTCTAGATAAGCTCCGTTGGCCCGAAATAGACGCTTTTGGCTATAACCTAAGTATGCCATGGCCCTGGGGCCATTTACATCACTTCTGGGCCTATATAATGCCCTAAACCCACCCCTCTCTCATTCCATACAAATTTCCTAAACCCTATGAGAGAGAAGAGAGAAAAGAGAAGGAGAAAGTGAGGAGAAGTGAGAAAGAGTTGTGGGTTGTTGCTGGGATTCATTCCTGCCACTCTACGTGTCAAATCATCCTACTCGTATCGCTATATCGGCGATTTCGATTTCATTTTTGGGTAAGAAACCCTAACCCTAATCTATTTTAGGTATCCAAGTAGAAGAATCGACGAAATAGCTAACCTATTTCGTGATTCAGGTAGTCGTTGTGTTGTAGACGAAGGTATAGTGTTCGAACTGAGTTCGATACAAGTTTACCGACGAAAGGTGGGGACTATAAATGTTTAGGTTATGGTTTTCAAGGCATTTAATGTCAGTTAATAATTTATGAGTAACTTGATTGCTGTCACATGTATTTAGATGCGATGTTTTCTGTGTATTACACATATCTATGAACTATGTTGAATATAATGCATTCCATGTGTTTGTTGAAATGTTTGAATGATTATAGAATTATGATTTGTGCTTGCCATGATTATTAACTACGAATACATGATTGTTGTATGTATAACAACTCCTTTGTGAAAGGATTTGTCATAATATATGTTATAACTAATTTATTACATGTAAGTTGAAATGTGTAGTCTAAGTGTTTGATAAAATGTCTGAATGAGACATTGCTTGTTGAAATGTATTTAATGAGGGTGTTGAGATAGGATTCTCAATTACCTTACCTATAGTTACAGTTTCCTTCATGTAACCTATCTTACTACTACGTGATTTATGGATGAAATGCCTATGTATGATAACATGTACAGTGTGTTTGTTTAAATGCTCAAATGGGATTTATATTTGAATTGGTTGGCAAATTCTGTTTTGACTATCACATATGAATGCCTGTTGTATTCAAGTATGATTAAGACTAATAGGTAGTCCAGGCAATCGGTAATAGTTCCCGACCGAGTGGGCGAATTAGTTTCGCCACCATTGACACGTTCGATGAATCTGAGTCGTACAGTGATTATCAACAGTGGTTAGGCCACAAGGAGTGCGTATGCGCTCCATGTCAATCAATTTAGCATGCGCTCGTACCAGTCGGACTTGTCAAGTAACTCGATTGGCCAAATGTGTGTTTACCATATATGGACACTACTGCTTGAATTTAAGGTACCACTTACCAGTGGAAAGCCCGTTTAACCATTGTACCATGATTTGCTAAGACTCATGACCCGGGCATAGTGGTATGGGACACTGTGGTTGAGCTAACGGCCTACTCTGGGGTGACGAGCCTCCCCATAGTGTCCAGTGAGTAACATAAACTCGTGAGCCGAATACGGTGGTATGGGACACCGTATTAGAGTTATCGGCCTACGCTAAGGTGACGAGCCTTTCCGTAGTGACCTCGAGTATAAAATAGGCCTACGATCAGGTGACGAGCCTCTTGTAGTGACCTCGAGTGTAAATTAAGCCTACGCTAAGGTGACGACCTCCCGTAACGACCTATAGTGTAAACTCGCGAACTTGCCTATCGTATGTGATTAATTAGGATTGACAACCCTAGATGGATCATTGTTTAGGTAAGTGATATAAATGGAGGTACCTTAGCTTCCCAAACCTGCTGTATGAATATGTCTAATTAAGAACTTGGTGTTCACTCCCCAAGTATAGGGTATTGATGTAGTAATAAACTTGGTGAGACCGAGGTCGAATCCACAGGGACTGAAACCCGTATGTAGTTTGAAAGTAACAAGAACTAGAACTAGAATGAGATGAAATATAAATTGAATGAATAGAAGAGAATAATGGTGAAATAGGGAGCTAAAATTGGTGAAATTTAAAGGTAGGAAACTAGGGATTCAGAGAATCTACTTGTAGAGATCAGGGAGATCTTATGCCTGCATCAAAAACTCAACTGGACTTAGAATCCCATCTTCATCCAGCTGAAGAGTGTAACCATAAAAATTAAACTGAACTTCCTTTAATATAGTTTTAAAGAGATGAAAGGTATATGAATTAGAATGGATTCCATCACCAAACCATGCCCGGGAGACAAAGTAAACAACAGAATTAAACTAATTACCAACCAATCAATAATGTACGAATGTTATGAAGGGTACCGACATCCAACCATGCCCAGGAGACGATGGTGAACAATAAGGCTTCCTGACATTATAAACATAAAAGGAAAAGGAGCATGCTCAAAGCTATCGCAGACCCATTGTAATTTTAGTCAGAATAGACCATTAAAAACTAAAAATATTCTCTTAATAATCAAACTAATATCAAATTCAGTTCATGAATTAAATTAAAGGCATAAAATAGAGTCTCCCATTACACTACAAGCTTCACCTCTTAGCCCTAACGAAGAGGTTTAGACACACATAGACATAATGAGGCTAATCTCCATTAAACATAAAGAAAATAAAAGAAACCACCTATCTCTCTCTCTTTCTTCCCACGCTCCAAGCAGATTTGATGCTCCCAGCAGAGATTGAATACCCCTCTCACCTCTCTCTCTTTCTCTTTTTATGGAGAAGGCATGGTGGTTGTTGTGTGTAGCCTTCCTGGAGTCGGACAGATCAGCCGCTATTTGTGTTTGCGAAGGAATACAAACTGCCTTACGTGTGACTGAGATTTTTGGGATGGATGACTGTCCCAAACTGGTTCTGGCTCCTTGGTTCGGGTACGGACCCACCTGTGCATCTTCAAGACAGATCGGATCATCGATCTAACGGCGATCACGAATGCAGTGGGGGCCACAGCGGTCAAGTTTCGCGGACGCACGAATAAAGCTTCCGCTCTTGCGCTGAGATGATGGCGGGGCCCATTATCAGACTTTTCATAGAAATCCACACCGTCCATTGGTTTCCCCTTGAAAAACCAATCAGGAATGGTCGGTTTTAGACTGATTTCGGTGTGGCCCACAGAATTTTCTCCCTACCGTCCATCCTCCGTTTGGACGGTTGAAATCCGATCCACTCTATCTTATGAAATTCTACCACCTAGGAGTTGGTCTTGGTCATCCTACGGAATGAATAGACGGTCCAGATCAATGTTCTAAGGAGCGAGTGGGGCTCACTACAGAAGATCAGCGTCCACCTCTGTGGACGCTGTTACGCAACTGCGGTCGGGTCAGCGCCTACTGACCGGATTCTCCGGTCCGATGTGGCTCGTGTGTGAGTGCACTGAATGCACTCACACCCTCCTATGGGGTCCACCATGATGTTTGAGAGAAATCCATTTCGTCCATCCTTTTCCCCATCAAATTTAAGGTGTTGACAACAAAATTAAATTATATCCAGATATCAAGCGGGCCCCAAATCAAGGTTTTATGGGTTAATATGTCGGTTTAGCCACTTCCACAGGGATCCAGGAGCTAAAATTCGACATGTATGGTTCATTTATAGTCCTCAGGTTATGTATGAAGTTTCAAGCTGAACGGATGGTGGAAACCTTGTGATTTCGCATTCTGGACCCTTTTTAGGCCACTTGATCTTCAGTTTCTTGATTTTCTCATATCTCTGGCTGTAAATTCATCGATCTTGGTCCCCTATAGTCCATCCCTTGCCTTGGTGACATCAAAGCGTTAAATCCATGCTTTTAGTCCCCTGTTTCAGTCCAAGTTCATAAATATACATTGCATCACAAACACGATTAAATCGGGTGTTAAACATTTTCATGGTCATAAATCCACGTAATAACTGGGGTCTAATATGCAATATTTGACCCTCAACACAACCCCCAACCAGTATTTTGTTAGTCCCGAGCAGAGTATGCGAAAAATAAGTTGAGAACTATAGGATAATTTCTATGTGCTCGATTGAATTTTGTAAAATAATTCAGATACGAGAATTCTAAAACTCATGAATGTTGGGCATTACTATCTCTTGGACTCGAGTGCACAGTAAACTTCCTAATCAAGATCAAAGTATTAATCCATCAATTAGAAAATTTTCTAAACATTGAGTTCCATGGGTGTATAGTGCAAACCCGGCTTACCATCATTAAAATTCACTTCTCTATTTTATGATATCATTGGTAATCAACAAGAGAATTCATGATAACCAAAACTTGCGTCACAGATCATCTTTTAATTCTTTCAGCTTTTGATTTTTTCATTGAAAGTAACGCTAAGAAAGGGAATCAATTCCTCACCTATAGGGAGCAAACCTATGGTGAAGACTGTACACCCAACCCTTTTCACATATTATCCATGGCGAATTAAATCTACACCTATAGGGAGCAAACCTATGGTGAAGATTATTCGCCTAACCCCTTTCCAAAGGTATCTTTTTTTTTTTTTTTTTTAATTGATCATGACGGGCAAATTTCCAAGCTGGTTCCTTACATGCCTAGTGATTACTAAGTTAACCTTTCAATATCAAATTGAATCATGACTCAATCAATGTTTACAACTTCTAATTCTGGATTAATAATTCAAACTTAACTGTGAAATCTAATATAATAGATAACTGAATCTAAGAGTCATAAATCCAACATTACGTATCTTATAATTCTGAATCAAAGATGGCCATCAAAATCACTTTGAATTCACAAGAATTTCTAGAAAAATTTAAAAATTTTCACAATTTTTGCTCAAGACTAAGAAAACACTGATTGGGGAACCTAATCTCCCACCCCAACCTAAATTCTACATTGTCCTCAATGTAAAAGAGATATGAGCATGCAACACACATGGGACAACGAAATTGAAAGAGAACTGATGGAAAGATAGTACCTGGATAACGAATCGAGAGAGAATTTTCCACAAAGATCTCAGCATGAAAGCAAGTCAGCACAAGAGAGAAACCAACAAAAGCAACTATCCTAAAGCAATGTAGAAAGTAAACTAACCTAGAACAACATAAAGCAAATTACCATAATCCTATGAAAGCAGGGGAAAACTACTCGATCATGCCGCAAGGTTCCTCTTCTGGCCAATATCTTGATAAGTTTCTCGGTAAGTTCCTCAACAGGATCATCCAAAAGCCCTTTTTGCAATAGGCTTGGGCGCCCTGGAGCACGACTTTCCAGAGAGACTTATGTACCTCATAAGAAATTTTTCATTGAATTGCTTGAGGTATCTAGAGTATATACGATTCACCTGTGACAGAAGAAGTTTCAACGTTAGTATCCTATGGTGAATCAGAGACTACTAGTAGATAAAGTTTAGAAAAATTCGCAAGAAGTGATGTAGCCTCAACGCATTCCAAAGTGTCACATTTCGGTTCAATTTTCAGCTCCTCCTCCTTTAATGGTAGACGTTTAGGATCAGGGGAAGAAGGGGCTTTAGAATAAGGGTTCTCTCGGTCAGTGGTAACTACCGAGATGTCGTCTTGTAAGTCTTTTAACAAGAGATTGTTTGAATCTGCAAAGTGAGTTGGGAAGTTCAGCTGAGTATGACTTATTTTTCACATTGGAGCTCGTAACGATCTGCCCAAGGAATCCATCATCCTTGACAGTGGACGGATGTATACTCTCTTGCACCAGTCCTACACAGATAGATTGAAAATCAACAGGGGAAGCATCGATGTGATGACTTGGTTCATTGAAACTACTCAATCGAGGTGTTAAATTGTCAAACACGTACAGATCAGATAGTGGCCTCAACTGAGTGGTTTCAAATTCTAGGGTCGTAGCGAGCAACTCGTACTTCTCCCGAATCACATCATCATTCGATTCAGAGGAGTGGTCTAAACATGTTTCACAAGAGTTAGAAGGGTCAGTTGTAAGGGGCTCGTCCTCCACCTTTAAATCAGACATGTCAGGTGAGGGGAGTAGCTCATTATGACCGATCACTTCGTGTAGTCTTGATCATTGTCCTGGACCAAACTTGAGATTGATTCCAGGGGAATTTGGGCTGCAGTTCATGATCATCATCCCAATATGCATCATCATCTAATTTTGTGCAGTGCATACTTGGGATGGGATCGCATTCCTCACATTCTGTACCTAAATTCAGTTGAGGTTCGAATAAACTAACCTTTCCCTTATCATTGAGATCTTGTGTGTCATGTAAGGAAGGTGTGTCATCATCACTGTATTTGAAAGACACCCATGTATCTCCACCATTCTTTTAAACAGTCATTGAGATTGATTCATTAGGGAATTGAACTGTATGCTCATTAATGGAATCCAACTCCTCATTCCAAATTCCTGATTTCGTCAAAAGCGAGTGAGGATCATTTTCCTCTCATTGTATTTCTGGATTAGATTGTAGTTGGGATGAGCGAGCTTCCTCTATCCTATCGAGGCACGAATTGAGTGCTTCCATTACTTTCTAATTTCTGCAAGACACTCCATATTATGCTGAAATGAATTCTCTTGAATTGTTTCTAGTTGGTTCTCAAAGGTAGGGTATCCAAGAGAATAATCATTACAACATGTTGTTGGTTCATCTTCCCAGTTTTGATGGTTCCACTGGTTATAGTCATATTGATCAGACATTGGAAAATATGATGGTTGATAATAATCCTCATTCTCATAATTATGATCGTATACTGACCTATTAGCCGATGGAGCATAACGTTTTAGTCGGTTCTCAATGTCGATTCTCAATGGAGAAAAATCTTGAGGTATACGTTAAATTTCAAAACCCTCAGGCATTTTCCAAAACTGCTTATCCATCTCGGCATAGACACGTATCCAAGCTTCCATGGTGAACCCTAATTCTGATTATAATCCTAGAAGAAAATAAAAGCAAAGTCCTACGACAATACAAAAAGTGAGAAGAAAAGTTAGAAAGATGTTACCAGATTAGAAGTTCCTATGTTAAGATCCTGAAAAATAATACAAAAGAAGTCAATTTCTAAAAACAGAAGAAATCCTAGAATAGAAAAGTAAAGGAAAGATGAGTTAGTTTCTAAAAAAATAAAAATTTCTAAAACTAAAACCCTAATTCTAAAAATAGAAAAAATAAAGAATTTAGAAAGGGATTACCAAATTAGATGTTTATGTCAGGATCCTACAAAACAGGAAAACATGTTAGTTTCTAAAAATCAGAAAAAAAACATAAACCTAAAGTTAGAAAAACCCTAATCTTAAACTATTCCTAAAACTAATCAATTTCATAAAAATGCAACTGTCAGTCCCTGGCAACGGCGCCAAAAACTTGTTCACTCCCCAAGTATAGGGTTGTGATGTAGTAATAAACTCGGTGAGACCGAGGTCGAATCCACAGGGACTGAAACCTGTACATAATCTGAAAGTAACTAGAACTAGAACTAGAACGAGATGAAATCTAAATTGAATGAACAGAAGGGAATAATGGTGAAATAGGAAACTAAAATTGGTGAAATTTAAAGGTAGGAAACTAGGGATTCAGAGGATCCACTTGTAGAGATCAGGGAAATCTTATGCTTGCATCAAAAACTCAAGTGGACTTGGAGTTCCATCTTCATTCAGCTGAAGAGTGTAACTATAAAAATTAAACTGAACTTCCTTTGATATAGTTTTAAAGAGATGAAAGGTATATGAATTAGAATGGATTCTATCACCGAACCATGCCCAGGAGACAAAGTAAACAATATAATTAAACTAATTACCAACCAATCAACAATGTACGAAGGTTAGGAAGGGTACCGACATCCAACCATGCCCAGGAGACGATGGTGAACAATAGGGCTTCCTGACGTCATAAACATAAAAGGAAAAGGAACATGCTCAAAGCTATCGCAAAAAAATTGTAAGTTTAGTCAGAACAGACCATTAAAAACTAAAAACATTCCCTTAATAATCAAACTAATATCAAATTCAGTTCATGAATTAAATTAAAGGCATAAAATAGAGTCTCCCATTACCCTACAAGCTTCACCTCTTAGCCCTAGCGAAGAGGTTTAGCCACACATAGACATAATGAGGCTAATCTCCATTAAATATAAAGAAAATAAAAGAAACCACCTATCTCTCTCTCTTTCTTCCCATGCTCCAAGCAGATTTGATGCTCCCAGCCGAGATTGAATGCCCCTCTCACCACTCTCTCTTTCTCTTTTTATGGAGAAGGCATGGTGGTTGCTGTGTGTAGCCTTCCTAGAGTCGGACGGATCAGCCGCTGTTTGTGTTTGCACAGGAATGCAAAATGCCTTGCGTGTGACTGAGATTTTTGGGATGGATGGCTATCCCAAACTGGTTCTGGCTCCTTGGTTGGGGTAAGGACCCACCTGTGCATCTTCAAGATGGATCGGATCATCGATCTGATGGCGATCACGAACGCAGTGGGGCCCACAGCGGCTGGGTTTTGGGGACGCGCGAACAGAGCTTCCTCTCTTGCGCTGATGGTGGGGCCCATTATCTGACTTTTCAAAGAAATCCACGCCGTCAATTGGTTTCCCCTCGAAAACCAATAAGGAATGGTCAGTTTTGGATTGATTTCGGTGTGGCCCATAAAATTTTCTCCCTACCGTCCATCCTGCGTTCGGACGGTTGAAATCCGATCCACTCTATCTTATGAAATTCTGCCACCTAGGAGTTGGTCTTGGTCATCCTATGGAATGAATAGACGGTCTAGATCAACGTTCTAGCGAGCGAGTGGGGCCCACTACACAAGATCAGCGTCCGCCTCTGTTGACGTTGTTTACACAGCTGCGGTCGGGTCAGCGCCTGCTGACCGGATTCTACGGTCCAGTGTGGCTCATGTATGCGTGCACTGAATACACGCACACCCTCATGTGAGGTCCACTGTGATGTTTGAGAGAAATTCATTCCGTCCATCCTTTTCCCCATCCAATTTAAGGCGTTGACAACAAAATTAAAGTATATCCAGATATCAAGCGGGCCCCAAATCAAGATTTTATGGGCTGATATATCAGTTTAGTCACTTCCACAGGGATCCACGAGCTGAAATTCGACATGTATGGTTCATTTATGGTCCTCAGGTTATGTATGAAGTTTTAAGTTGAACGGATGGTAGAAACCTTGTGATTTCACATTCTGGACCCTTTTTAAGCCACTTAAGCTTCAGTTTCTTGATTTTCTCGGATCTCTAGCTTGTAAATTCATCGATCTTAGTCCCCTGGAGTCCGTTTCTTTCCTTGGTGACATCAAGGAGTTAAATCCATGCTTTTAGTCCCCTGTTTTAGTCCAAGTTCGTAAATATACCTTGCATCATAAACACAATTAAATCGGGCATTAAACATTTTCATGGTCGTAAATCCATGTAATAATTGTGGTCTAATATGCAATATTTAACCCTCAACACTTGGCTAACATGATTATGCACCGCATTGCATGTGCCTTTGGCGCAGGAGTTAAGCACATCGGGAGTTAGCATGTGCGACCGTGAGATGATGTCGCAGAGGGAGTGCAAGCGAGGGCATGCATCATTATTACATATCATCTTTGCATTAATCAAAGTACCTAGGAATGCCTGTTGTATTGCTTTATCATTACTGCTTGACTGAATTGATAGCATGTTAACCTTTGCCTTATAGCTCCACTGAGTTGATCACGCACTCTAGGACGGTGTTTTAAAACACCAACCAGATCTGTTGTAGCTGCAGATGATGGTGAGTCTTACGAGATGGAACCTGTCTTATACGACGACGAGGAGGAGTTCTCCTACATGCAACTCTCTGGCGGGTCTATGTAGACCTGGAGTTGCATCGATGGGACTACAAGGATACAAATTCGTTAGACTTCATACTTGATCATTTTGTATAATTTTGGACTTATGCATGTAATTATTTAACCTAGTGACATTCATACTGTGGGGACTTACAATCACTTATATGCTCTATATATTTATCATAGTCTTTCGCTTGCGTAACTTAACTGTCTTTGGAGTATGACATGCTGATTTGGTACAATCCCACTCATGTTTAGTGCACTAATACGGACAACATTTAATCATCATTATCTGTGTTACATAAGTGATGCGTTGGAACTTGGGAGTTGAGCTTCTGCCCAACCCCCAATTTTCGAGGCGTTACAAGAATCTGTTTCCCAATTATATATTTGAGGTAAAAGAAACAAGTATAAGTTCGAGTGGCTAACCTCCCCAGTCCCTAAGGTTAAAATTCTACATGGGTGTGACTTCTTAATGTCCTCCATCTACAATGTACCCACACAATTTGAAAGCCCTGTCATATCTCACTCATGGTGGACTCGTCAATTTCTAGGTGTAGAAATTTTTGGGAGATCTTCAAATATTTAAGGGCCTATTTGGGAGCGTGGATTTGAAACCCCTGGATCCTCTTATTATGTTTGCACCCTAGATTGAGAATCAACTTTAATCCAAAAGTACCTATTCATAGTATATTTGCATGGGTTTAAATTTATTTATTAAATCAACTTTAATATCTCTAATTAGTAACTCAGGTAATTTTTGATACAATGGTTGTAATAAGCCCACTGAAATATATACTTTTCCTAAAAATGATGAAATTCCGAGTCTCAGATGGGCCACAAGTATAAGATCACGTCTGAGTGACTAACTAATGACTTTTAACCGTTGATTTATATGTACGATGTTTGGACGATGCTAATCATCGTATTAAAGTACTTATATTGATGCAATTGTGAAATGGCCAAGCTATGTCCTAGAGGGGGAAGGGTGAATAGGACTATGCCAAATTTTAAGATCAATACAGCGAAATTAAATGAAATAGATAGCCAAATAAAGAAATACAATTCGCAATGCTGAAATGAAAGGCACCCTCAAAATTCAAGTCTTGAGAGGTTGATATAAACGTTATTCTAAGGACAACCTTACACCAAAAACCAAGGGTTTATGGTAGGACAACTGATTTCTAGAAAAGTCTTTGTATCAAGAATTCAAATTGAAGAGAAATAAATAAATGATCTCAAAACCAATAGAGGAATAACAAGAAATAAATTCTAAACTATTACAACATTCACATCGACATATACATCCCACAAATGAATAATTAAAGATAGGAAAATAAAGCACACATCCAATAACATAAAGAGTTATAGTGGTTCGCCGGTGTGTACACCAACTGTTCAACAACAACCACACTGCTACTCCACTCCAAATATCCTCACACAGGGGATATCAGTGTTATTTATCAAAGATAGGTTTTCCAGGTTCACCTAAAACCTTCACAATTGTGTCTTTCTCTGTGGGTTTACACAATTATAAAAAAAACCCCACTTCTGAGTTTTCCTGGCTCTCCTCAGATAACCAATACAATGAGATTTTTCTGGCAAATCTCAAAAGAAAACCAAATAAAGTAAATTACACAAAATGTAAACTACATGAATTTCTACTTTATTGTAGTAGCCCGGAAGAACCAAATCAGAGTAGATATTCGAATGTCCAAGTTCAATATTCAATACTCACTTTACGATGGTTCTAGGTTCTAATTGATTTAAACCAAATGGGCTAGCTTTAATTGATTTTGATTCCAGAAAAAGGAAAACAACACTTCCTCTTTTCAGATCAGATTGGAATACTAAAAACAAAATCAATTTAAAAAGCTAAAGAAAGAAAACATTAAATATGCACACTTAGCTTAAATGGAGCACATACTTATCTCTCAGAAGGTCGAATTAAATTAGCTAGAATTACTTGTTTTATTCTGAGATTTGTGCTCTATTTATAAGTGAGCAAATCACGTCTTCGACTGATCCATAAGTCTCTACAACTGGTCATAGGACCAACAGAAATTTGAAAAAATTGAGCGCGATAAAATAAGGCAATTTCACGACTGGTCGTAGGTAGTCTACGACTGGTCAAAGGACACATTCGACTGGTCGAAGTTTGCTCACGACTAGTCAAAGCAAGTCGAATTTCAATGTTGTAGTTTGCGTTCTAGGTCTATGATAGGTCGAAGAAGCAGTCGACAATGTTCATACAACTAGTTGAACAGACCCCAGGACTGGTTAAAGCTTAACAGAAAATTCTGAATTTTTGTAATAAACTCACGACTGGTCCAGGCAAATCTTAGACAAGTCGAAGCAGTGCTAGGACTAGTCGAACAAAGTCCAGGACTAGTCTTAGAACAAACCAAACTCACTTATATAAAACATATGAATTATGTATCTGAAATGACCTACTCTAAAGGTTAACCTAAGGTCAAACATACCTTAATAGTGAAGTAAGGATATTAAAATTTAGACGAGTGACCTTGAGCATAATGAAGCTTGAGATCTTGATGTAGCTTGAACTTGAAAGCTTCTTGAGATCTTAGCTTGAACTAAGTCAAACATTCTCACATTCTCGAGTCTTGACTTGTGAACATTGCTTGTCACACTTTTGAGTCTTGACTTATAAACATTGCTTTTCTGTCGAAGCTGATCTTGTGAGACTTTTGTCTTGACTTGGCATATCATGAGTAGAGCTTTGTTCTTCACATATGCAAGCTTCATAACAAGATACATACAGTGTCTTTAACACCACAAATTTGACAATATAGTGAGGCTATCAATTATAGCACTTACAATCTCCCCCTTTGTCAAATTAGTGACAAAACACACTCACGAGATATATTTTATAAATCAGAATATCTGGTTAAAGAATCATGCACCAACCGACACACATTCATAATAGCATGAACCTGCAAATCAACATATATTCCACCTCTGCACATACTCCCCCTGAGTAACATACATCTCATAATTCCAAACCATTCTCCCCCTTTTTGTCACAATAGGACAAAGGAAGTAATGAACAAATAGCTGAGGAGTGAAAAAGATAGGATAAACAACACATATAATCCATAAACAAAGATAAGTCAAAAGTAGGAACAATCTCACAAACAGAGAGAGTAGAGAAATAAAGTTATTATAGTTTAGTAAAATAAAATGAACTAATCTGAGCCAGATGAAGGAGCAGGGATGGAAGTATCAAGTTGATGCATGCCTTTGTTCAAGCGCCTAAGATATTTGCGCATATATTTGAACTGTAAATCATGGCCAACATTCATGTTATTTATCTTAACATTCATATTTTCAACCTTCTCCTCCAATCCACGCAAATGTGCATCAAATTTAAATGGTTCATAATCATGATCATTTGCTGAATCAGATTCAAGTTCTTGAAAAATATAATCCAAGTTAATATCATCAGGAGGAAGATCATCATCTTCTTCCTCATCTCTAGCTTCGGCACCACCATTACCATCACCTTGACCAGGAAGCATATCCAGCTTCATTTTATTAAGGTTAGAATTGTTAAATATCAGATAATGGATAGGGGCTTCTCCAACAGGCATATCGACTAACATATGTGTAGCCAGCATAGTCATCAAATAAGAAAAAGGGATGTCACCATGACCTGGATGGAGTCGAAAATGAATAATGGAGTGACAAATCAAGTATGGTAAACAAAGATGAGCACCTCTGGCAACATTATAAAGAACACGAACCATGAAGGACGTCAATTCAGATTTATTACCAGATCGAGGATACAAGTTAGACACAAAGATCTTGTGAAGATTTCTGTATTTAGGTAACAAAAACCTTGAGGGAAGCGCATTCCCTTTATGTGTCCATTGAACATCCAAATTGCATAGATCTCTAGTGAGCATATGTTTTTCAGTTACTGAGAATTTTTCAGATAAGTTATGGATAGGAATGCCCTCATCATTCATAGGAATTTCCATAAGAGCTGAAATCAAATGACAATCAAAGTCAAATGGTCCTTCTCTTGTGGCTATCTTAAAAGTTAAATTTTCCAATGAAAAAGCACTTATGCATGCGAACATGGACTGGGCAATGGATAGGTATACTGGCCCACCCCAATGCAAAAAAGTTATCCTAACCTACAATTTGAAGAATAAGAAGGATATCATATGGCGCAACATGATCAAAAAAAACCGGACGTTCTACAATAACATTCCGCAATTGAATGTCCCGTACATAAGAAGGATCTTCTTCGTAGAACCGAAGATGGTGCTTGGTAAGAGGAGTAGATTTGGAAGAAGATGGACCACGAGATGTTGTCTTTCTACCTTTAGATGTCATTTGCAACATGGATTTTAAGGAAATAAAGAGTTGCAAAGGATTGAGAAGTGGGTTTTCTAAAATCAGATTATGGTGTAGAAAAACCCCAAATCTCAACAAAATTTGAAATAGATAACTTCAGAAGAGAAATAAAAGTAATCTAGACATAAATCTACAAGAAAAATGCAAATGGAGTACTAACCTTGAAGATTTTGAAAGTTTGGTTCGATTGGTCGGGCGACTGTTCGTCGGAGAGAGAAGAAAAAATGAGGAAGAAAGTGATTTCCCCCAAATTTAAGTTAATCACCACGATCTGCGACTGGTTGTGGGTTTTCTTCGACCGGTCGTGCCACGACAGGTTGAGGAAATCCTCGACTGGTCGAGTACCACCAAAAATCAAATATTTTACATATTTCTCAAAGAATGAAATCTAAACAAACAAATATATACAATATAATACAAATATGCATAAATAATCATTTTAGAATGCACATGCCAAGATCAAATTTTATTTTGTTAAACCTGCTTTTGTCAGGCGGTTTAGTGAAAATGTCAGCACGTTGATTCTCGGTAGGGATATATTCTAAAGATATAACTTTTTCTTCTACTAATTCACGAATATAATGAAATCTAATGTCAATGTGCTTAGTACGAGAATGCTGAATAGGATTTTTCAAAATATTTATGGCACTGGAATTATATATCACAATATAATAACATAAAATCCTATTTAATTCCATAATCACTTAGCATACACTTCATCCAAACCATGCATTACCAGCTGCGATATATTCAGCTTTAGCAGTAGAGAGTGATATAGAACTTTGTTTCTTGCTAAACCAAGAAACTAAACAGTTTTCGATATAAAAACAACCACCACTAGTTGATTTTCTATCATCAAAATTACCAGCCCAGTCAGCATTCGAGTACCCAGCTAATTGAACATTAGTCTCATGTGGATACCAGAGACCTAGATTAACAGTACTTGTGACATATCTTGTAATTCGCTTGACAGCAGTCAAGTGTGATTCTTTAGGATCAGATTAATATCTAGTGCAAATACCAACACTTAGAGCGATATCAGGTCTACTATCAGTTAAATACAGTAAACTACCAATCATACTCCGATATAATTTCGGATCCACATTTTTAGCTGTAGAGTCTTTTGAGAGTTTCAAAGTTGTATTCATAGGAGTATCAAAATTCTTAGCATTTTCGAATCCAAATCTCTTAATTAAATTCATAGCATATTTATATTGAGAAATGAACATTCCATCAGGTTGTTGTTTTACTTGCAACTCGAGGAAATAATTTAATTCCCCAACCATGCTCATTTCAAACTGAGATTTCATCAAATCTGCAAACTCAATAGTCATGTCAGTATAGGTAGATCCATAAATGATATCATTAACATAAATCTGTACTAATAAAATGTGATCATTATGTTTTTTAATAAACAAAGTTTTATCAACACATCCCATTTGAAAATTATGGCATAATGGAAACTTTATTAGTTTCTCGTACCATGCCCTAGGAGCTTGCTTTAAACTATAGAGTACCTTTTTAAGGCGATACACATGATCAATAATTTTGGGGTCTTCAAAACCCATCGGTTGTTCAACATAGACTTCTTCATGCAGATCTCCATTTAAAAAAGCACTTTTCACATCCATTTGGTAAATCTTAAATTTTCTAAAATACGCAATGGATATAAACAGTCTAATTGATTCAAGACGTGCCACTAGTGTGAAGATTTCACCATAATCAATACCTTCAATTTAAGTGTAACCTTGTACCACTAGCCTAGCCTTGTTTCTTATTATATTGCCAAGCTCATCAGACTTATTTTTGAAAATCCATTTGGTTCCAATGATGTGTTTATCTTTAGGTCTATGTATGAGATACCAAACATCATTTCTTATAAATTGGTTAAGTTCTTCTTGCATCACAACAATTCAATTTTCATCAGCAATAGCTTCTTTTACGTTAGATGGTTGTCTGGGATGTAAAAAATACATAATTACATATATCCTCAAGTTGTTTATGGGTACGAACACCAGTGAGATGGTTTCCAAGAATCTGTGTGGTTGGATGATCTTTAACAGTCCTCAATTCAGAATTTGTCTGATTAGATGAAGTATCAGGTTTATCAATTACAAGAACTTCATCATTATCTGGACTTGAGGCTGGTGTGTTTAAGTGATCATCAATGACCACATTGATGGACTCTTGAATCACACCGGTCCTTTTGTTCAGAACCCTATAAGCTCGACTGTTTAAAGAATATCCTAAAAAGATCCCTTCATCACTCTTCGTATCAAACTTTCCCAAATTTTCACGATCTCGTAAAATATAGCACTTGCTGCCAAAAACTCGAAAGTATTTGATAGTGGGCTTTTTATCGAACCACGTTTCGTAAGCCATTTTATTATTACCTTTACTAGTGTAAACCCGGTTAATGGTATATCAAGTTGTATTCACTACTTCAGCCCAAAGATTCTTAGAAAGCTTCATGCTATTCAACATGACATTAGCCATATCTTGAAGCACTCTATTTTTCCTTTCAACTATACCATTTTGTTGTGGAGTTTTGGGTGCTGAGAATTCTTGTAATATTCCTTGGTCACTACAGAACTTCTCAAAACCGCTATTCTCAAATTCATATCCATGATCACTACAAATCTTACTAATTTGAGAACCTTTTTCAGTTTGAATCCTTTTGTGAACTTTTCTTCCTTCTTCAAGAGTTTCAGATTTGTCCCTTAAGATGACTACCCAAGTATATCTGGTAAAATCATCTACAATTACCAGGATATATCTTTTGCCACCTCGACTCTCCGTCCTGGTAGGTCCTATCAGATCCATATGGAGAAGCTCGAGTGGTCTTGATGTGGCATTGGAGTTCACCTTTTTGTGTGAGTTCCTTGTTTGTTTGCCAATTTGGCATTCACCACATATTTTATTGAATTTTTATAGTTTGGGTAAACCTCTTATAAGTTCCTATTTGCTCAATCTATATAGATTTCAGTATTGTATATGTCCAAGACGTTTGTGCCACAAATCAGTCTCGTTTGTATGGACCATGTAACATGATTGATTAGATGAGCTGGATTCGCTAACAATATAGCAGTTTTTAGATGCTCTTCGTCCATTTAGTATTACTGAACCCTTGTTGCTTAGAATCTCACAGCTTTGATTGGAAAACTTTACACTGTGGTTATTGTCGCATATTTGAGATATGCTAAGCAAGTTATATTTTAGACCTTCAACATATAAAACATTCTTGAACAAAAGAAGGTTATGAAGTTGAACCGTACCTTGGCCCATAATCTTGCAGTTGCTCCCATCACCAGAAGTGACTAAACCATTAGTCATGTCTTTAAGATCAGTGAATAAACCTTTGTCACCAGTCATATGCCTTAAGCATTCACTGTCTAGGTACCACTTTGTATGGCTTATAGCTTTGAAAGCTGTGTGGGCAACCAAGCAGGTACCCTTTGGAACCCATTTCATAACCGTTTTGGGTTTAGATGGATAGTTGGACTTCTTTCGTTTGTAAGAGTTTTAAGTATGACCTAGTGAGTTAGACTTTAGAAGCTCCTTAAGTAAATCAACTAACTTTTCAGCCAAAGGAATTTGATTTTGCATTTTATAGTTGATATGGTTTTTAGTTTTTTTTAAAAGATTTAGGTTTTTTAGAAAATATTTGATCTTTCCCTTTTGAGTTTAAAGTCTCTCCCTTTACGAACTTCGGAGGACTGTTCTTCATTTTAGGAGGAACACTCTTATCATAGCCCAGACTGGATCGATCGCCACATTTTCTTGATCCTGATAAGAGTTTTTCTAGTTTAGGATCACCTTGGGATATTTCCAAGTTTCCTTTAAACTCAAGAGTGAAGAGACTTCCTGTTTTAGATGTTCATTTTTAGATTTAAGATTTTCGACCTGAGAGGTTTTAAAATCCAAATCGCATTTTGTCTTTTCAAAACAGTCTGAAATGTGGGACTTTTCTAAAACAAGAGATTCATAAATTTCTTTGAGTTTAGAAAATTTCTCTTTTTGAAGTTTCAATTTCACAACAATTTTACAACTTTCCTTGTATAGGGCATTATAAGCATCTTGTAGATTATCTTCATTTTCATATTCACTATTCAAATTTTCTTCACTAGTCGAGTCATCATTATTTGAAAAAGTGAATTTGGCTAGAGTCATAAGGGCCTTAACATCACAACCTGACTTGGTGTCAGAATTTTCTGATTCAGAGGAGGCTTCAGAATCAGAAGACTCGTCCCAAGTAGCCATCATACTTTTCTTTTTTGACTTGCCCTTATTAGGACATTTGTTAGCCAAATGCCCATACTCATGGCAGTTGTAACATTGACTGTCTTTTAATGATTTTCTTGATTTAGGTTTAGGTTTCTTTTTATCATGTGCCTTTTGAAGATCAACCCTCTTTTTACTTTTAAAAATCTTATAAAACATTTGTTAGCCAAATGCCCATACTCATGGCAGTTGTAACATTGACTGTCTTTTAACGATTTTCTTGATTTAGGTTTAGGTTTCTTTTTATCATGTGCCTTTTGAAGATCAACCCTCTTTTTACTTTTAAAAATCTAATAAAACTTTTTTGCCAAAAGGGCCATATCATCTTCAGAGTTTTCTAAATCAGAGTTTAAATCATTTTCTTGAAAACCATTTTTAGAAGTTTTTAAGGCAATAGATTTACCTTTTGGAGTTTTAAAGGTTAACTCATAAGTCTGTAATGAGCCAACTAATTCCTCAACCTTCATATTGTCCATATCACGAAGTTCCAGATTGTTGTTACTTTAGAATTGAACCGTTCAGGAAGTAAGCGTAGTATTTTAGCACATATCTTGCTTTCAGGGATTTTATCACCTAGACCCCATATAAAGTTTACAATGTCATTCAATCTAGTATAGAAGTCCATGAACAATTCATTTTCTTCCTTACAAATTTCCTCAAATTTAGTTGTGAGGATTTGTATCTTAGATTTCTTGACAATTGAAGTACCCTCGTGTGTCATTTCCAAAATATCTCAAGCTTCTTTTGAAGAATCACAGGATATAATTCTTTTGAATTCATCCGGTGATAGTGCACAAGTAATTGCATTTAGTGTTTTAGCATTTGCACTACTCTTATTTTTCTGAATTGTGGTCCAAGAGAAATATGGTGTAACTCTCATAGATTTTGAACCATCAATCCCGGTTACTTCAGTGGTAGGAGAGATCCATTCATTCACTATGGCCAGCCACACACTTTCATCTATAAATTTTAAGAAGATTCTCATCCTGGCTTTCCAATAAGCATAATTGGAGCCATCAAAGGGTGGAGGCCTAGTGACTGATAGGCTATCAAAATTTGACATCTTAAATATAGCTTAGATCGTTAGCTCAAGAAATAAATCCAAGAATAAATAATTAAAAATGAGCTATTAAGCTTTGATACCACTTGAAATGCCCAAGCTATATGTCCTTGGGGGGGGGGGGGGTTGTGAATAGGACTATGCCAAATTTTAAGATCAATATAACAGAATTAAATGAAATAGATAGCCAAATAAAGAAATACAATTCGCAATGCTGATATGAAAGGCACCCACAAAATTCAAGTCTTGAGAGGTTGATACAAACGTTGTTCTAAGGACAACCTTATACCAAAAACCAAGGGTTTATGGTAGGACAACCTGATTTCTAGAAAAGTCTTTGTATCAAGAACTCAAACTGAAGAGACATAAATAAATGATCTCAAAACTAATAGAGGAATAGCAAGAAATAAATTCTAAACTATTACAACATTCACATCCACATATACATCCCACAAATGAATAATCAAAGATAGGAAAATAAAGCACACATCCACACAACACAAAGAGTTATAGTGGTTCACCTATGTGTACACCAACTGTTCAACAATAGCCACACAGCTACTCCACTCCTAATATCCTCACATAGGGGATATCAGCGTTCACTATCAAAGATAAGTTTTCCAGGTTCACCTAAAACCTTCAAATTTGTGTTTTTCTCTGTGGGCTTATACAATTTAAAAAAAAACCTCACTTCTGAGTTTTCTTGGCTCTCCTCAGATAACCACTACAATGAGATTTTTATGGTAAATCTAAAAAAAAAAAACCAAATAAAGTAAATTACACAAAATGTAAAATACCTGAATTTCTTCTTTGTTGTAGTAGCCCGAAAGAACCAAATCAGAGTAGATATTCGAATGTCCAAGTTCAATATCCAATAGTCACTTTACAATGGTTAGTAGAGATTCGAATGTCCAAGTTCAATATCCAATACTCACTTTACAATGGTTCTAGGTTCTAATTGATTTAAACCAAATGGGCTAGCTTTAATTAATTTTGATTCCAGAAAAAGGAAAACAACACTTCCTCTTTTCAGATCAGGTTGGAATACAAGAAACAAAATCAATTTAAAAAGTTAAAGAAAGAAAATATTAAATATGCACACTTAGCTTAAATGGAGCACAGACTTATCTCTCAGAAGGCTTAATTAAATTAGCTTGAATTACTTGTTTTATTATGAGATTTTTGCTCTATTTATAGGTGAGCAAATCATGTCTTCGACTGATCCATAAGTCGCTACGACTGGTCGTAGGACCAACGGAATTTTGAAAAAATCGAACGCGATAAGATAAGGCAGTTTCACGACTGGTTGTAGGTAGTCTACGACTGGTGGAAGGACACCTTCGACTGGTCGAAGGTTGATCACGACTAGTCGAAGCAAGTCGAATTTCAATGCTGTAGTTTAAGTCGTAGGTCTATGACAGGTCGAAGAAGCAGTCGACACTGTTCATACGACTAGTCGAACAGACCCCAGGATTGGTTGAAGCTTAACAGAAAATTTTAAATTTTTGCAACAAACTTACCACTGGTCCAGACAAATCCTAGACAGGTCAAAGCAGTGCTAGGACTAGTCGAACAAAGTCCAGGACTAGTCTTAAAATAGACCAAACTCACTTATATAAAACATATGAATTATGTATCTGAAATGACCTACTCTAAAGGTCAACCTAAGGTCAAACATACCTTAATAGTGAAGTAAGGACATTGAAATTTAGACGAGTGACCTTGAGCATAATGAAGCTTAAGATCTTGATGTAGCTTGAACTTGAAAGCTTCTTGAGATCTTAGCTTGAACTAAGTCGAACATTCTCACATTCTCGAGTCTTGACTTGTGAACATTGCTTGTCACACTCTCGAGTCTTGACTTGTGAACATTGCCTGTCTATCGAAGCTGATCTTGTGAGACTTTTGTCTTGACTTGGCATATCATGAGTAGAGCTTTGTTCGTCACATATGCAAGCTTCATAACAAGATACATACAATGTCTTTAGCACCACAAATTTGACAATATAGTGAGGCTATCAACTATAGCACTTAAAAATTGATGATCTAATTATTTTAGGATATCATTAGTGGTCATGTGTCCAATAGGTTAATAGTCTAGTGATACACGTGTTACACATGCACCAATGAGAATGATTTTAGATGCAATCCAAGGTCTCACCTTGGATTTAAAACCCCCTGATTGAGGGGATTTGAAACTCCCCTCCTCTCTTCACGGTGCTAAACAACCCAGGGGATTTAAAATCCCCTCAAATCCATGGTGCCGAATGACCACTTATGTTTGTCATAAATTTCTCGGCACAGAAATTTATGGGGAGATTTTCAAATTTGGAGGTATTAATAAAAAGATCTTGTAAAAAATAAAAATAAAACATAATTTTAACATAATTAAAATTTATATAGGAAAATTCATAAATATTTAGTATTTTTCATGATAATATTGCTATATTTATGAATCTCCAAAAAATTTTGAAAATTAGAATAATATCATTTTGCGTATTTTTCATGATATTAAAAAAATCTCAGCTATGTTTACGGCAGTGATCCCACCTAAACCCAGTCAATCATTTTGAAAGCAAAAGCCACTCTCATTTTGAAAGCAATTAAAGACAGATGTGGGCCCTTTGCGGTTCAACAACTAACCATGGAAAGGAACCATGTCCACATACCAGCTAACTAGTGAGCTCCATGTCATCATGAACCCGCAACCATGCCCAAAGCGTGAGACGTGTATGGCCATCGATGGGCACGACTTGAGTTTGGTAGATGTTAGTTGGACCACATTGTTCATGCTGGGACATTTGTGAGTCCCTTACCAAACCATTATGGTAAATAAACATTTGGGTAGGCCCTAGTGAGGTTTGGCTGTGGGTGTCATTATCTAGAGGCCGAGGTCTCACGTTGAATCATATTTTAGCTGTATTTGTTGTAGTTTATCATGAGTTGTCGGTGGTTACGAATAATCACTCTTATAGGGTGAATATAACCATCCCATCCATGGCTTGAAAAATGAATGATCATAAATAAGAAGTCTAGTTTATATATGGACTGGATCATTCTCGTGATCTTTGCTTGAAAGCCCTGGAAACATGTTCTACACACAACTAACACAACTTAGCTTGATACACGAGATTCTCTAAATTTCCTAATACACATAGTTCTAACTTATAATGGTAGAAGCGCACATGATTATGAACTGATCACAATTAGCTTTGTATAAGCAAAGCCCTAATGAATGAGTTCTTGGCTTTAAGGTATTTGATGTACCTAATATAAGCAAAAGACACCAAAGTAGTAAAAAGGGATTTGAGATCCAATCCAATTTTACGTTGATTTGATCTCAACAAATGTTTTGCCAAAAATATATCTTGTCCATCCAACATGAGGGCCAAGCTTTTATTTCTTTATTTATTTTTATTTTCTTCTTTTAGGTGGATCAGTTCCACTTGTTGCTCATTTTCAGTAATTTGGTCATGTTGTAAATCTAGGTGTACCAGAATTAAATTTACGGCTGACTTCGAACCAAACAACTATAACCACAAGCACTGAGGTAAGCAGATACGTAATATACGATCGATATTAGCTAACTATTTAGCTACTCACCCAATGTGCAAATTAGATTAGGTGATATTCAAATGGTACGGTTCATCCTATGATGATGGATTATACATTTGCCTTTAGTACAAAAGGACTTTTCAGTATAAATAAAAGAAAAATGAGAAAGAAATTCTTACGGTAGGTCATAGAGAACAACTGCGAAGCACCTTCCTAAATGGGGAATTAAATCAGACGTATGAGCGTAGACCCAAATTACATTTAAGATTATCAGCTACTTGATTAACCCTATATTATGAAATGTAAACAATAGGTGAAAAGTAAAGGATTTATATTAGGAAATGTAATTTACTTGGTAGAAAAGTAGAGTGATTACATTAAGGAATGTAATTGACTTATAATTGAAAGATGATGTTTAGGTTTGATTAGGTTGGCATGAGACACATTTCTCTGCTAATTTTCTTTGCTAGTTATAACCTTCACCTGACCATCTAGATCATTATCATGTTCTAACTATTACTATAACCATTTAATACTGTCACACCCTAAACTCGGTGAACGGGCTTACAAAATTCTTGAGCTCCGAATCTGGTGGTGACAACTGAAAGTGCCCTTGTATGTTAATATACGTGATTGTCGAGTCTGTATTTAAGTGAGCCCTAAGATGAAGACATCAAGACTAAGACTCTTCAAAGATGGAGGCATACAATCATGCTCAACAGGTATACTAAAGCCTCATCAACCCACAACAAACCCTGACAGGTATATGCCCCCCATAAAAACCCAACTTACCCTAAAAACTGTTTCAAAACATCTTTTGGTAAGTTTGAGTTAAAATCGCACCTTAAGTATTGTTGGAAGAAAGAAACAGAACAGGAAAATCATGTCCCTGTCGAGTGCATCGAGTTGCAATCGAGGACATCTTCGATGCCATTGAATACACGTTCATACTATCCAGCAAAAAAATGAAAGAAATGTTGAAATCATTGATTGCATCGAATGTTGTTCAATGACATTGAAACCTATGTTTCGATGACATCAAACGCATTTCGATGGCATCGACCTTGGGCTTACTTCTTCCAAAATTTAAAAATACTCTAAGTGCTCCTTGATAATATCGAACTCTTTTCGATTGCATCGAGAGTAAGTTATCAATGGCATCAAAACTAACTCCAATTTGTCCAGCAACCTTTTTAGGAAAAACTATTTCCTTCGAGTACATCGAAAACCATTCAATGCTATTGTAATTCAAAATTCGATGGCTCAAAGGTCTGTTCGATGGCATCGAACAAAGGATAAAATTTACCAGCAACCTTTCTGTACTTTTTAAAAAGAAATCTCGATGGCATCGAGACATCCCTCGATGGAATCAAAGTGCACGTCAATGACCTCGAAGGATGCTCAATGAGATCGGGCAGAATTTGTCCTACACCCATTTGAATATCAAGTGTAGGAAGTTTATGCAATCGAAGAAGGTTCAATGGCATCGATAATGTTAGATTTCTACCCTTTTTTTACCGTCGGGATTTCCAATCTATAAATACACTAAGCTTGCTTCTTGTAAAATGAGATAGAACTTAAGATATTTTGAGAGAGTTGATTCAAAGATTAACACCCACTTCCTCATTCCCTCTTTCCCATTAGAGTTCATCATTAAATCTTGGCGTAAGCATTAAATCATTATCTTATCTACTTAGATTGAATTATGAACCTAGCATTCAATGAGTATACAACCATCCTCATCATAGGTAAATCCTAGTGTTGGAACTCTTGAATGTATAGCTCATGGGAATCTTTTCTATGTATCTAAATCACATCTTTTAAATAGAGAAGAACAATAAAACCCTAAACCTCACACCTTGGATCATTCATTAAAGCATCAGAAGCGGTTGTTGTTCATGGGAGCTGAAGATTCTTCATCAACATCGAAGACCTTCAGATTGTGCGAGAAAGGGACTCACTCACTTATTTGTAAGTATATTGAGTCCATTGAGTCTGAAGCCCTTTCCTTGTGTTGGATTGGGATTCAGAGTTTAAGTGACAAACTCACCAAGACCTCATTATAGGCCTCCGACGAGAGAATATGTGGTCCTTGTGTAGGACGTGTTGCCCTATGTAGGCTCCCAACCATGTCCTTGTGTAGGACTCATTGCCTTATGAAGGCACTTAAGGGAACCTTGTGTAGGTCCCTTAGTTAAGCTTTTGTAGGTTGTGAAGGTTCATGGTTAATCTGATTTAAAACCATTAGATAGTGAAATCCGATACATTCTAGGAGAGAGTGCGTCCGTCAGGAGTGGAGTAGGCAAGTAGCAAAACCGTTATATATGATTGTATTTGGGATTGCTTTGTATACATTAACCTAGTTATGCTTATGTCTATCAAATGATTGTTATGATGTATGATTTAGTAAATGTATAAGTATTGATAGGAATCACATCCCACACACTATCACATACACTATCCTTATATGCTTGTTCTTTACATGTAAATTTTGTGTAATCCTATGTGATTTTGGACTCTCTATTGGCCTGAATGCCATAGAGTTACTTTGCCTTACTCATCTTAATTTAAGTGAGGCATTGATTGTTCTTACAGGAAAAGAAATTTTGAAAAGTCCTATTCACCCCCCTCTAGGACATTTGGACATACTTCATACTTTAGTAATAGCGGTTCTACCGCAATTTCAGTTAATATCAAAGCAGGTTCATCTTAAAGGGTTTAACGACCTAGAGGGAGATCCTAAACTGAAGTAGGAATTATGGCTAAAAGAGAGGGAACATCGGTCTCTCGACCTCCTATTTTCAATGGCTCAAATTATGCATATTGGAAAACAAAAATGAATTATTTTCTACAATCTTTGGATCATAATGTTTGGAAAATTATCGAGAATGGATATGTGCCACCAACCGAATAAGCTATATTAGAAAATGGAACAACCATCACTAAACCCAAACTAAAAGAAAAATGGACGGCTTTTGATAAAGAAAGTAAAACAAATGAAGCAAAAGCTATAAACATCATTTACTATGCAGCTTCTGAAGAGGTATTCAATTAGATCAGTATGAGTAAAACCTTAAAAGAAGCATGAAATTTATTGGAAACCACCCCTGAAGGAACCAGCATAGTAAAGAGATCAAGGTTGCAATTCTTGACTACTAAATTTGAACACTTGAAAATAGAAGAAGATGAGACCTTTATGAAGTTGTTTGCAAAATTAAATATCATATGCAACTCCAAGGGTGGACTTGGAGATACAGTTCGTGTACCTAAAATATGTAGGAAAATCTTAAGATCACTGCCAAAACGGTTTAACTCCATAGTCACCACCATTGAAGAATATAGGAACATTGATGAGATGAAAGTAGGAGCACTGGTAGGTTCTCTGCGAACTTTTGAACTACATCTTATAACACCCACAAAATCCAAAAATAATTTTCTTAAAGCCTCTAAAAACATAACTACAATAGAGGAAGAAGATAGTGAGAAGGAAGATGGAGATGAAGAGGTTGCCCTCTTAGGGAAAATGTTCAAAAGATTCTTTAACAAAAACTGTGGAAAATGATACAATAACAAAGGAATTCATTTAGACTGTAAACACCCAATAGGCAAATCTTTCAACAAGTCCAAAGAACTCCAATGTTGCAACTGTAGAAAATATGGTCACATTTCTATGAAATGTCCCTCAAAGAAATCTAAGGGAAAGGCTATGGCAGCCACTTGGGATGACACTGATGACTCAAACTCAGAAACAAATGAGTCAGAAAGTGATGGAGACCAAAAGTCATTGAAAATACTCATGGCCTCCACCACTACTGTCATTCCCAAGGAATTAGAAGAGGAAAGTGAGCTCGATCTTGAGAGAATTAAAAATGGAAGAGGAATTGCTGTTAGAAGTATTACCATTGAAAATCTAATAAAGAAAATAGAGCTTCTAGAATCAAAAGTTAAGAAACTGAAAAGAGAAAATAGAAGTCTGAAACTAGAAGTTGAAAATTCAAATCATATAGCAGAACTAACTCGCAAATTCACTTAAAGTAATGAAAAGTTAGAAAAAATTCTATGCATGGGTAGAAACTCAAAAAACATGAAAGGCCTAGGATATGAAGTAGATAAATCTGACTCTTCCTCTACTTCATCAGCGATGAAAAAAATTCAACTAAGTCAAACAAGAAAATTTTGATTAATTCATCTTGCCATTATTGTGGAAAAATAGGATATTACAAAGGTGAATGTCCTACGCGTAGACATCCTCACCTCACTTCCAGGTCAAACAATAAACCCAAACTCAAATCATCTGGAAGTCACTCTGAGAAAGAATCTTCCTGCTCAAAGAAAGTAGTTACCAAGTGAGTAACGCAAAACAAATACAATTGCTCTAAGAATAATGTAAAAGTGAACTCAGGCTCCTGTAATGACTGCTCCAAGTAAAACAACCAATGACCATGACCCATCTTTTTTATATGCACTATAATGGGTCAGGTACTTTGAAAGAGAGCTATAACAAGAAGAAGTGAGCAAAAGAAGAATTTTTGAGTAAGGATTAACTAAAAGAATTGGTCAAGGTGTAAAACACAATCTATCAAGATTGACTCAAGGATTTTGGAAAGCATAGGCAAATGAATATAAGTCTTTTTTTAAAGAACAAATTAATGACAAACCACTTGACTAATAGTCTATTCACAAATATGGAGTTTGTTGAGATTCATGTAATACAAGAAAACTTTATAAAAACTCAGCTTCTCCATATGATTTACGTATCATGCATGTTTTTGGAATCATTACTGAAAAACATATTAAATGTTTTGATGCCTAAATTGGACCAGAAAAGGTTGATCTCCATGTAACAATCAATACAAAGAAGAAAACAAAAGATCGAAAATCACCAAATGAAGATTATGAAATCTATGGTCCATTTATTCTAAATGATTATATTTGAGGATCTATAGCCTCATCATTCTTTTTGAAGATATGCACATTCTATTCTTCTTTTTTATTTTTCTTTTAATGTGCGAAACACTGATGAATTGATATATAGAAGTGTACATCATTTTAGATAGGTTGGCACAAACTGAACTGATAAAAGAGCTATTTTTAAACTATTTCGATGGAATCAAGGGACATTCGATGTCCTCGAACCACTCTCGATGGAATCGAACACTACTCGATTGCATCGAAGATCTTTGAAATCTCTTTGACCTATCTAGACTCTCTTCGATAACATCGAACATGGTTCGATGGAATTAAAGTATCTTCTTCGATGACATTGAACATACTTCGATGACATCGAACATACTTCGATGGAATCGAAGAATTAGGGTCTATAAATGCGGCATGGATGGGAATTTCTTTTTCACCCATTCATCCTCTTCTTCTCGAGTCGTCTCGGCTTGCAAACACTGGTGAACCTCCAAACGACACATTCTCATGTCTATTTGAGCTTAAATCTTGGTAAGTTATTCCTCATAGTCTAAATCTAGGGTTTATCTCTCCAAATCTTATTCAATTGGTTATCATTTGGTTTGCTTTGGTCTTTCCAAATCACTAGTCTTCCCTTGAATATACTGTTCATTATTAGGTTTGCTCTAAAATGCGGAAGGATAAAAGCACAATGGTCCAAGGAGAACTGTCACGGGAAAAACGATCTAAAACAGTTTCCCGGAGAAAATTAGCATAACCACCAGCACAAATGGACTCTTCTCCACCCATGTCTCCACGGAGAAATGATCCAAAACCAGAAATTCAAATTCTTGTTGAGCCACCACCACCAAAGGCACTTTATGATAAATTTAAAGTGAGAAAAATGGTCTATGAAAGACCAGTCAATAGAAAATGTTTAGAGCCCTATGGGAATGTGCCAATTCTTGAGGTTGTGGGGTGGACAAAAGTTTTCGATTTTGGTGGGGTCACTCAAGATGAACATGTATTTAGGTTTCTTGCGTATTGTCACTCACTTGTTTCTAACCCACCATCACTAGATATCACTATTAGTCAAACAACTACCCATCTCACTCCAGCTCTAATTAGTCAATATATTGGAATACCTACCAAACCTCATGTATTTACAGAATATGATTTCATTTCTTTCAAAATTTGATCTAAAATCACTTGATATATCTGTAATGGCAAGAACATTCCCTGGCATGAAGGGCCGTGGATCTCACATGTCTCCTAAATTCCGTATTCTTCACAGGATTTTTAGTTTAAATGTCTATCCTAGGGGTACAAACAAATCAGATCTCACTCCATTTATGTTGGGTATACTTGATGCTGACTATCATGAAGTACAACTCTGTCTGCCAGCTCTTATCATTGATTAGTTGGCAATCGTTGTTCAAGGCACCAGAGATACTTGTATTCCATTCCCTCATCTTATTTGCCTTCTATCTTGGCATGTGGGGCTGCTTCCCACTACCGATCGCCCAAGACCTCCTCCCAAGTTCATAATATTGAATATCAAGAGAATTGGTCTATAGGATACACCAACCTCCTCCTCAGCTCCTCATCACGATGACACCATGGGAGAAAATGAAGCTAAGGCAGCCGAAACAGAGGCGATGGAGACAGAGGCTGTTGAGACAGCCAGTTAGTGATGTTTCATACATGCCGGTTACTCGCACCTGCCGTCATGTTGGTCAACAGGAGAGTCGAGCCTCAATCCTACATCAGCTTCGCCAACAGGATGAGCTCTTGTCACAATTGGAGCAATGCAGAGAGGATTTGAGAGAGTGGAAAACGAAATTTAGGACCTGATATGTCACGCCCCGAACTCGGAGACCGGGCTCACAAAATTCCCGATCGCCGAATCCGGCACCGACAGCCTCCGTAGAACCCCATTCTCGGCTCCCAGCGCCCATACGCCGGTTAGATCGATCTGGGATGCTACAAGGAGGATTTCTAATAATCCATTTGATTTGTAATGAGCATAACCAAGCATAACCCACGAACAATAACCACAAGAACACCATCACAAAATCCACTATGAATAAAAACTTTGAATACAGTGCGTAGAAAGGGAAATACAAGGTAGTGCAAATAATAAAAACTCCAAAAGCTCGGCGGCACGCTCCAATCAAGCGCGAGACTACAAGCGCATCTCACAGGCGTCACCTCACGCATCAATCGTGCATAAACATAGAAAGCTTAGAGGGCGGTGTAAGTGTGTGTGCGAACGTGCTCGAATGCAATGCCTAGGAGTAATGCGAAATCATGCCGATGAGTACGAAATGCAACTAGTCGTACTAAGGCTATGCGGTACAAGATGTGAATGCTTGCATCGGCCATACCAAGGCCATGCGATGCAATATGTAAGTCAAGCATGTCAATCCTCATACCAATGCTGACTCCTCACTAGAGCATCAAATCGTGGTTCTCGGTATGGATAATCAGGGTTCGGTACACTCCAAATGGCACTTGTCTCTCTCCAAGTAGCACGGTCAAGTGAGCGTAAGAAACCTCACTATCCGCACAGGCCAATAGTCAGCCAATACCTATCCGAAGCACGTCGATAGCGAACCCATTTCCGAGCTGGTCAAACTCAGCCTAGTAATACCCCCTGCTCTCGGGCGAGTAAGGCCACCACTCCTTTCCAACCGACCACGACACAGTGGGAGACGCGGCCTCATGGTATTCGGCCCTCATGCGCTCATATATCCACTCGGTCTCGACGTTGGAGTCATCCTCTGGTACCATCGGGTTCAGAGACTCTCACCTAGGGATATCTATGGCGCCCCAATTGCTTGGAACAAGATTTTCCGGTATCCAACCAGCCAACCACGATATATCTGTGGAGGCTATGGCCCTGATGTCGCTAGGGCATATCTCAATCATACGGTATGCAAATGCATGAACCACTTACCAATCATGCAACCATCCTGCGTGAAGCATGCGCTCATGTAGGCAACACCGCCATCGGGGAGCCCGTAAACAGTCCCGCCCAAGGCATATGCTATGATCGATCATCTCAAGCATACATATGATGCGTATGATCATGAATCATGGGCCGTGCTAAACATGTTATAAAGCAATAAACTATCCTCTCAATGAAGATGGGCCTATATGGCCTACATGAAACAGATACGGGCCTATCAGTGGCCTTAGGGAGAGTTATAATGTGGACATCGAACCAACATTACTTGTACAATGTGGACGTCAAACCAACATTGTCCCCAAGGCTCGGCTCGCCTCAAATACCATTAAATAAATCCTGGTGGAATTACACATTGCAATGTGCCTTAGGTACACCCATGGGGCCCTAAATATATCAAATGGGTCGTATCTCATAGGCCTTATATTCATCAAGTGGGCTACCTTAATAAGCCTCACCAATGGGCCTTAGGTACATTGCAATGGGCCATCACCCATGGGCCTTGCATTCATCACAATGGGCCTCACAACATGGGCCTTATACAAACCCAAGTGGGCCTCAACAACGGGCCACACATACATCAAATGGGCCTCATAACGTGGGCCTATATATATCAAGGTAGGCCTGAACAACGAGCCTATGAATACAACAAGATGGCCTACATCCATGGGCCCATGAATACCAGAGTGGGCCTTAATGAGGGGCCACAATTACATCAATTGGGCCTAAGCACACTAGCCCATATGCATCTAAGTGGGCCTCAATAGCGGGCTTACCATAATGTTTATTTTCCTAACCAATCCGTTTATATGGTCATATGGACCAAGGCCCACCATAATGTTTACTTTTCATCCAATCTATTCATAAGGTCATGTGGACCAGGGCGGGGCCCACCAAAATGTTTATTTGCCACCCACCCTGTTCACAGGGTCTCACGGCTAGGGAGGGGGCCCACCAAAATGTTTATTTTTCTATCTGCCTGTTGATGAGGTCACACAGACCTAATGGCCCACTGAAATGTTTATTTGAAATCCAACCAATTTACAATATCACGGACCAGGGCCCACCGTGGTATTTATTTTCCATCAAACCTGTTCACAAGGTCACACATGACCTGGGCCCATGATCAGGGGTCCCACCGCGAGGTGGTTCACAAATCCAACCCATACATTATGTGTGTCCCACCTATTTTCATTTAAAATTCGGTAGGCCCCACCATGTGTTTTTATATGATTTAGGCATGTCTTCACATGATTTAGATGGTATGGCCCACGAGTTCAGTATCGGCATTTTTGGGTGGCTCATGGCCGGGGGGGAGGCTACCCAATGCACGGGGGCGATGCTCGAAACGCATCACGGTGGGGGCCCACAGCTAGAGCCGTGAGGCCCAGCCACCCGTCCGCTAGCACTTGTGAGGCGTGGCACAAATGAAGCTACAAATGTTTAAATTTTATTTTTTTTTTTAAATGGGGCCCGCATCGGCAAGATCGAATCACCCACCCATTATATGTGTCCTACAAGTCTGGCCGTCTAGACCAAATTTCACCATCCAAACTCCGGTGGGTCCCACCAAGTACTTTTATATGTTCAGGCATCTCTTCACATGGTTTTAGAAGGTATGGCCCACCTGGTGATCAGATCACCTTGAAACTCTGGCTCAACGCCTAAAATGATCTGAAGATCAGAATGGACGGTGTGGATCAGTATCATACATCAAGGTGGGGCCTGCATGAGCAGCCTACACTAAAAGTAAATTTTTTTTTTTTGCCTGTAAACGTCCCTCACGTCCAGCGTCTCTGGACGCTGGACGGTATACACATGACTCATGGTGGGTCCCACGTACACGGACCTCATGGTGGGTCCCACGGACACAGACCTCATGGTGGGTCCCACCCACATTAGCCACCCCGACTAGGGATAGATACCAAGGCCTCAAGTGTAGAAACGAGGTATATCCACACAGTCTACCAGTTGAGCTATGGATCAGGGTGTTTCATGGTGGGTCCCACCATTCATGATGGATGGTATAAATGAAACTCTAAATGGTGGGGCCCACCACACCCAATGGGTAAAAGAGAGAAGAAGAGAGAGAGAGAGAGAGAGTGACGGTGAAGGAGGGAGGGACCCCGCCACTAATGGGCCCTCCCTTAAACAATACAAACATCATGTGGGTCCCACAACAAGTGGGCCCTTAAAATTAAAAGCAACGGTATTACACCCACCTTGTTGGCCTCCTTCTTGCTCCCTTAAACTTGTAAGCTCCTTGCCTTCACGTTCAATGGTGGATGATGGACTTTTAATGATGTGGATGAGAGATGAGAGGGTGGGCCACACTTGGAGTTTTGGGAGAGGGAAAGAGAGAGCTTGGATTTCTCATGGAATTTTCCATGGGATTTTTTTTGAGAAAAGAATGAGGGAGAGATAGAAGTAATGGAAGGAATGGGTGGAGGGAATGGTGTAGTTAATGAGGCATGGGTTTGTTTGATTTTTTTGTAAAATTGAGGAATGGTTTGCTTTGAAATTTTTGTAAAGGAGATATGGTAATGGAAGAGAGAGTGGACTTTTGAAAAAAGAAGGATGGGTTATGTGTACTTGTTGTTGGGTGAGGTGGCATGGAGGTATGGTGGTGTACTTGACTTGATTGATGGGACATCTCGTAGAAATTCCCTCGAAGTTTGCAACGTGCGGTGTTTCTTTGAACCGAACGCTGACTGACATCTTCCCACCTAGGTATCGGTTCGATGCGCGAGTCGTGGCGTTGGAACCGCGGCGATGGTGTGATCGCTAGGATACAAGTTTCGGATCGAGCCGCCTTCGGTAGGAAGGACTCGGCTTAAGATCGCGCGCAACATCGGATATGAGTAGAGGATTGCCGGAATTCGACCGGTAGGATCACGGAAGCCTACGAAACTGTACGGACTAGGGTACGGGTCTTACATGATAGCAGCCCCATCACATGCCGACGTGATAACACCGTACTACACAGAGTTGGTCCTACCACCTATGTTGATCTACTGATGGATATTTAGGGTCACAGGCTAGTTTATCAGCTATTTTTTGGATAAATGAGCCAATCTGATTAGTCTTTAGTTCTATATCTTTATTAGATTTTTGTGTACCCTTGTGGATGTATATTTATTTTAGAGGATGATACATTTTGTTTTGGGTTATTACAAAAAGACTAATTCTACTGAAATTATTGGAATATACGAGCATTTCTTCGATCCAGGCTCATGTTTTACATGAATGGAAGAAAGAAATATCAGATGTTCACATCCGCACAATACTTCTCTTGCTGAGATGAACAAATCGCAAGAGAAAATGCTATCGGATTTGATATTTTAACCTATTTTATTCTTATGTTTTTGTATACTTTATCTTGGAATCAAAGGATAAGAGGATGTAAATGAATTCAGAATCAATAAAACACATTACGATGATCATTCTCTTCATTCTTTTCTGTTATTATTGAATAAGATAATTCCCAAACCAGATACATTCGTTTCTTGTAAAAAAAAAATAGCGACTCCACTGGAGATTCTCTCTTTAATTATCTTACTCGATAATAACTTGGAAAACATATAAAGAATTTCATCACTGTTTGGCATCATGTAGATGCCAAAATGGCGACTCTCAATGGGAACATCCTCCCTTTCATCTCTAAGATAAAGTATATCCTTGTTTAAATATTAATTTGTTAATGTTTCATATTATCTTGACAGAAATTACAATATACTCAATTGCGATGGCAACTTCTGTAACCAAATTTTTTTTCTATTTCATACCAACTTTGTTCATCATAGAATATACTTGTGATCAATCTCTGAACCAAAAAGATCAATTGATCCTGAAGAAGCCGATCTTGGTCAAGCATAATGTCTCTCAAGTTACTAGCAGGGTTATATCCGTATCACCTCTTGCGCAAGACAAAGGAGAAGAATGGGTCATCGTTTCTCATCGAAGACCGAGAACTCAATCCCGCACAGCCGCAAAATTAATTCCATCATAAATGATCAAATGTCTAGTAATAAGAAATGCAGCTAAAAGAAATCCCGCACTTGTTCCTCCAACACTCTACCCAGGAAGATCCCCCTGCTCCCGAACATCACAAGATTTTCCAGCCTTGCCCGCCACAAATGTCTGATGGACAAGGAAAGGAAAGGATAAATCACCCGTAGAAGACTCACCATTTCCCGTATCTCCGCAGATGACACCTCTGCAAATTAGATCAAAATCAACTGAATCTTGCGGAAGTGTAAGAAAATTCAACGGGACTCCTCTCTTGTTACGCCCTGTCACTCTAATGCACTCTTATCCCATTCTGACAACATCTTCGTTAGGGAGTGGAGAAGCCACTGTATACATGGCAAGAATAAGTCAGGGTCAACCACCAACTGTTGATGAGCGTATGACTGAGATGGCACAAACTCAAAGGACTCTGATGGAAGAATGTCAAAGTCTTCGAGATGCTTTAGCCACCCTTGCTCATAACGTGGCTTAGGTCTTAGCCCCACCAATGATGGCTTCTATAAATAGACACGAACAACGACCTGAAGGTTCGTAACTACCAAGAACAGAATCACATGGATCTGCCCCTAGTATAAGAGCGATAACCCAAGAGGAAATATGACAAGTGGTTACAGAGATAGTCAGAGAACGAGAGCATACCGGGAGATTCCATTACAGAATGCCATATCCAAGAGAAGTTGAGGATATACCGTTCCCAGCCAATTTCAAACATCCCGACTTTTAGAAATTCAACAGGGATGGATCTTCGAAGGAACACCTCATGCACTTCATCACAATGATGGGTAATTTCTCCACTGTCTCATAATACTGCTTGTGATTATTTGGTTCTTCTTTAATAGGAAAAGCATTCTGATGGTATTCCAATCTGGCGTCGGAAATGATACGAACTTGGGAGCAGATGCAAGACGCATTTATGTCAAATTGCTTCTCATCAGACCGTGACGTCAGTATCACAGAACTAGCTTCTATATGGTAGAGAGAAGGCGAGCCTGTGGAAAAATTCATAGATAAATGAAAAACTTTGGGAGCTTCATGTAGACAACTGATCGAGGAAAAGGAACAGGTGAAGATGTGCTTAAATTCTATGGAGACAGGAATTGCATACAGCCTCACTAACGCTGGCGTAAGGACATTTTGTGACTTGGCTACGAAAGCCCATGCATTGGAGCTAATGACCAAGAAAATGCTAGCATTTCATTACAAAACGGGCAGAAGAGGACACGATAGGCTGATAATAAATGTCGTAGACCGAGAAAAGAGAAACGGTGTCCCTCGTGACAAAAGAGGAACAAAAAAAGGGAAGAGTTGAGCCGCTAAAGAGGAAGAATCGACGATAAAAGACCCAGACTCCTTGATTGTCATGAATGATTTGCGTTTGAAAAAGAAGATGTCATCCCCATGATGAATCAACTATTGAACACTGGTACAATAGAATTACCTCCGTCCAAACGTCCTAAAGAAGCGGTAAAGACAAAAGAAAGAAATTTCTGCCATTATCATCGTCTGTCGGGACACCCTATAGAAAACTGTTTTACACTGACATGCATAATACAAAAAATGATAAATAGAGGTGAAATTATAATAGGAAAAGAAAAAGAAAAGAGCAGAAGGCGGCAATAAACATGGTTTCTGCCTCGGAAATTATGCATAAGGAAAAGGACAGATGGAAAAAGAAAGAAGATTGTAGTACAAGTGGAAACATTTCTTCAGAACGAACAAGGAAAGCCGCAGTGATTACATTACGCTCAGGATAAAGAGTGACAAGTCCCCTCCAAAAATAGAAGTCTGAAACAGTACGAGAAAGAACATTCAACATACACAGTGATGACAAAAAAGAAGAAGAGAATAAGATTGAAAAAGTAACTTATGATGTGGTAAGCCACCTAAAAGGTATATCAGCTCGATTGAGTATATATGATGGCCCTCCAACTATTAGAAAGTTGTCGACACACTCTAATTCAAGCCCTATCTGATAATGATGTTACAAAAGCATTGCTTGTAGAGATGGAGAGTGCGGAGCAAGAAATACAGAATAGTTGCATGCCTATCATTTCCTTCTCCGATGATGATTTGACTTGCGATAAGGAGCATAACAGGCCATTGATGATTATGGGTCATATTCGCAGTAAAATAGGTTAAATGAATAATGTTGGATAACGGATCTGTAGTGAATCTGTTACCATTAACGGTGTTCAATGATCTTGGAAATCATCGCTCCCATCTACACCCAAGCGGAATGATGACACAAGGGCTTTAACAAGATGGGCAACGTGCACTGGGCAAGATCACATTAACCATGGAAATAAGAGAGTTAACGACAAATATTGTTTGTCATGTTATCAATGCAGTAACAACATATAACCTCCTCTTGGGTAGGCCATTGATGCATCAATATAACATTATACCATCAACTCTACACCAATGCTTCAAATATTGTAAAGATGAAATTCAGTACAAGGTGATGGCCAATACAAGACCATATACAGAAGCAAAATCTTTCTTCACCAATGCCAGCTATTATGATGGATTCACTGTAGAAGATAAGAAGAAAAATGATGAGAACAAAACCGTAAGAAATAGCCAGACGAAAACGATAGAAAATCAAGTTGCAAGGATAGAACTGTCCGGGATAGTGAACACAAAAAATAAATTCTATTTCATGCCAAAACACTTGAGACAACCAGGACAGCCTCCATTAACATTGTTATCGTCTGAACAGTTGGAAATCCTGCAGTCAATTTATATGGTGCCATTGCCATATACTGAAAGGAATAAGCCATTCCCGGTTATGCCAAAAAGGTTCGACATCAAATCTAGCTTAAAGAATCCCAAACTCATTGAGTTTTATGTACCATCCGAAGTAAAGATAGAAGAAACAAGTGATAATAAAATGAGCTTTGAAAGGTTAACATCCGAAGACTTGAAGAGGTACAGTTCCATCAACAAAAAGATTATGAAAAATAAGGGCTTTGATTGTGAAGAACCAATCGGGTTGAATAATGGAAAAGGAATCCAAATTCCGATCATGGTAAATGAAGAAAAATGAGAGAAATTCTATGGACTGGGGGCAGAACCTTCTCGAGCACAAGCAAATATGATTGCAGTGGACTCATTAATCATTGAAGGAACAAATCCTGAAATAATCAGACATCTTGAAATAGCTCCAAGACAGATGGAAGACGGGGGGTAACTGACAATTAACAGTCTACGAGAAATAAATTTGGGTACAGAAGAAGAACTGCGAAATATATTCATAAGTGTCAATCTCCTTGAACAAGAAGCCAATCAATATATAAAACTCCTGAAAGAAAACAAGGATGTATTTGCTTGGACATACACAGAAATGCCAGGTTTGGAGCCATGAGTAGCAATGCACCGATTGAATATCTCCAGAGATAAAAGGCCAATCAAACAAGCACAAAGGCCGTTCCATCTAAATTAATCCCTCTAATAGAGAAAGAAGTAAACATGTTGATCAAGGTTGGTTTCATCAGAGAAGTCAAATATCCTAAATGGATATCAAATATTGTCCCAGCAAAAAAGAAAAGTGGACAAATCAGGGTATGTGTCGACTTCGAAGACCTAAATGAGGCCTGCCCAAAAGATGACTTACTGCTACCGATAAGAGAATTGTTAATCGATAGCATGACAAAGTATGTTGTTATGTCTTTCATGGACAGTTATGCCGAATATAATCAGATAAGGATGGCTCCAGAAGACGAAGAAGCTATAGCTTTCAGAACTTCCCTCAAAATTTACTATTACAAGGTTATACCATTTAGCCGCAAGAATGTTGGCCACATAACAGAGAGCAATGCAAAATATATTTCAAGACATGATGCATAAGCATGTGGAATGTTATGTTGATAATTTGGTCGTTAGATCAAATGAACATGAAGAGCATCACGAACATCTGACCTCAATCTTTCGCCGTCTTAGAAAGAAACAACTAAAGATGAATCCAGCTAAATGCACCTTTGGTGTCTAATTAGGAAAATTCCTTGGTTTCGTTATGAGACATAGAGGAATAGAAATCAACCTAGGGAAAGTCAAAGCTATCCAGAACATGTCCTCACCAAAAATATTGAAAGAGTTAAAAAGCCTACAAAGAAAGTTAGCATATATTCGTCGCTTTATTTCTAACTTAGCCGCAAAATGTCAGCCATTCGCTCATCTAATGAAGAAAGGAATAAAATTTGCATGGGATCAGTAGTGTTAAAACGCATTTGACTCTATCAAGGAGTTACTGAAGCAGCCCCGGTATTAGAAGCCCCTGTGAAAGGCAAACCTCTCATTTTATATATCCTTGCAACTGAGAATTCTCTAGGAGCTCTATTAGCGTAAGTGAATGACCAAGGAAAAGAAATCGGGCTCTACTATCTGAGTCGGACTCTTACAGGCACAGAATGCAATTATTCACCCATTGAGAAAGTGTACTTAGTGTTGAGTGTCGAATATTGCATATTCTCCCCTAATTATATCTTAGTTTTATGATCATGATAATGCTTAATGGTATATATTATGCATGATTATGTTGCATGGTGAATCTAAGAGCTTGGATTGAAAAGAATGTTAAAAGCATGGATTTCTTGTTCAAGAATCACCAAGTGAAAAGATGGATCTTAGAAGACAAATAATGAAGAATTCACATGCCAAAGATCCAAGGAAATCAAGTACAAAAGCCGAAGAAAGGACTTGAAAGATCGCAAAATCTGTAGTAGAAAACAGACAAGTTCAGTCCGACCGAACTTGCACAAAACAGTCCAGCAAGAAACGATGGAATTCAGAAGCAAATTCAGTTTGACCAACAACCAATTCGATCCAAATGAACCCATGTTTGGTTCGACCGAAGGGAGGATTTGGTGCGACCAAAAGTGCACAAAAAGCTCTAGCGAAGAGCGATAAATTTTAGAGTTAATTCGATTTGACCGAAGATTAATTCGGTCTGACCGAAATTGGGCAACTGCTAAAACAGAATCCTTTCCAAATTTGAACTCGACTTCAGTCCGACCGAAGTGTAACGTAAAAAAGCTGCGAATTGCGTAACTTGACACAGTTTGTGAAAATTTCAAGTTGGTGCATAAGGTGGAGCTTCGCAACTATAAATAGGAGTCCCTAGGACGTTCCTATGTATCATCTAGAGTCTAAGAAGTGGAGCAAAAGGGTGGAGAGCCACTGCCAAGAGTTTTTCTTCTTCTTCCTTAGTTTGTTTTTATGTTTTATTTAAGAGCTCTTAGTTCAATCATGTATATGGTTGGCTAAACCTCTTAGCTAGGGCTAAGAGTGGAAGCTTGTAAGATGATTAGAATGCTTTACCTTGATTCATGTTTATGTTGAACTTCGTTGATTTCTAGTTGATTTTAAGGAATATTTTCAGTTTTCAATGGTTTATTGTGACTCAAATTATAGTAGAGCATATGATATCTTTGAATATTTTCTTTTCTTAATTGAGATTGTCAGATTGGTAAATCCTATTGTTTGACATTGTCTCCTGGGCATGGTTGGGTGATGGAATCCCTTCCAATTTTCACAATTCTCCTTCATTGAGACTGGATAAATGAGAAGTTCAGAGATTTGATCATCTCTCTTTCTAATTGGATAAGATAGGACTCTGATTCCAATTGGATCTCTTGAATCAAGTAAGGTAGCTTCCTAATAGCTACAAGTAGATCCTTGGTACCCTAGTTACCACCTTTAAATTCACAAGTTTTCATTACATCCTTCACAATTACTATTCCAATTATTCAGATATAGATTTAGTTCTTCTAGTTTTACTTCTAGTTACTTTTCAGAACCGTACAAGATTAATCCTTGTGGATTCGACCTCAGTCTCACCGAGATTATTACTACATCATGACCTTACACTTGAGATTGTGAATAAGTTTTTGGCGCCATTTCTGAGGACTACAATTGCATTTTTCTAAATTTAATTAGCTTTAGAATTAGGTTAAGATTAGGATTAACTTTCTGTTTTAGCTATAGGTTAGGAATTTTTTTGCTTTATTTATAAAAACTAACTTTGGTTTTCTGTTTTGTAGGATCTTAACCTAGTAACTCCTATCTCGTAACTTCGTTCTAACTCTCTCTCCCCTACTTTTTAACCGCTGTATTTTTCAATTCTTATATTTTAGGTTAGATTCTGAACTTGAAGGCTGAAAGTATTTCATGCTCAAGTGGGTTCCTGACAACACTCTACGTCTCTTGAGTGGAGGAGGATTAGTTAAAGGGTTACCTATCCGTCACAGGACTAGACACCATTTGAGATCCTCGGAGTTAATAGAAGTGATGGCTGCTAATCAATCTCAACCTCCAGTTGAGGAGCCCAGGATGAGAATGAGGTGCATCATACACCCCCGCCTCGTACCTTACGAGATTATTTATAACCGGCGAGGGTGAGCACACCTTCTTGTATGATTTTTTCAGAAAATACAGGAAATATAGATATCAAGCCAGGATTGATCCAACTCCTTCCAAAGTTTCACAAACTTGAATATGAAAGTCCATATCTACACTTGAAAAAGTTTGACGAGATAATAGCCACTTTGTATTTTCCTAATGTGTCTGAGGACACGATCAAGCTGAAACTATTTCTTTTCTCCTTAAAAGAAAAAGCTAAGACGTGGTTGCATTCACTACATCTATGATCTATTAGCAGATGGAATGACATGACAAGGGAGTTCATAAAGAAATTCTTCCCATATTATAAGACGAACACCATCAGAAACTCAATCATGAACTTCGCCTAAAAGGAAGATGAAACATTCTTCCAATGTTGGGAGCGGTTCAAGGATTTTGTCAGTTCATGCCCACAACACTATTTTAAAATGTGGCGCATAACAAATTTCTTCCATAAAGGATTGACATCTTCCATGCGCTAATTCATCGAGACAATGTGCAATAAGGAATTCATGAAGAAAGATGTCGATGATGTGTGGGATTGCTTTGACAAACTCGTTGAAACCGCACAATCATGGGACATCTCCCCAAGAACTATCATCACTTTTAAGCCTACTCAATCAAGGAGAAGGCAGAATATATATTTTGAAAGAGGAAGATGATATAAATGCTAACGTGGCTAGTTGTACAAGGAAACTCGAGGCCATGGAAATTAAGAAGGACAAGGCTAAGGAAGTTGTCTGCAGTATTTTTTCTTGTAACGTTCATACAATTGAGAATTATCTAACAATACCTGCTTTTCAAGAAATATTGAACGAGCAATCGAATGCCGTAAACAACTACTAAATGCCTTTCAAAGGACTCACTTCAAACACATACAATTTAAGTTAGAGAAATCATCCAAACTTTAGTTGGAGGAATGGACAAACTGCTACTCCTCAAGCGAAACCTCGAGATGAATCAGTTCAAAATCCCACACAAACTTAAGAGCTTATCCAACAAAGTACTCTTTAAGCTTTCCAAGAACTTACTAGGCTATACAAAAGATAAACTCACGTGTTACAGTTATGGATAAAGGGATCCTTCCAGCTCAACCTATCTCCAATCCTAAACTACAATATGGAGTTAGTGAGCTAAGCTCTTCAACTGTAACGCCCTAAAAATTGGGGGTCGAGCAAAGCTCAGCTCCCGAGTTCCAACACATCACTTATGCAACATAGATAATGATGATTATGATGAGAGCATTGAAACATGAATGAGATTATACCAAAACAGCATATCGTACTCCAGAGATAGTTAAATTGTAAGCGGAAGACTGTGATAGATGTATAAAATATATAAACTATGGTAAGTCTCCAGAGTGTGATAATGTTACCAGGTTAACAATTACAAGTTTGATTTTAAAATATACAAGATGACAAAGTGTAATGTCTTCTATCCCAAATACCATAGCCCCGTCAATGCAATACCAGGTCTACATAGACCTGCCAGAGAGTTACATGTAGGAGAACTCCTCCTCAACATCATAGTAGTAGTCCGGCTCTACTTCATAAGCATCGCCATCACCTGCAACTAAGACATTATGGTTGGTGTTGCAAGCACCATCCCGTAATGTGGGAGTGAGTAGCTAACTTAGTGGAATCATAGAGCAAAGATTAACATGTTATCAAATCAATCAAGCAATAATGATAAAGCAAGCAAATCAAACATTCTTAAATACTGTAATTAATGTAAGGATGAGATGCAATAATGATGCGTGCCCTCGCCAACATACTCCCTCGTGCCACACCATCTTACGTCCGTGGCATGCTTTCATCCCTCAGTGCTCCACATCTTTCAGGCATATGCAGTGCATATGAACATGATACCGAGTTGTTATTAGTCCTTTTCATACAGCAGTATTGGGAAATAGGGTACATCCCTTATATCATTCCCAAATAATGATCCATTCTAGGATCGTCAGTCCTAGATAATCTCATATGATGGTGCAGTTCTAGGTCGCTGCAAAGGGCTGTCAGGGCTATTACATGCACTCATTGCACCGCTCCCGTATCACCTTATCAATGTAGGCCTAGTTTATACTCTGTTACTATGGAAAGACTCATTGTCTCACTGCAGATTTAGAGTATGCTCCTGGTCACTACACCGGGCACGGTCAGGGCTATTAGGGCTGTTACACGCACTCGTTACATCACTCCCCCATCACCCATCAAAACAGTGTAGGCCGACAGCTTGAATTCAGTGTCCCATACCACCATATTCAGCTCACGAGTCTAGGTTGCTCACTGGTCACTACAGGGAGGTTTGTGGCCCCAGCGTAGGCCGACAGCTCGACCACGGTGTCCCATACCACCATGCTCAGCTCATGAGTCTTAGCGGATCGAGGTACCAAGGTTAACGGGGTTGCACTGGTAAGTTTAGTACCTTAGGTTCAAGCAATGGCGTCCAAACATGGTGAACATATATTAGACAGATCGGGTTACTTGACGAGCTCCACTAGCACGAGCGCACAACCAGCTAAACGACATGAAGTGCATAAGCACTCAGTGTGGCCTAACCACTGCCGACAACCGACGTGGGGCTCGGGTTCGTCAAACACGACCTTCGTGGCGAATGAATCTCAACCACGAACTCAAGTCGGTTGCCGATCGCCTGGACTATAATCATAGCCCCAATCACATTCAATCCTTAACCAGAAGCATGTAGAGTAAAGCAAAATAAACAAAGTAATTCAAGCATGTTAACAAACATGTCATAAAGCACAATATAAACAGGAAATACAAACACATATATGTCATAAGTAAGAGGATAAATTAAACAACCAACATGGAGGAAATCATACATATCACTAAGGTAGTTAAGAATCCTATCTCAACACCTACCTAAAGCACAATCATTTAAATACTTACTCACACAAGCATTTTCACAAACACTTAGAATACACTTATTTAACATGCATAACGTATATTAGCAAAAACATGTATTAGGGCGAATCCTTTCACCAAGTATTACACATATATCTAGCATGTACACACAATGATTAATCATGGCAAACACACTTTCAAAATTTGTATGTATATGGTATTTTCTACAAATATACAGAATACACTATACGCCATATTTTGAATATGTAACTGAATCGTAAAATGAACATCGCATTGTACATGTGAAATACAATCCAGATCATAAATTTATCATTATTTGACATTAAAAGCTTTGAAAAATGACAACCTAAGCATCTAAAATCCACACCTTACGCCGCAGAAGCGTAACAAACTCAACAAAGACTCTAAGTCTTCGTATACGAGGAATATCAACCTGTAATACAAGCTAGGTTAGCTATCTAACTACTAGCATCAATGGAAACCCTAAAACAAGTTAGGGTTAGGTCTTTCTTACCTAAGAACGAAGTTAGAATCATTGGAATGACGATTTGATAGTAGGAAAGAAGCACGTGGATTAGCAGAACAACTACTAAGAAGAACCTCTCACTCTTCTCTCTCTTTTCTCTCTTCTCTCTCCTAGGTTTTCTTAAATTCATATGGAATGAGAGAATGAGGTTTAAGGTCCTTATATAGGCCCAGAACTCACCAAATTAGACCCAGGGCCAAGGTATACTTAGGTTATGTCCAAATACGGATTGTTCCGTCTCAACGGAGCACTTCTGGAGCTCCCCCTTTAGCCAAAGGTTGGACTTAAGCTCACTGACTATAGATCTAGGTCGAGTTAAGTTTTCATTTCAATCAAGTTTCCAGATCGCACATGACGGACCAGTTTCAGTTCAATGGTCACAGAGTCTCGATCAGGTTTATAAGTACACAAACATGTATGGAAAATATTTTCTGATCTGAGGGTATATTTGGGTCAGATTTCGACGGTCTGATTGCTTATATTTGGCCCGCAAACATCGAGTCTAAGATTACTTAAATTTAATTTAATTTCTAAAGAAACCCAGGCTTTCTCACACTCCTCACTCCAGGCTCGAGCAAATAGTCGTGGAACACTATTCGGATTTGATTTCTAAGATAGTTGTCAAGCCCAGCAAGGCGGTCCTAATTCTATAACCTCATATTATTCAGACTTTCGATGTGCAGTCCAGATCTGGTACGGAGTTTTGTGATGCTCTCGAGAGCAGCCGAGTAATGAGATTGATCCTAAATTTTAGGGTAACCTAGCGTCACTGATTCTACAAGTTTTGTGTCTTGCAGATCGGATTTAAAGTGATTAGTACGGATTTCGTATGTGATCTAGTTTAGCACTTCGTTAACTTTGTCTAATTTCTAAAGGATTTAGTCCTATAAGATTTCTGTCTGAGGTGATACTCGGGCCTTTGGTAGTTTGTATAGAAGGTGGTTCAAAGAATTAACACTTGACTAAATCACACCCTAATTATAACAGAAGAAGGCCCTAGGGCAGGAGAGGCTGATGTTTCTAAATAACCTATTCATCGATGATTCCATAAGGTTAATGGTCAAAAGCCCATTTTATTTATGTTTACAGTAATTTTGAGTTTGAGTATTGTTCTTCATCACCTAAACTCTAAGATTTGTATCTAATGTAAAAGTACTTAGAAAGATTTAAAGAACGAGTTGGTGCGAGGTGAGATTTGTGAAGGAAAAGGGTTAAAAAGTGATTTTAGACTTTGGGATTGAGTTCTGACAAGTTAATAAGGTGTTCGGATCGACCCATTGCATAAAGACGTCTATCTCCAGGTTGGCAAAAATATAGGGTGTTACAATCTACCCCCCTTAAAAATAATTTCGTCCCCAAAATTGGCTAAGGGTAATAACTAAGGATTCTATTATTTCATTACCTAAGACTTATTGGTTTCAAATTTATATGCGTGGTCAGGTGTATCTTATCCATGCTAGTCTGGTACATTTTAGTCTTTATCCCCCTTAAAAATTATTTCTTTATCTCTTACTTATGTCCTGATAGTTTGCTACAATAGATTTCTTTCCCTATTTGGAGTCTTGACGACGGTTCCCAATAATTTAGAGTAAGATATCTATTTTCAATGTTTGACCAACATGGAGAGATAGTTGTAGTGGGCTTGATCCCGATACATCGATCATCTACCTGACCAGGGTAGAAGGCTCATCGTATCCCTTCTTAGTCCTGGTGGCTCCTGGTCTTTTGCTCGGTCAAGTAGTGAGTCCATTGGTAGTCGCCCGAGATTGAGAATTGGGTCAAGCCGCGAATGTTTCGCAGTTTATATTTCAGTAACACCATAGTCCGATCACTCTAAAAGCTTAGGGAATACCCATCACTGAAAGGGTCAAATTGCCTATTTCTAAGGTTGCCCTTTAGGTCTTGGTCTAAGAGAGTCCTCGTTATAATATATGTCCGAGATAGGGGTGAATCAATATCTTACTAGATCATCCTAAAACGGTTTCTCATAGTAGAACTTACTAAGGCTTCTATTATGTTCGTATTCAACGAGCACAGTTGTAGATACGTTGACCTTGGCTATTGTAATTCAGTTCGTACCCATTGTTAGGCCTATCCTGTAATATGAATTGGTTTACTACTTAAACCCTAATTGCTTTCCTTCTAGTAACTCCATTATTGACATTCTAAGGAGGATTCAGATCCTATTTTGTGACCTAACCTTACGTATCCTGGATCAATTTCCATTCGATCCTGTGCCAGTGGGCTATCGGCCCACCAAGTTTCTGTTGCGCCTATGAGTGGGTAGACGAGTATACGTGCCTAACTTGACCGCATTCATAACCTTTCTACTCCCCTTAAAATTGTTTCTACTCTTAGGGTTCAAGAATTTGTACATCGATCTGTATATCAGAACGAGTTGAAATTTGAGACCTATCCTTGACATGAAATGGGAATTACATTGGTCTGCCTTTCATCAACGATGTGTACTATGACATTGATACTTATGGTCATAGAAAGGAGCTAAAAATGATGGGTGTTGCGGTTAATTTTAGGGACGGGTGTGAATTTGTGGTAAGGTGCCTAATTCTACCAAGGAGTTTTGTCACGGGCCAAACTTATCCTATTTAATCATGTCTAGCTTAACAGGCAGACTATCTTTCTACATTCATATACACGTTATACATGCCAGAATGGTCTATGGTTTGAGGCCTAATTCCTAACTGTCTCTTGGCCATTTGAGAAATTTCTTATCTATTAGCTATATATTCCTAACACTTCTCAAGGATGAAATAATAAACTTTTAGTTGCAAGTGGTCGGGCCAACACGGAAGGAAAGTTATGTAGTGGGTCTGAATCGGATACATGGACCTTCTGCCTAGCTAGGACAGAAAATTTTTCGTATTAGTTCTTAATCCTAGTTGATCCCGACCTTCTGCTTGATCAGAGCATAGAGTTCATTGGTAACTACCAGGATTGAGAATTCAATTCAAACCGCGAATACGTCGCTTATATATAGTTCTCTACTCCGTGTCCCCAATTGTAATAAGTCTTTGGGAAGGCAAGTCTAAGGGGTGTATTGCTTTGACTTATCATTAATTCCAAGGGATATATAAGTTTTCCCTCTGCGTAATTAGTTTCTAATCAAAACAACCTTCTTAAGAGTTATTAAAGAAGTATATGAGTACCAAGGGGATTCAACAAAGGAACAGGGTCTCGTTCCAACCTAATCAAGCCAACTAACAAAATTTATCTTTTAATTATCTTAACATAATGAATCTTTTACATTCCTTTGTCTAACCAGTATCCTAGTCGCAACGTATGAGTAGTGGAAATCCACTAGTTGTGATCCAAAGTCTATGCTTCTACACTAGATGATTTTATACCATTTTTAATATAGGAAATTGTTTAATCGCTTAGGGTCAAACGTTGTCTGATTGGAATTGTGTTGCCCGAACTTGAATTTAACTACGCTCGAGCCCTACACACATGCTCATACTAGCTAAGAAGGTCCTAGGGTTCACGTTATCAATCTAGGGTTCATGTTATCCATTTGTTGGATTCCCATACTGTTAGGTCGTTCGAATCTAGGAACACCACTCTAGGTCCAAAACTCCGAGGGCCTATTTAGCCAGTGGTCTTAAGTTGTATTAAATGGGCTTGCATTGCTAATCCCACTTCGGGATTCAGGAGTGGCATGTTTGGTAGGAGGGTGGGAGGGGATTAAAATTAATTTCATAGGCTTTGGAAAATGAGTCTTGTGTTGGAAAGTGTGAGATGGGATTTCCAAATCCCATGATAATGAATCTCTAAGTGTACTTGGAAAGGAAAATTTTAGGATTTACTCTTAATTACATACACTCCAAACATGGTATTGGAAAACATGTGATACACCCAATCTAGGGACAATACCTTACACCTACCTTTATTGTTACCTTTACAATTCTATCCACCTTACTCACCTAATGCAGTTGGCCGAACGGGACCTAAATGTTCCAAACAAAAATTGCGGGTCTTGTGCTCAAATGAAAGGAATTGAAGAAGATAGAAGAGGGATTTGTTAGGTTTCGAAATCTTGAGCCTACATAGGATGTAGCCTTACATGGACCATGACAGAAGATGCATGTGAGCTAATACAATTAAGGCGTCAAACACTAGAACATACTACCAACGACTACACCACTAGGCCTATCAACATGAAAACACAAATATCCTAACGCAGCAACAAACAAACCAAGAGACAACGGCATGGATAACTAGGCGGACATCTAGAAAAATGGTCATACTAAGCTCGAATAGAGCCATGGAAAAGTAAAGAAAAGGGAGGAAAGGGGTCTTTAGGTCTCCACAGATTTGAGCCTCAACAGGGATTGTAAAGGCCCAAATGACAGGGTTCGAAGAAGGAAAGTGAAGAAAATGGATGGGTTAGCGAGCTTACACGATTTTGAGCTTCAAAGAGGGGTGTAGGAGCTTAAATGAAAGGGAATGGAGAGGGTAGAGGGTAAGTGTTGCTGCAAATGATGGAGGGGCATGGGTTTTAACAAAAAATAGTGAAATAGGCGATTGGAGGGAAGGTTTGAGAGAGAAAATCGAATTTTTGAAGAAAAGGGAGAGTTTGAAGTGGTAGTTTGTGAAGGAGGTACTAGTTTGGGAGGGTTTTAATCAACGGGCCACACACCAGGGGGTCACCCTAGGCCCCAAACACGATCGGCCCGACCGGTCCACCCGGCCGTGCCTACTGACCGGCGAGGGCCTCGCCACCTTCTGGATTAACCGGCGATGCCTCACCATTAGGGCGAGGTCCTCGTGACCCCTAGGCCCCAAAAAAGTATAGGTCCCACCCTGGGTCCTCCTGTAAGTGCTCCGTTTGGCTCCTGACTCCATTTGAGGTATTTTTGGGTCCAATTTGCAAACTGAAATGATTTTATTAGATGTGTAATATATGATTTTGGGGTAGGAGACGTTATTCTATCCAACTAACCTATTTATTTCATTATATTCCATAACTTGAATGGTCAAAAGTCTAATTTATACATATATTTACTATTTATAGTAAATTTTTATTTAAGTATTATTCTTCATCATTTATACGTTAGGATTTATGTCTAGTATGAAAGGACTTAGAAAAAGTTGAAGAATAAGGTGGTGAAAGGAGAGATTTTGAAGGAAATGGGTTAGACTTTAGGATTGAGTCAATATCTTGGTTGATAATTCATGAGAGTAGTGAGATTGATGAGGGATGTTGCTTATAGAGTAAGAGCTGGATGGATGAAGTAGAGATGTGCCTTTGGAGTTTTATGTGATAGCCGTATACCAAATCAACTAATGGGGAGATCTTCTAGGATAGCTATAAGACCATTCATGCTTTATGGACCAGAATCTTAGGCTGTCAACCGACAACATGTTCATAGGATGTGTAGTTGAAATGGAGATGTTGAGATGGATAGGTGTCAAGATGAGCAATGACAGATATAGAAATGAATGCATTCGAGGGGACTTTGGGGTATCATTCATAGGTAATATGATAAGGGAAAGTAGGCATTGATGCTTTGGCCATGTGAGATGGAGACCAAGAACAACACCTGTTGGGGGTGAGTTGGTTTTAAGTTGAAGATGCTAAAAGGGTAAAGAGAAGGCCCAAAAGGATGCGCTTGGAGGCAAAAAGAAATGATTTGATGATCTATGGTTTAATTAAGGATGGTCCTGGATAGAGTGGAATGGTGGAACATATGAACTTAAACGTTTTATTTCCTTTGTGGTCCTAGATTTTATTATTGTTGCGATCCTTTTTATGGCCTACTGAATTACTTAGTAGCAATAGAGATCCGGTCTGTGGTGCTGGTGAGATTTGGGTACAGCTGGGTATATGAATCATAACAAAAAATTAGAAGAACTCACAATTGTGGACTAAATTATAATATTCAGTCTCGCCTGTCGGTGAAACTTGGGATTCTATGTGGTTTTTAAGTTTTATTGCCCCTTTCTTAATTCAGAGTGCGTCAGAGTGCATCGTGTTACCATAACCCAGGCCCGGTTTAATCCAAATCATGCTCTGATACCATCTTGTAATGCCCTGAAAATCGGGGGTCGAGCAAAGCTCAGCTCCCGAGTTCCAATGCATCACTTATGCAACATAGATAATGATGATTATGATGAGAGCATTGAAACATGAATGGGATTATACTATATCGTATACCAGAGACAGTTAAATTGCAAGCGGAAGACTGTGATAGATGTATAAAATATATAAACTATGATAAGTCTCCAGAGTGTGATAATGTTACCAGGTTAACAATTACAAGTTTGATTTCAAAATCTACAAGATGAGAAAGTGTAATGTCTTCTATCCCAAATACCATAGCCCCGTCAACGTAATACTAGGTCTACATAGACCCGCTAGAGAGTTACATGTAGGAGAACTCCTCAACATCATAGTAGTAGTCTGGCTCTGCTTCATAAGCATCGCCATCACCTACAGCTAAGAAGTCTGGTTGGTGTTGCAAGCACCGTCCCGTAACGTGGGAGTGAGCAGCTAACTCAATGGAATCATAAAGTAAAGATTAACATGTTATCAAATCAATCAAGCGATAATGATAAAGCAAGCAAATCAAACATTCGTAAGTACTGTAATTACTGCAAGGATGTGATGCAATAATGATGCATGCCCTCGCCAACATAATCCCTCCTGTGATACCATCTTACGTCCGCGGCATGCTTTCATCCCTCAGTGCTCCACATCTTCTAGGCACATGCAGTGCGATATGAACATGATTACCAAGTTATTATTAGTCTTTTTCATACATCAGTATTGGAAAACTAGGGTACCTCCCTTATATAATTCCCAAATAATGATCCATTCTAGGGTCATCAGTCCTAGATAATCTCATACGATGGTGCAGTTCTAGGTCGCTGCAAAGGGCCATCAGGGCTGTTACATGCACTCGTTGCACCGCTCCCCCATCACCTTATCAATGCAGGCCTAGTTTATACTCTATTACTACGGGAAGACTCGTTGCCTCACCGCAGATTTAGAGTATGCTCGAGGTCACTACACCGGGCACGGTCAGGGCTGCCAGGGCTGTTACATGCACTCGTTACACCACTCCCCCATCACTCATCAAAACAGTGTAGGCCGACATCTCGAATACAGTGTCCCATACTACTATATTCGGCTCACGAGTCTGGGTTGTTCACTGGTCACTATGGGGAGGCTCGTGGCCCTAGCGTAGGCCGACAGCTCGACTACGGTGTCCTATACCACCATGCCAGGCTCATGAGTCTTAGCAGATCGAGGTACCAAGGTTAACGGGGTTGCACTGGTAAGTTTGGTACCTTAGGTTCAAGGAATGGCGTTCAAACATGGTGAACAAACATTAGACAGATCGGGTTACTTGACGACCGCGACTAGCACGAGTGCACAACCAGCTAAATGACATGAAGTGCATAAGCACTCCGTGTAGCCTAACCACTGCCGACAACTGACGTGTTGCTCGGGTTCGTCAAACACGTCCTTCGTGGCGAATGAATCTCAACCACGAACTCAAGTCTGTTGCCGATCGCCTAGACTATAATCATAGCCTCAATCACATTCAATCCTTAACCAGAAGCATATAGAGTAAAGCAAAATAAACAAAGTAACTCAAGCATGTTAACAAGCATGTCATAAAGCACAATATAAACAGGAAATACAAACACATATATGTCATAAGTAAGTGGTTAAATTAAACAACCAACATGGAGGAAATCATACACATCACTAAGGTAGTTGAGAATCCTATCTCAACACCTACCTAAAGCACAATCATCTAAATACTTACTCATACAAGCATTTTCACAAACACTTAGAATACACTTATTTAACATACATAACGTATAATAGCAAAAACATGTATTAGGGCGAATCCTTTCGCCGAGTAAGTATTACACATATATCTAGCATGTATACACAATGATTAATCATGACAAACACACTTTCAAAATTTGTACGTATACGGTATTTTCTACAAATATAAAGAATACACTATACGCCATATTTTGTATACGTAACTGAATCGTAAAACGAACATCGCATTGTACATATGAAATAGCATCCAGATCATGAATCTAACATTATCTGACATTGAAAGCTTTGAAAAATGACAACCTAAGCGTCTAAAATCCGCACCTTATGCCGTAGAAGCGTAACGAACTCAATAAAGACTTTAAGTCTTCGTATACGAGGAATAACAACCTGTAATACAAGCTAGGTTAACTATCTAACTACTAGCATCAATGGAAACCCTAAAACAAGTTAGGGTTAGGTCTTTCTTACCTAAGAACGAAGTTAGAATCGTTGGAATGACGATTTGATAGTAGGAAAGAAGCACATGGATTAGCATAACAACTGCTAAGAAGAACCTCTCACTCTTCTCTCTCTTTTCTCTCTTCTCTTTCCTAGGTTTTCTCAAATTCGTATGGAATGAGAGAGTGAGCGTTTAAGGTCCTTATATAGGCCCAAAACTCACTAAATTAGACCCAGGGCCAAGGTATACTTAGGTTATGTCCAAATATGGATTGTTCCGTCTCAACGGAGAGCTTCTGGAGCCCCCCCCCCCCCCCCTCTTGAGCCAAAGGTTAGACTTAAGCTCATTGACTATGGATCTAGGTCGAGTTAAGTTTTCATTCTAATTGGGTTTCCAGATTACACGTGATGGACCAGTTTCAATTCAACGGTCACAGAGTCTCGATCAGGGTTACAAGTACACAGACATGTATGGGAAATGTTTCCTAATCTGAGGGTGTATTTGGGTCAGATTTCGACACTCTGATTGCTTATATTTGGCCCGCAAACATCAAGTCTCGGATTACTTAAATTTAATTTAATTTCTAAAGAAACCCAGGTTTTCTCACACTCCTCGCTCCAGGCTCAAGCGAATAGCCATGGGACACTATCTGGATTTGATTTCTGAGATGGTTATCAAGTCCAGCAAGGTGGTCCTAATTCTATAACCTCATATTATTCAAACTTTCGATGTGTGGCCCAGATCTAATACGGAGTTTCGTGATGCTCTCAAGAACAGCTGGGTAATGAGATTGATCTTAAATTTTAGGGTAACCTAGCATCACTGATTCTACAAGTTTTGGGTCTTGTAGATCGGATTTAAAGTGATTAGTGCGGATTTCGTATGTGATCTAGTTTAGCACTTCGTTAACTTTGTCTAATTTCTAAAGGATTTAGTCCTATAAGATTTCTGTCTGAGGTGATACTCGGGCCTTTGGTAGTTTGTATAGAAGGTGGTTCAAAGAATTAACACTTAACTAAATCAACCCCAAATAACAAAGAAGAAGGCCCTAGGGCAGGAGAGGCTGATGTTTCTAAATAACCTATTCGTCGATGATTCCATAAGGTTAATGGTCAAAAGCCCATTTTATTTATGTTTACAGTAATTTTGAGTTCGAGTATTGTTCTTCATCACCTAGACTCTAAGATTTGTGTCTAATGTGAAAGTACTTAGAAAGATTTAAAGAACGAGGTGGTGCGAGGTGAGATTTGTGAAGGAAAAGCGTTAAAAAGTGATTTTAGACTTTGGGATTAAGTTCTGACAAGTTAATAAGGTGTTCGGATCGACCCATTGCCTAAGGACGTCTATCTCCAGGTTGGCAAAAATCCAGGTATTACATCAACTCTAATGGGGCAAGCCAAGTCTATCACCACTCTTAGGACTGGAAAAACAATTGACAAATCTATTCCAGTAAGGGCTGAAAAGTCTAAGGAGCTAGAAGAAGACACAGATGATAGACCTAGCACTACTCCACATAGATTAGAAGCAGAACCTCTGAGCAAGCCGATTGCCCCATTCCCCCAATGGTTGATTGCACCAAAACCTCTAGCCAACTTACAAGATATTCTAGAGATGTTGAAACAAGTGAAGATCAACATCCCTCTTCTGGATGCAGTGAAATAAATTCCTTCATATGCCAAATTTCTAAAAGACTTATGCACAACCAAGAGGTGACAAAGTATCAAAAAGAAAATTTTCATGACAGAAAAAGTGAGTACCATCCTCAAGCAAGACGTGCCACAAAAATATAAAGATCTAGGTAGCCCAACTATCACTTGTACAATTGGGAATCACTAAATTGAGAACACACTTCTTGACTTGGGGACGAGCGTAAATCTGACCCTTATTCGGTCTATGAACAACTGGGTCTAGGTGAATTAAAATTCACCCGGACCACTTTACAGCTTGTTGATCGCTCAGTTCATGTCCCAAGAGGGATGATTTAGGATGTATTATCCAAGTTGATAAATTCTACTATCCAGTAGATTTTATCGTCCTAGATACTTAGTCCATCTCAGATATGAGCACTTAAATCCCTGTCATACTTGGCCGCCCGTTCCTTGCTACATCCAATGCTATCATCGATTGTAGGAATGGAGTCATGAATTTGTCTTTTGGAAATATAACATTGGAGCTCAATATCTTTTTCAACATGAGCAGATAGGCAGAGGACGATGACGAGGCCCACGACATTAATGTGATAAACTCTTTTGTGGAAGATAGAACTCTAATGACCTTATCCTCTGACCCTCTAGAGATGTACTTGGTCCACTCCCCTGATTTAGATGATGACACAATTAGGGAGATGGATGTCATGCTTGATGCTACACCGATACTTAAAGTTAACCGATGGAGGCCACAATTTGAAGAATTACCCCAAACTGATGTAGTGCCTTTACCGTCTAGCCTCAAAGCACTGAAGCATGACCTAAAACCTTTGCCCTCTGATCTCAAATACGTTTCTTTAGGTCAAGATGAGACATACCTGGTAGTGATTTCTTCCCACCTCGAGTAAGAACAGGAGAGTATGCTTACTTCTACTCTCATTGAGCATAAAGGAGCCCTTAAATGGTCAATTGTGGACCTTAAGGGAATTGACCCTTTGATTTGTACTCACCGCATTCATCTTGAGGATAATGCAAAGACTTCCCGGCAACCACAACATAAATTAAATCCAAATATAACGGAAGTGGTTAAGGCCAAGGTACTTAAGTTATTGGATGTAGGTATTATATACCCCATATCCGATAGTCAATGGGTGAGTCCAACTCATGTGGTTCCTAAGAAATCCAGAATCACCATCGTAGCCAATGGCAGCAACGAAATTGTGCCAACTAAAGTGTACATTGACTACATGATGTTGAATACCGTCATAAGGAAAGGCCACTTTCCATTGCCCTTCATTATCAAATTTTGGAAAGGCTAGCTGGTCACTCCTACTATTGTTTCCTCGACGGATATTCGGGCTACAATCAGATTGAGATAGCCCTTGAAGACCAAGAAAAGACCAAGTTCACATGTCCTTATGTCACCTTTGCTTACCAAAGGATGTTATTCGGACTGTGTAATGCCCCAACCACTTTTCAGCGATACATGTCGAGTATTTTCTCTAACATGGTGGGGTAATATTTAGAGGTCTTCATGGATGACTTCTCTGTCTTTGGTCCATCTTTTAGCGAGTGTTTGAAAAATCTGAAAGAAGAGATGTGAGGAAAAAAATTGGTACTAAATTGGGAGAAGTATTTTTTCATGGTTTGTGAGGGAATAATTGTTGGACATGTAATCTCATCAAGGAAATTGAGGTAGACAAGACTAAAATTGACCTTATCTCTAACCTACCTCCACCCAAGAGCATACGAGACATGCGATCATTCTTAGGATACTCCAGATTTTACAGACGATTAAAAAAGGACTTTAGTCACCTCTCTCGTCCTTTATGCAATTTACTTCAAAATGATGTACCATATGAGTGGACTGAGCAATGACAGGAAGCTTCCACTAAGCTCAAGGGCATGTTGACTATCGCACCTATTATGCAGCCACCTGATTGGAGCATACCTTTTGAGATCATGTGTGATGCGTCTAACTATGTTATTAGGGCGGTGTTAGGTCGGAGAAAAGATAAGAAGCCCTGTGTCATTCACTATGCAAGTAGAACTTTAAATCCTGTCCAAATGAATTATTCTACCAGGGAGAAGGAACTCTTGGCCATAGTATTCGTTTTGGATAAATTTAGATCCTACTTGATTGGATCTAAGATCATCATCTATACTAATCATGCAGCACTTAAGTACCTTCTTTCTAAGAATGATATTAAGCCCCGCTTGATAAGATGGATCCTTCTACTCCAAGAACTTGACTTAGAAATAAAAGACAAAAGGAGTAGAGAACGTAGTGGCTGACTATCTTTTGAGAGTTGATCTCTCTGATCCTGTAACGCCTTGGATTTCGAGGGTCGAGTAAAGCTTACTCTTGAGATCCAGTACATCACTTATGCAACATGGATAATGATGTTTAAATGTTGTCCATATTAATATATTAAACATGAGTGAGATTATACTAAATCAGCATATCATACTCTGGATACAATTAAATTAAGCAAGCGGAAAACTGAAACAAATATATTAATGTACGTGTTTCATAACCTCCAGAGTATGAATATGTTATCGGGCTAAATATATACATGTGTTATTTCAAGATATACCAATTATCAAAATGTGTTCGACTAATTCATATATTCCTGTAATTTTGTCAAATCAGCACGAGGTCTACATAGACCCGCCTGAGATCTGGCAGTAGGAGAACTCCTCTTCGGCCATGAACTCCGACTCTGTCGTGTAGACTTCGTTGTCACCTGCACTTAAACCATTGTCTGGTTGGTGTTTTAAAACACCGTCCTAAGGTGGGAGTGAGTGATCAACTTAGTGGTACTATAAGGCAAAGGTTAACATGTTATCAAGTCAATCAAGCTGTAACGCCCTGAAAATCAGGGGTCGAGTGTAACTCAACTCCCGAGTTCCAACGCATCACTTATGCAACATATTTGATGATATTTGAATGTTGTCTGTGTTAGAGCAGTAAACATGAATGAGATTATACCAAAGCAGTAATTCATACTCCGGATCAGTTGTATAAAAGCAAGTGGAAGACTGACTGTATATATATGTATGTAAAGAAAACAAAATAAATGATTCATTATCCAGAGTATGAATCCTTCTGAGTCACAATATACATGTCTGTGTAATAAACAAAATGTCAAAATAACTAAATACAATCTCTGTAAATCCCATCACCCCGTGAGCCTAGTCGAAGCCGCCAGCGAACTGCATATACGAGAACTCCTCCTGGTCCTCGTCGTAATCGGGCTCCGCCTCCAGAATAGCCGGATCGCCTAAACCTGAGACAGAGTCTGGTTGGTGTGCGCAACACCGTCCCGTAACGTGGGAGTGAGTAGCTAACTCAGTGGAACAGTAAGATATAAGTTATCATGTTACCAATACAGTCAAGCAGTAATGATAAAGCAGTAAATCAAACACTCCTAATTACTCTGATTAATGCAAGTATGAATGCAGTTATGATGGATGCCCTCTCCGACGTACTCCCTCAAGCGACACCATCTCACGTTCGCGCATGCTTACATCCCACAAGTGCTCCACATCTTCCAGGGCACATGCGATGCATGATGAGTATGATTACCGAGTTTTAATTAATTCATTTCAAACAAGCAGGATTGGGAAACTAAGGTACCTCCCTTGTATCATATCCAAACATGATCCAATCTAGGGTCGTCGGTCTAGTTAATATCGACGATGGTGTGTTTTCTAGGTCACTTTGCAGAGGCCGCTGGTCGTTACGCACAAAGGTTGCACCACTCTCCCATCACCCCTTAAACGATTCATCACGATACAACTATACGAAACAGCCTAGTTCATACTCTATATATCGCGGCGAACCCTAAGGCATGCTTTGCAACTTCGAGAGTATGCTCGCGGTCACTACAAAGGGTTTGCGCTGTGTACACACAAAGATTGCACCACTCCCCATCACCTTATCAATGTGGTAGGCAGGCGCGAATATAGTGTCCCATACCACCATAATCGGCTCACGAGTAGAGTTGCTCACTGGTCACTACGGGGAGGCACGTAGCCCCAGCGTAGGCCGACAGCTCGACCACGGTGTCCCATACCACCATGTCCGGCTCATGAGTCTTAGCGGATCGAGGTACCATGGTTAACGGGATTTTTCACTGGTAAGTTTGGTACCCTAGGTTCAAGCATTAGCGACCAGACATTGTGAACATACATAAGGCATACGGTTTACTGACATGTTCGGCTAGCTCGAGCGCACAACAAGTTGGGCGATATGAGGCGCAGAAGCACCTCGTGTGGCCAACCACTATCGCCAACCGAAGTACGACACGGGTTCACCAACACATCGTGCGTGGCGGAACGAAACCCCAAGCACATCTCAAGTCTGATACCGGATGCCTGGACTACGAACATAGTCCCAAGCTCGGTCAAATCCTAACCAAAGCATGTGAAATAAGGCATGATAACATGGTAATTCAAGAACACTAGCAAGCATAATATAAGCATAACATGAAGCATGTTAACAACAAGTCACAAAGCATGTTCAAAAGCATGTTATAAAGCATTATGTAAATAAGTATACAAATACTTACATTTCGTAGGCGAGTGGTTAGAGTGAACAACCACATGGAGAGTGTCCTATGCGACTCTAAGGCAACCGAGAATCCCACCTCAGCACCTACCTAAGATTCTAACACTTAAGCACTTACACTCACAAGTGAATTCACCAACACTTGGAATGCAATAGTTCAACATACATGACGTATGCTAGGGAAGTGTGTATTAGGGTTGTCCCGTTACCGAGCTAGTATTTTATACATATACAACATATTCATACAAAAATAAACATAGCAAACACATCAGCAATTTTATACGTATAGGGTACTTTCGCGTATACCCAATTCCGACATACATGGTGTTTACAAAGGAACATAGGTTTCGGCGATTCTTTTCGCCAAGCTAGTATTTTAATCATGTATTGTATAATCATACATTAAATACATATGTCAAACATTATTCCAAAAGAAATACGTATACGGTATTTCTACAACACGTAATTTCAACATACGGCGCATTTACAAGTAAACATGTATTTTGGCGATTCCTTTCGCCAAACTAGTATTTTATTCATATGTTATATAATTAAACATTAAATAAACATGTCAAGCATTTGTCCAAAAAAAATACGTATACGGTATTTCTACGTATACCTAGAGTATGTGAAATTCCATATTTCACACCGTTAATCAAAACAGGAAACGGAAGGCACTTTGTACATGTGCAATTGCAAGCAGATCATGAATCTACCATTATCTGACATTGAAAGCGTTGAAAACCGTAACTTATAAGCTTAAAGTCCTCACCTTTGCCTTTTGAAACGGAACGAATCAGCAAGGGTGATGAATCTTCCGTCTACGGGCGATTTCTAGCCTAAAGAGCGGAATCGGTTAGTCGGTATACATCCTACCTAGATTCCACCTCAAATCGACCTAGGGTTAGGTTTTCTTACCTTCAAATGAGGCGAATACGCCGGAAAGCGTCTAGATCGGAGAGATGTAGGCCGTGTAGCAAGCCAAAGCAACGGAGGAAGATCGGCAACGATCTCCAAGTCTTTCCCTCTCTTTTCTCTCTCTCCCTCTAGGGTTTCTCCCTAAATTCGTATGGCTGTGAGAGGGGCTGTTCTAAGCCCCTTTTATAGCCTCAAACATTACGGAAATAGACTTAGGTTCATGGGGTACTGCCTATATAAGATTTTCGACGCTTTTCCAGCTCAAAAGGGGAGTTCTGGTAGCCCTCTTTGAACCAAACGTCAGACTTAAGCTCACCACCAATGGATCTACGTGGGATTACGTTTTGACTCATTCGGATACGTAGATCGCACGTGGCGGACCACTTTCGCCCGACGGTCGGTGGGCCACGATCGAAAATTCCGAGTACATGTAAATGTTCTGAAATTTTTCTTAATCCGAGGGTGTAATTTGGTCCGATTCGACGGTCCGTAGCTTAATATCGACGCGTCAACGAACGATGCCGGATCACTATTCCGGATATTTATTTCGGCTTGTGAATAGTGTTTTTCACACTACCTCGCTCCGATTCGAAACGAATGGCCGTGGAATATCGGATAAGGCCGATTTTTGAGATGATTGTTAAGCCCAAGGGGCGGTCCTAGTTCCTTAACTTCGGGTTAATCGGAATCCCGAGGTGCGATCTAGACCTAATACGAAAGTTTCGTTTCATTCCCGAGAGCAGACGGGAATGAGTTTGGTTCTAAACTTTAGGGTAACCTAGCGTCAATGATTCTCAAGTTTTGGGTCTTGCAGATCGTATTTAAAGCGATCCTAACGGATTTCATATCTAATTGAGTTTAGTACTTAGTTAACTTTGTTAAATTTCTAAGGATTTAATCCTATGTGATTTCTGGTCGAGGTGGTACTTGACCCAATGTACGGAATTTTTCAGGTCGTTACAATCTACCCCTTAAACAAAAATTTCGTCCTCGAAATTTATACCTGTCGTACTCCTCGAGAATCTAGGGTAGTTCTTCCCGACCTCGGCCTCGCCTCCCGGTAGCTTCCTCCTCGAATGATGTGTCCAAAGTACCTTCACAAGTGGGATGACCTTGCTACGCAAGACTGCTCCTTCCTCGTCAAGGATGCGCGTCGGGCACAACTCATATGTCGCATCCTCGCTCAACTGCCCCATGCACTGCTCCCATCCGATGATATGCGAAGGATCCGGAACGTACTTCTTCAAAGATAGATACATGAAATACGTTATGTACGAAGCAAGTGGTGTAGGCAAGGCGAGACGATACGCCACATCACCCACTCGATCCAAGATCTCGAAATGGACCGATGAACCTCGGTGTGAGCTTCCCTTCTTCCCAAACCGAAGGACTCCCTTCATAGGGAAACCCGAAGGAACACATGATCACCAACCTCGAACTCCGGCGGTCGCCGCCTCGTATCGGCGTAACTCTTCTGTCTCGCTTTCTGCGCCGTGAGTAATCGACGCCGATAATGTCTACCTTCTCTCGTAGTCGCACCGTACCAACTCGGGCCAATCGGCTACGCTCTCCAACCTCTCGCCCAACAAGTGCGGTGCTTTCACAAGGTCGACCATATAGAGCCTCATATGGCGCCATGCCAATCGTCGCCGGGAAGCCGTTGTTGTAGGCGAACTCGCGTACGGAAGACAAGTCGTCCCAACTGTCCTCAAGTCCAACACACACGCTCGCAACATATCCTCCAGACCGATTCACTCGCTCTGTCTGCCCATCAGTCTGAGGATGAAACGCTGTACTGAACTTCAACTTCACACCCATCGCCTCCTGGATACGAGTCCAGAAGATGGATGTGAACCGCGTGTCTCTGTCCGACACAATCTCCAAGGGAACTCCGTGCAGACGGACGATCTCCCTATATACAATCTAGCCACTCATCTGCAGTTCGTAACTCGATAGGGAGGAAATGGGCCGATTTGGTCAACCGGTCTACAATCACCCAAATGGAATCGTGCCCCTTCCTCGTCTTCGGCAACCCCCAGATATGAAGTCCATGGAGATGAAGTCCCACTTCCACTCCGCTATAGGCATGGGTCGAAGGTCCCAGAGGTCGGCGATGTTACGCCTTGACTGCCGGCATGTCGCATCGAGACACATACTCAGCAATGTGGGCCTTCATGTTATCCCACCAATACGTCCGTCTCATATCCTGGTACATCTTCGTGCTACCAGGATGCATCGCAAACTTCGAGTTATGGGCAGACTCGAGAAGCTCGCGTCTCAAGTCAGGCACATCTGGAACACATAGGCGGCCACGGAACCGTAAACCCCCATCAGATCCAACTCTCCACTCGAGTCCACAGCGTCGCTAGCCTGCTCTCGAAGCTCAGACAGCCGTGCATCGCCCTCTTGGGCCTCAACAATCCTGTCGTCGATAAGTGGCCGCACCCGAATGTGCGCAACACACTCAAATGGCTCCTCGACAGTGAGTCTCTGCTCGAAGTCCCGCACAAACTCTACCATATCCCACTCGGCTATCATCAGCGGTGCCGCAAATGCAATCGCCTTCTTGCGGCTCAACGCGTCTGCCACAAGGTTCGCCTTGCCAGGATGGTAGGAAACCTCGAACTTGAAGTCCTTCAAGGTCTCCATCCATCGGCGCTGTCTCATATTCAAATCTCGCTGCGTGAATATGTATTTAAGGCTCTTGTGGTCGCAGAAAAGCTCGAACTCCTCACCATAGAGGTAATGTCTCCAGAGCTTCAATGCAAAGATGACACCGCCAACTCCAGTCATGTGTGGGTAATTCTCCTCGTGCTTCCTTAATTGTCTCGAGGCATACGATATCACCCTATCTTTCTGCATCAACACACAACCCAAACCAACGCGAGACGCGTCAGTATACACCGTGTATTTCACCCCTTGCTCTGGCAATACTAGCACAGGGGCGGACGTCAACTTGTCCTTCAGCTCCTTAAAACCGCTCCGCCTTCTCATTCCAGCGAACTTTAGGTCCTTCCGAGTCACCTGAGACAAGGGTCTAGCGATCTTCGAGAAATCCCGAATGAAACGTCTGTAGTATCCAGCCAGGCCAAGGAAACTCCTCACCTCAGTAACCGATTCAGGCTGCTGCCAATCCTGAACCGCAGCTACCTTAGCAAGGTCCACTGCTATCCCATCCTTGGACACTACATGTCCCAGGGAACTTGACTTCCTCCTGCCAGAAGTCGCACTTCTTGTACTGCGCAAACAACTGGTTCTTCTTCAGTGTCTCCAATACCGCTCGCAAGTGCTCCTCGTGCTCCTCCCGACTCGTGGAGTATATCAAGATGTCATCGATAAAGACGATGACGAATCGGTAAAGGAAGGGCCGAAATACCCGGTTCATCAGATCCATGAACACGGGCCGTGCGTTCGTCGACCGAACGACATCACTAAGAACTCGTAGTGCCCAAAGCACGTCCCGAAGGCCGTCTCTCGCACGTCCTCCTCTCTCACGCGTTAACCGGTGGTACCCTGACTGGAGATCAATCTTCGAGAAATACTTCGCCCCTCTCAACTGATCGAACAGATCGTCAATCCTGGGCAAAGGATACTTGTTCTTCACCGTGACCTGGTTCAACCTACGGTAATCAATACACAACCGTAGCGACCCGTCCTTCTTCTTCACGAACAACACAGTGCTCCCCAAGGAGACACACTAGGTCGAATAAAACCTCTCTCTACAAGTACATCAATCTGTGTCCGCAGCTCCTCCATCTCACATGGAGGCATACGATACGTAGGCAACGAGATGGGCGTCGCACCAGGCGTAAGATCTATCGTAAAATCAATCTCACGCCGAGGAGGTAAACCCGGGATAGTCTCAAACACGCCTGCAAAGTCTCGAACCACTGGCGTACTATCTACTGTCGGACCATCAGTCGGCACAAGCAAAGCAGCATAACAATCAACTCGACAGGGCCAACTGACCTGCACCGGGAACGTGAAAGCTGTGCCGTCAGGTCCATAGGCAGTCACGATCCGAGCATCGCAATCTATCTCCGCCCTCATCCTGGCGAGCCAATCCATGCCAAGTATAACGTCGTAGTGCCATAGCGGAGCAACAATAAGGTCGACGAGCACTGTGCTGCTACCCAAAACTACCGAGCAACCCTCGCATAATCGCGTGACATCCGAACAGGTCCCGGTAGCCGTAGTGAGTCTCATTCCCTTAGTGGGAATCGTATGCAAAGATAGGCGCTTCACCGCCCCACAAGAAATAATAGAAGTAGTGGACCCAGTGTCCACCAATAAAGAGACGGGAGTGTCGCGAATAAAAGCCGTACCCTCGAAGGCCGTCGGAGCTGAAACCGACGTCTCAGGTGCCTCAGCTACAAGAGTATGAACGCGAGCCTGTTTCTGGCGGTTCGGCTGAGGAGCCAAGGGTCGCTGTGGCGGCACGAAGCGCGGCACGAGGGTCGGAAGGAAGGATGTGCCGAGTCGTCAGTAGCGGTGGAGCTGATATGGCCTGTGGGCGAGAACGGCCCATCATCTGTGGCGGAGAGAACCCACTGTCCTTCATCCGCGCGAAGCAACTCCCAATAAGATGACCCTGTTTCCCAGTATGTGCAGGTCACAACAGGGCGCCTCGCCTGAGCCCCTGGCGCTGCGATCCTAGGAGGCGAGTCAACACGAGGCCTCTTGCCTAAAATAGGCCTGCTCTGTATCTCCTGCCGTGGCCTCGCAACCATAGTGCCACGTGATCGGGCCAACCGGTCCACATCCTGCTTGCCGTCATAGACATGTGAACCAGTGCTGCATATGTGGGTATAGTGAGGCAGCATATCTTCGACCGTATCTCCGGTCGCAAGCCCAATGAAAACCGACGCATCCGCATCTGCTCGTCCACTAGTATAGTCGGGACAAAGCGGCCCAACTCGGTGAAGCGGTGCTCGTACTCTGTAATAGTCATGCCTCCCTCGCCTGAGGCGCAGAACTCGTCCCTCCCGCTCATGTCGGCAAGTCGGCGGGTAGTATTTCTCATGGAACCTAACTCAAACGCCTCCCAGTCCATACGTAGTCCGCCGCGACAGACCGCAACACACCTTGTCCCCACCATAAACTCGCCTCCCTCTCAAACATGAAGGCGGCCGCTCTACACTGCTCGCCTCGAGCAATGCAACATCCGAAGCATCTTCGAGATGCGGTCAAGCTGCAACTCGCCTCCTCGGGCCATGAGTGCCCATGAACGAAGGAGGCCTCAAGCGCTGAAACCGCTCGAGTAGACCGCGCGTGCCGACATCTCCAGTAAGAGGCACCACGGGTGGAGGCAAGGGCACATCCTCACACTGAGCAGGAGGCTCAGAATGCGCATCAGGATGTGCAGACGTCGTAGGTGGAGTCGCACTACCACCACGGGACAAGGCCTCAGCGATAGTGGCCATAAGCTGCTGATGCTGCTGCTGCTGTATCTGCTGCTGCTGCTGTCTTCGCTTCTGCTGCTGGCCGCTTCGCATCTCGCTGCCGATGCATCATCATCATCAGCTGCTCAAATCTATCAGTCGGCGGAGCAGCCTGGGAGTCATGCTTCGCGGCACGATGATGGCTTGAATCGCACGGACGGGGCGTGTATGGTGGCAACCCGCCAGCAGGACCAGTAGGGGGCTGATCGGAACCCAACCCACGGTCCGCAGGACCACTACTACTAGAAGGTGTCTGGTCCATAGAGCCAGTCAGACGAAGATGTGCGGTGCTCCGCGTATACTGTCGCGGCATGCCCTATACAACACAGGGTACAGCATTTGTGAGATACAGCATAATACACTCCATAAAGCACTTAAGCATTCCACACATCATCAAACAAAAGAGGCTATATGCTTTTCATTAACTCAAAATTGTCATAATACATGGACTACAGAGTTTACATGAATCATGACGGAAATCACATTATAGCCAATACATCCACACATCAAACACTTAGAACACGCTACTATCTACTACACCCACTACATGAAAACATAAACTGCCTATCGCGGCAACCAAAACAAACAACAACACACAACCACATGGACGACTAAGCATCCGAATCAGGCGATGGAGGAGGGGCATTCTTGTCCTGCAGACAACACAAGATGGCCTTTAAAGTACGAGACACCTTGCTAAGCTTGGTTCGACTCGTCCGACTTCCCTCCGTAGGGCGGCTTGACCCTCCTCAAGACGGGCCAAACGTGCATCAAAGGCATCCCGATCCACACCCTGCTCCTGAGCCGCAGGAGGTGAACTCTCCTCAGTGTCCTGAGCCTCAGGTTCTTCTTCCTCTTCTTCAGCTTCACTGCCGTCTTCGCTCGTATCTTCATCGCTCTCAATCTCAACCTGTCGGGCCCGTTGTCGCTGTGCCCCAAGTTTCATCTGTTTGAGAGTATTTTCGTCAATCTGGTGGACCTGTACTGGCATCTCTGCCCCCAGACTATAGCCATACTCCCGTGCGATCCTGCATATGAGTCGGCCGAAAGGAAGCGAATCAGAACTCCTGGTGGAGCGTGCAACACTCACGATCTGTTGCAACACGAAAGTGGGCACACACAAGTTCGCCCGCTGCCCCACTTGGTACAGAAAATCAACCATAAGTCGCGTACACTCGCTGCGATTACTGTGCCCGGGGTAAAGATTGTATGTGAAGATGTGATGCAGTAGGCGGAAATCGTCGGACATGTGGGACGCCAGGAGGCTTTGTTCGGCTACCACTCGGCCTAGTCGGCCACCACAAAGGTATCGAGTGCGACGATTCCTTTCACGAGCAGTCGCCAAATTCAGCTCGCTAGCATGTACGTCACCAAGGGGCATATTCATAAGTCGCGCGATCATTCTCACATCAACGGTGATAAACAGATCCACCCCAACTCTGAGCTGGAACTGCAAAGGGTCTAGTGTAGGCTTGCGAATGTTGGCGTAGAAGGCTCTAACAGTGCCGGAATTTACGCGACCCCTGGCCTCAAATAACGGACCCCAGTGGGCCGCCTCCACTTGTTCAAACAAGTAATACTCCCCAAATAGCCGACCATCCACCTGGGCTTCGAAAAGAACCCTGCGGTCCTCATAGACACCATGAGGTAGCGCCGCCAACTGCACCCGCTCGGCAGGGATTCGGGGATCAAGGTCCCGCTTCGTGCGAAGCTCCCGGGCAGAGCTCGAGCTAGCGGCGGCACCTCGCGGTCGCCTCGACTGTGTAGGGCGACTAGGCCCGGCCTCATCAGCGGCACTCTTCCTCTTGCCCATCAGAGAGAGGATGGTGGAGATGGAGAAAAGGGTCGCCACAACACCCAAAAGGGCCATAGAAAATCGACGAAATAGGAAAGAGGGGGCTGATCTCCCAAGTTCTTCACGATCAGCAGATCTAACAGGCGTGGGAGGTGAAAAGGATCAGGGAAATGGAGAAATAAGATGGGAAGGACGGTTTGGGAGATGGCTCTCACGGTTTTGGGACCTCCAACCACGTGTAGGGGGTCCAAACGAGTGGGAAGAAGAAGAAATGGAGGAGAGGGCAGCGTACCACGATGGAGGATGGTAAGGAGTGGCCGAAATCAGTAGAGAAGAGAGGTGGAGAGGCGTTCTACAAGAGAGGGCAGCAAGGTGGAAGGGAAAAACGGCCAAGGGAGGGGTTTGTGAAGGAAGTGGGTAATTTCGAAAGGGTTTTAGGAAGGGAGATAGGGCAGGGGGTTGTAGGGACCCCCAAAGTCGACCGGCCCGAACCGCGAGCCCGGCCCAACCCGATAACCGGCGAGGCCCGAACGGCGAGGGCCTCGCCAAAAATTTTGGAGATTGGGAAATGGGGCTCCATGGTTGTGATCCTCAGTCCCCGGGCCCCAAAAATCCCTGGGTCCCACCTTAGATCCCTCCGGAAGTGTTCCGTTTGGCCCCCCGATCCCGATTCGCTCCATTTCGGGTAGTTTCGGAATAAGTGAACGTAACTTGTAATCCGGAATGAGTTACCTGATGTAAAATATATGAATTTGGGGTAGAACGAGATAATGAAGCCAACCAACCCAGCTATGCAGGGTTGCGCAGCCCGGAATTGCGAGAAAACCCTCCGATTAACGGTAATTTTCCCGTTTCAATTTCATTTTTGCTAAAAATGGTAGTTTAGTTTAATGATTCTTCATCCGTTGGGTTTTAGGAGTTGCGCTCATCGTGCAAAGAACTTAAGATAATTAGGAGGACGGTTTGGTGAAGCCAAATAGGACTCTTACTATTATATATATATATATATATTTATTATTATTATCATTTTTATTTTTTTTTGGCTGATAACCTTGTGCACTAGTAGACATTACGACCTTATAGTAAGTCGCGAATTCTGGGAGTCTTAGTTGTAGTTCGTTTCTGATTTCATTCTCATTACTTGGTATCCCTATTTAAAGGGTTGTGAATGGTCTAGGAATGTTTTAAGGTCGACCCGTGCGACCATGGTTGATTACGGACTCGATTTCGGTGTTCGACTTAAGGGAGCTTCACCGTTTGGCGAAGTCGGAATACCTATGACTGTTTCTATGTTCTGTCGCTCCCTCCTAAATTGTAATGCGTCAGCGTACGTAGTGGGGACATAACTCAGGTCCGGTTTAATCAAAATCATGCTCTGATACCAACTTGTAACGCCCTGAAAATCGGGGGTCGAGTGTAACTCAACTCCCGAGTTCCAACGCATCACTTATGCAACATATTTGATGATATTTGAATGTTGTCTGTGTTAGAGCAGTAAACATGAATGAGATTATACCAAAGCAGTAATTCATACTCCGATCAGTTGTATAAAAGCAAGCGGAAGACTGATCGTATATATATGTATGTAAAGAAAACAAAATAAATGATTCATTATCCAGAAGTATGAATCCTTCGAGTCACAATATACATGTCCGTGTAATAAACAAAATGTCAAAATAACTAAATACAATCTCTCAGTAAATCCCATCGATCCCTGACCTAGTCGAAGCCGCCCGAATCGCATATACGAGAACTCCTCCTGGTCCTCGTCGTGAATCGGCTCCCGCCTCGAAATAGCCGGATCGCCTAAACCCGAGACAGTCCGGTTGGTGTGCGCAACACCGTCCCCGTAACGTGGGAGTGAGTAGCTAACTCAAGTGGAACAAGAAGATATAAGTTATCATGTTACCAATACGGTCAAGCAAGAATGATAAAGCAAGAATCAAACACTCCTAATTACTCGATTAATGCAAGTATGAATGCAGCTTATGATGGATGCCCTCTCCGACGTACTCCCTCAAGCGACACCATCTCACGTTCGCGCATGCTTACATCCCACAAGGCTCCACATCTTCCTGGGCACATGCGATGCATGATGAGTATGATTACCGAGTTTTTAATTAATTCATTTCAAACAACGGGATTGGGAAACTAAGGTACCTCCTTGTATCATATCCAAACATGATCCAATCTAGGGTCGTCAGTCCTAGTTAATATCGACGATGGTGTGTTTTCTAGGTCACTGCAGAGGTCGCTGTGGTCATTACGCACAAAGGTTGCACCACTCCCCATCACCCCTTAAACGATTCATCACGATACAACTATACAGAAACAGGCCTAGTTCATACTCTATATATCGCGGCGAACCCTAAGGCATGCTGCAACTTCAGAGTATGCTCGCGGTCACTACAAAGGGCTGCCAGGGCTGTACACACAAAGATTGCACCACTCCCCCATCACCTTATCAATGTAGGCCGACAGCGCGAATATAGTGTCCCATACCACCATAATCGGCTCACGAGTAGAGTTGCTCACTGGTCACTACGGGGAGGCACGTAGCCCCAACATAGGCCGACAGCTCTCGACCACGGTGTCCCATACCACCATGTCCGGCTCATGAGTCTTAGCGGATCGAGGTACCATGGTTAACGGGATTTTTCACTGGTAAGTTTGGTACCCTAGGTTCAAGCATTAGCGACCAGACATTGTGAACATACATAAGGCATACGGTTTACTGACATGTTCGGCTAGCTCGAGCGCACAACAAGTTGGGCGATATGAGGCGCAGAAGCACCTCGTGTGGCCAACCACTATCGCCAACCGAAGTACGACACGGGTTCACCAACACATCGTGCGTGGCGGAACGAAACCCCAACCACATCTCAAGTCTGATACCGGATGCCTGGACTACGAACATAGTCCCAAGCTCAGTCAAATCCTAACCAAAGCATGTGAAATAAGGCATGATAACATGGTAATTCAAGAACACTAGCAAGCATAATATAAGCATAACATGAAGCATGTTAACAACAAGTCACAAAGAATGTTCAAAAGCATGTTATAAAGCATTATGTAAATAAGTATACAAATACTTACATTTCGTAGGCGAGTGGTTAGAGTGAACAACCACATGGAGAGTGTCCTATGCGACTCTAAGGCAACCGAGAATCCCACCTCAGCACCTACCTAAGATTCTAACACTTAAGCACTTACACTCACAAGTGAATTCACCAACACTTGGAATGCAATAGTTCAACATACATGACGTATGCTAGGGAAGTGTGTATTAGGGTTGTCCCGTTACCGAGCTAGTATTTTATACATATACAACATATTCATACAAAGAAATAAACATAGCAAACACATCAGCGAATTTTATACGTATAGGGTACTTTCGCGTATACCCAATTCCGACATACATGGTGTTTACAAAGGAACATAGGTTTCTGCGATTCTTTTCGCCAAGCTAGTATTTTAATCATGTATTGTATAATCATACATTAAATACATATGTCAAACATTATTCCAAAAGAAATACGTATACGGTATTTCTACAACACATAATTTCAACATACTACGCATTTACAAGTAAACATGTATTTTGGCGATTCTTTTCGCAAACTAGTATTTTATTCATATGTTATATAATTAAACATTAAATAAACATGTCAAGCATTTGTCCAAAAAAAATACGTATACGGTATTTCTACGTATACCTAGAGTATGTGAAATTCCATATTTCACACCGTTAATCAAAACAGGAAACGGAAGGCACTTTGTACATGTGCAATTGCAAGCAGATCATGAATCTACCATTATCTGACATTGAAAGCGTTGAAAACCGTAACTTATAAGCTTAAAGTCCTCACCTTTGCCTTTTGAAACGGAACGAATCAGCAAGGGTGATGAATCTTCCGTCTACGGGCGATTTCTAGCCTAAAGAGCGGAATCGGTTAGTCGGTATACATCCTACCTAGATTCCACCTCAAATCAGACCTAGGGTTAGGTTTTCTTACCTTCAAATGAGGCGGAATACGCCGGGAAAGCGTCTAGATCAGAGAGATGTAGGCCGTGTAGCAAGCCAAAGCAGCAGGAGGAAGATCGGCAACGATCTCCAAGTCTTTCCCTCTCTTTTCTCTCTCTCCCTCTAGGGTTTCTCCCTAAATTCGTATGGCTGTGAGAGGGGCTGCTCTAAGCCCCTTTTATAGCCTCAAACATTACGGAAATAGACTTAGGTTCATGGGGTACTGCCTATATAAGATTTTCGACGCTTTTCCAGCTCAAAAGGGGAGTTCTGGTAGCCCTCTTTGAACCAAACGTCAGACTTAAGCTCACCACCAATGGATCTACGTGGGATTACGTTTTTGACTCATTCGGATACGTAGATCGCACGTGGCGGACCACTTTCAGTTCGACGGTCAGTGGGCCACGATCAGAAATTCCGAGTACATGTAAATGTTCCTGAAATTTTTCTTAATCCGAGGGTGTAATTTGGTCTGATTCTGACGGTCAGGTAGCTTAATACTGACGCGTCAACGAACGATGCCAGATCACTATTCCAGATATTTATTTCGGCTTGTGAATAGTGTTTTTCACACTACCTCGCTCCGATTCGAAACGAATGGCCGTGGAATATCGGATAAGGCCGATTTTTGAGATGATTGTTAAGCCCAGTGGGCGGTCCTAGTTCCTTAACTTCGGGTTAATCGGAATCCCGAGGTGCGATCTAGACCTAATACGAAGTTTCGTTTCATTCCCGAGAGCAGACGGGGAATGAGTTTGGTTCTAAACTTTAGGGTAACCTAGCGTCAATGATTCTGCAAGTTTTGGGTCTTGCAGATCGTATTTAAAGCGATCCTAACGGATTTCATATCTAATTGAGTTTAGTACTTAGTTAACTTTGTTAAATTTCTAAGGATTTAATCCTATGTGATTTCTGGTCGAGGTGGTACTCGACCCAATGTACGGAATTTTTCAGGTCGTTACACAAGCAGTAATGATAAAGCAATATAATAATCACTTCATAACTACTCTTATTAATGCAGGAATGGTGTGCAGTAATGATGCATGCCCTCACACAAAGCTCCTCACAAGTGACTCTGACAACCAAGTTCGCACATGATAACCTCCCTAAAGTGCAACTTCCTCGCCAAAGCACATGCAATGCGGTGCATGGTCATGTTAGCCAAGTACTTAATTAAGCTTATTCATATGTGGGCTTAATTAAGCTTATTCATACAGTAGGTTCGGGAAGCTAAGGTACCTCCCTTTATATCATTAACCCAAGTGAATGATCCATCTAGGGTCATCAATCCTAGTTAACCACATACGATAGGCAAGTTGTAGGGCATCACCCCTAATGAAATAGCAGTCGATAGGCAAATTCAAAAGTTTATACTCGTGGTCACTATGGGAAGGCTCGTCACCTTAGCGTAGGCTAACAGCTCGAACACGATGTCTCATACCACCATGCTCGACTCACTAGTTTGGGTTGCTCATTAGTCACTACGGGGAGGCTGCCACCCCAGCTTAGGCCAACAGCTCAACCACGGTGTCCCATACCACCATGCCCGGTCCATGAGACTTAGAGGATTGTGGTACTATAGTTAAAATGGGTCTTTAGATTGGTAAGTGGTACCTTATATTCAAGCAGTAGTGTCCATACATGGTAACTATACAATAGGCCAATCGGTTTATTGGACAAGTTCGATTGGTACGAGCGCACGCTGACTTAATCGACATGGAGTGCATAAGCACTACACGTGGCTTAACCACTATTGACAATCATCATATGACCCGGATTCATTGAACGTATCAAATGTGGCGAGACTAATTCGGCCACTCAAATGGCAACTATTACCAATTGCCTGGACTACGTTGTAGTCACAATCTTACTCAGATGTAGTAGGTAAATACATGTGATAATCATATCAGTATTTAATAAACAATTTAAGTGAATCCTTCATTTAAGCATTTCATTGAACACATTGAACATGTTACCAAACATATGCACTTCATCCATAAATCGCGAAGTCGAAATTAAGATTACATGAAGAAAACTATACATATGGATAAGGTAATTGAGAATCCTATCCCAATACCCTTAATAAATACAATTCATCAACAGTTTCTCATTCAGAGATTTTATCAATCACTTAGACTACACATTACTAAATGCATAGACTAGATTAGTTACGGCATGAACTATAGCAATTCCTTACACAAAAGAGGTCATTAAGCATAGGACAAACATGAATCTTAGATTAGAAATCATGGCAAGCACAAATCACAATATCACATTCAATCAAACATTTCAACAAACACATGGAATGCATCTTGTATTCAACATAGTCACACATGTATAATATATCGAAAACATCATATCTAAGACAATATGGGAGCAATCAAGTCAGACATAAATCATTAGGTAACATTGAAAGCGTTAAAAACCATAACCTAAATGTTTATAGTCTGCACCTTTCGTCCGAATACTCATTTCGAACTCGGTTCGAATCCTACGTTCCTGAAAATGGAATAACGGGTACTAAAATCACGAAATTCATTAGCTAGGTTGACGAACGACTATTGTAGATCTTAACTACGTCATTAGGGTTTGGATTTCTTATCCAAATCGTAGTTGAAACAGGTTAAGTAGCGTAATAGAGTGGTGATTCAGCGCATGGAGTTGTGGGAAAGAATCCCAACAAAGATCTCCATGACTCCTTCCTTCCTTCCTCTTTTCTCTCTTCTCTCTCTCTCTCTCTCTCTCTCTCTCTCTCTCTCTCCCTTAGGGTTTTTAGATGTAACGTCTCGAAAAAATACGTACTAAGACCCGAGTACCACTTCAGGCAGAAATCACTAAGGGTCAAATTATTTAGAAATTAAATAAAAATTAATTAAGTGCTATACTAAATAATCAGTGGAATTAGCTTGAACCACTTTCTATACAAACTGCAAGACCCAAAACCATTAGGATCGCCGACTCAGCATTACCTTAAGACCTATGAGTAATCTCAAAACCCAGTTGTTCTTGGGAACATAATGAAACTCCATATCGGACCTGGACTGCACGTCAAAGGTCCGAATACCGCGAAACTATATGGTTATGACCACCTTATTGGGCTTAACAACCATCGCAGGAATCGAGCCCGAATAGTATCCAAAAATGTACAACTAGAGCCCTGAGTAAAGTGTGCGAGAAATGCGAATATCTTTAGAAAATGAACTCAGATTTAAGTGAATTAGGTCGTTCGCTTGTAGGCCAAATTTAAGGTTTCAGACCGTCAGATTCTAATCCAATTACACCCTTGGATAAGAGAAATTTTGTTAGTGCCAAAACCTATATGTCTTGTACTTCTTGTGTTTCTTGTTTGTGACTACACACTGCTTCAAGACAAGATCATGAATGAAGAATGCTTTCAAGACAAGATCATGAATGAAGAATGCTTTCAAGATAAGATCATAAATGAAGAATGTCATGAATGAAGTCTACAAGAATGGAAGACTCCAAGTTTGCTTCTATCAAGTTCAAGATTAGAAGACTTCATCATGACAAGTCAAGAATGTACCAAGCTCGAGAAAGACCATCAACTCGACTCAAGCTTCTACTTCAAGATCATCTGAGAATACAGACCTTCAAGACTTCAATGTCCATCTCACTTCAAGGTTTGTTTGACCTTAGATTGACCTTAGGTTGGTCTATATGATAGGTCATTCTGGATATATAATCTGAATATTTTAATTTACTTGGTGTGACTGTTTTAAGACTAGTCCTAGAAATCTTAAGACTAGTCCTAGCTTTGCTTCGACCAGTCTTAGGTTTCTCAGGACCAGTCCTAGGTTGTTACAGATTTTCAGATTTTCCTGGTTGTCCTTCGACTAGTCCTGGACTTGCTTCGACCAGTCCTGGGAAGTCCTACGACTCATCCTTTAACCAGTCGTAGTTCTACGACTCGAACTCCAGCGACTTATCTCGAGTCCCACGACCGGTCGTAGGTGTCTCACGACCAGTCGTAGGTGGTCCACGACTGGTCGTAGGCTACCTAAGACCAGTCGTGAGTATAGAAAATCTAATCCCGTGAAAATCTTTCGTAATCTTTGACGCTACGACCAGTCCTAGGATTTTAAGACCAATCGAAGATGGGATTTTTGAGGCTATAAATAATGCATGAATTTCAGAGTTTATTCATTCCATTCCATTCAATTCAAGCGATTTAAGGTTATACTCTGAGATAAGTAGTGATTATTTTTTAAGCTATTGTGCATATTTAATATTCCTTTTGTTAGCATTTTTCTATTGTGATTTTGATCCATATTCCAATCTTATTTAGAAAAGAGGAATTTGTGATATTCCTTCTTCTGGGATTAAAATCAAATAGACCTTGCTCTTCTTGATTTAATCTAAAATCAATTAGACATAGAACCATTCTTTATGTGAGTATTGGACATTGAACGACGTCATTCATCTACTCCAATTGGTTCTACTGGGCTACTTCAAAAGGAGATCCAAGTATTTTACTTTGTAATTTACTTTCTCTGGTTTTGTTTGAGATTTGTCAAAAAAATCTCATTGTTTTGGTTATCTGAGGAGAGCCGAAAAACTTCAGTTGTGGGGTTTTTGGATTGTGTAAGCCCGAGATAAAAGACACAATTGTGAAGGTTTTGGGTGAACTGTGAAAACCTATTTTGATAGTGCATGCTAATATCCCCGTGTGAGGATATTAGGAGTGGAGTAGCATTCTGTGTGGTTATTAGCTAACAGTTGGTGAACACACAAGGTAACTACTATATATCGTTGTGTTGTGGATGTGCTTGATTTCTTTATTCATTTATTCCTTCAGTATTGTGAATTGCTTTTATGGATGAATGTTGTAATTTTCATTTCAAGCAAGTGTGGTTGAATGGTGTAATAACTTAGGATTTATTTCTTTAAGTTATTCTTGATTTATTTTCCATATCATTTGTGTTTTCTAGATCGTTCTAGAAATAAGGTTGTCCTACCATAAGCCATTGGTTTTTGGTGTAAGGTTGTCCTTAGAACTGATTTAGTATCATTCTCATATTTCATATGCTTTGAGATTGTTATTATTTCAGCATTGTTATTTATATCTTTTATTATTCCGCTGTTTTAAGTTTTATTTGGCATTGCCCTATTCACCCCCCTCTAGGGCATATAGCTTGGCCCTTTCAAGTGGTATCAGAGCCTAATAGCTCGTGCTTATTGCTTATTTATTGGATTTATTTCCTGAGCTAACGATCTAAGCTATATTAAGATGTCAAATTTTGAAAGCCTATCTGTCACTAGGCCACCACCCTTTAATGGCACAAACTATGCCTATTGGAAAGCAAGGATGAGAATCTTTCTCAAATCCATGGATGAAAGTGTGTGGCTGGCCACAGTGAACGGATGGAAACTACCTATCACTGAAGTAACTGATGAAGATGGTTCAAAATCAATGAAAGTAATATCTTATGCTCTTTGGACCACACTTCAGAAAAGTGAGAGTAGTGCCAATGCAAAAGCACTAAATGCAATTACTTGTGCATTGTCACCAGATGAATTCAAAAGAATCATCTCGTGTGAAAATGCTAAACAAGCATGGGATCTTTTAGAAATGACACACGAGGGTACATCAATTGTCAAGAAATCTAAAGTCCAACTCCTCACAACTAAATTTGAAGAAATTCATATGGAGGAGAATGAAATGTTTATGGACTTCTACACTAGATTGAATGACATTGTAAACTCAATGTGGGGTCTTGGTGATAGAATCCCAGAAAGTAAAGTATGTGCAAAGATACTACGCTCACTTCCTGAACAGTTCAATTCAAAAGTAACCACGATTCAGGAACTTCATGATATGGATAACATGAGGGTTGAGGAACTAGTTGGTTCTTTACAAACCTACGAATTGAACTTTAAAGCTCCAAAAGGAAAATCAATTGCTCTCAAGTCATCTAAAAATATTCCACAAGAGAGCACTTCAGACTTTGAAAATTCTGAAGATGATATGGCACTTTTTGTAAAAAGGTTTTATAAAATTTTGAAAAATAAGAAAAGAGGAGATTTTCAAAAATCAAACGATAAGAGACAATCTAAACCTAGAGCTCGAAAATCTTTGAAAGATAGTCAATGTTACAACTGTCAAGAGTATGGGCACTTGGCTAACAAATGTCCTAAAAAGGACAAATCAAAAAGGAAGAGTATGTTGGCTACTTGGGATGAATCATCGATTCGAATCCTCTTCAAATCGAAAGATTAAAAACAGTCGGAGATGATGTTAAAGCCCTTATGACTCTAGCCAAAGTCACTTTTTCAGATTATGATGAAGTAACTAGCGAAGAGAATCTGAATAGTGATTGTGACAATGAAGATGATCTTCAGGATGCATACAATGCCCTTTATAAAGAGAGTTGTAAAATTGCTGTCAAGCTTAAATTACAAAAGGAAAAATTTTCTAAACTTAAAGAAGATTATGAGTCTCTTGTCTTAGAAAAATCTCATATTTCTGATTTTTTTGAAAAGACCAAATGTGATTTAAAAATCAAAACCTCCCAAGTTGATGATTTGAAAACCGAGAACGAGAAACTCAAAAATGAAGTAGCTTCTCTTTTGAGTTTAAAAGACACTTGGAGATATGCCCAAGGATATCCTAAATTAGAAAAATTGTTATCCGGATCGAGAAAATGTGGCGATAGATCCGGGTTGGGCTATGATAAGAATACTACTCCTAAACAAAAGAATACTGCTCCTAAATTTGTGAAAGGAGAGTCTTCGAACTCAAAAGTAAAGTATACTTATCAAGGTTTTTCAAAAAATTCAAGGACCTTTCAAAAATCTAAAAATAGCCATGCCAACTTCAATCATCAAAACCAAAGTCCTTTAGTTGAAAAGATTATTGATCTTCTCAAGGAGCTATTAAAATTTAACTCTATAGGTCATTCATATAACAATAGACAGAAAAAGTCCAACTACATTCCTAAACCCAAAACAGTACTGAAATGGGTTCCTAAAGTTGACTGCTTGGTTGCCCACACTGCTTTCAAAGCGACAAGCCATTCAAAGTGGTACCTTGACAGTGGATGCTCTAGACATATGACAGGCGACAAAGCTTTATTCACCGATCTTGAAGACAGGACTGATGGGTCAGTCACTTTTGGTGATGGAAGCAATTGCAAAATCATTGGACAAGGTACGGTTCAGCTTTATAACCTTCCCTTATTTAAAAATGTATTATATGTTGAGGGCTTGAAACACAACCTACTGTGTATATCTCAGATATGCGACAATAATCATAATGTAAAGTTTTCTAATCAAGGTTGTGAGATTGTTAATAAAGAGGGTTCTGTTATATTAACTGGTCGCAGAACTTCTGAAAGCTGCTACATCGTTAGTAATGCAAGCTCATCTACTCAATCGTGTTACATGGTCCATACTGATGAGACTGAATTATGGCATAAACGCCTTGGACATGTACACTACCGGAACTTATTTAGATTGAGCAAAAGAGAACTTATAAGAGGTCTACCCAAATTACAAAAAGTAGACAAAATATGTGGTGAATGCCAGTTGGGCAAACAAATTAGGAGCTCTCACAAGAAAGTGAACTCCAATACCACATCCAGACCTCTCGAGCTTCTCCACATGGATCTCATTGGACCAACTAGAACGGAGAGTCGAGGTGGCAAAAAATACATCTTAGTTATCGTAGATGACTTTACTAGATTCACTTGGGTATCGTTCTTAAAAGACAAATCTGAAACCCTAGATGAGGTAAAGAAGATCATCAAACGAATCCAAAATGAAAAAGGTTCTCAAGTTTATAAGATCCGTAGTGATCATGGTTCTGAATTCGAAAATAGCAGTTTTGAGAAATTCTGTAGTGATCAGGGAATATCACATGAATTCTCTGCGCCCAAAACTCCTCAACAAAATGGTATAGTTGAGAAAAAAAATAGAGTGCTTCAGGATATGGCTAATGTCATGTTAAATAGTATGAAGCTCTCCAAAAATCTTTGGGCCGAAGCAATTAATACTGCTTGCTATATTATTAATCATGTTTATACTAGTAAATCTGAAAATAAGGCTGCTTATGAGTTATGGTTCGAAAAGAAACCTACTGTCAAATACTTTCGAATTTTACGAGATCATGAAAATTTGGGAAATTTTGATACGAAGAGTGATGAAGGTATTTTCCTTAGATATTCCTTAAACAGTCGAGCCTATAGGGTTCTAAATAAAAGAACAGGTGTGATTAAAGAGTCCATCAATGTGGTCATTGATGATCATTTGAATACACACCTCCGAGTTCGATGATGATGAAATTCTTATAATTGAAAATCAAGATACCTCTTCATCTCAATCTGAACCTAGGATTGTCAAAAGATCATCCAACTAATCAAATCCTTGGAAATCCTCTCACTTGGAGTTCATACACGCAAAACAACTTGAAAACATATGCAATTATGTTTGTTTTACATCCCAAATAGAACCGGTCAATGTAAAAGAAGCTCTTTCTGACGAAAATTGGATAGTAGCTATGCATGATGAACTTAATCAATTTGTTCGTAATGATGTCGGTATCTTGTTCCTAGACCTAAAGATAAACACATTATTGGAACAAAATGGATCTTTAAAAATAAGTCTGATGAACTTGGAAATGTTATACGAAACAAAGCTAGACTGGTTGTATAAGGGTATACTCAGATTGAAGGCATTGATTACGATGAAACCTTTGCTCCAGTCGCTCACCTTGAATCTATCAGACTTTTTATTTCCATCGCTTGCTTTAGAAAGTTTAAAATTTATCAAATGGATGTAAAGAGTGCCTTCTTAAATGGCGATTTACATGAAGAAGTTTATGTATAACAACCCTCAGGGTTTGAAGACCCTAAGCTTTCTGATCATGTATTTCATCTCAAAAAGGCTCTCTATGGTTTGAAACAAGCGCCTGTGGGGGCATGGTATGAAAAATTGACTAAATTCTTACTGAGTCATAGTTTTCAAGTGGGAAGTGTCGATAAGATACTATTTGTTAAGAAACATAATAATGAGATTTTAATGGTTCAAATCTATGTAGACGATATTATTTATGGATCAACTTGTTCTAACATGTCTATTGAGTTTGCAGAGTTGATGAAATCAAGATTCGAAATGAGCATGGTTGGTGAACTAAATTACTTCCTAGGATTACAAGTAAAACAACAACTTTGATGGAATCTTCATTTCTCAAACCAAGTATGCTACAAACTTGGTTAAAAGGTTTGGATTTGAAAATGGTAAAAAATTTGATACTCCTATGAGTACAACCTTGAGACTCTCAAAAGACTCTACATGTAAAGATGTAGATCCTAAGCTATATCGTAGTATGATTGGTAGTTTATTATATCTAACTGCTAGTAGACCTGATATTGCTTTTAGCGTTGGTATTTGTGCGAGATATCAGTCTAATCCTAAAGATTCACATCTTACTGCTGTCAAACGGATTATTAGATATGTCGCAAGTACAACTAATTTGGGTCTTTGGTATCCTTTTGATACTAATGTTAAATTAGCTGGGTATTCTGATGCTGATTGGGCTGGTAATATTGATGATAGAAAATCAACCAGTGGTGGTTGTTTTTACATTGGAAATTGTTTGGTTTCTTGGTTTAGCAAGAAGCAAAGTTCAATATCGCTTTCCACTGCTGAGGCTGAGTATATCACAGCAGGATATGCATGTACACAACTCGTATGGATGAAACGCATGTTAAGCGATTATGAAATTAATCAAGATTCAATGATCTTACATTGTGATAATTCCAGTGCTATCAATATTTCCAAAAATCCAATTCAGCATTCGCGTACTAAGCATATTGACATTAGGTATCATTACATTCGTGAATTAGTTGAAGAAAAAGCTATCTCTTTGGAATATATTCCAACTAATGTCCAACTTGCTGATATATTTACTAAACCGCTCGACAAAAGCAGGTTTACTAAAATGAAATTTGATCTTGGTATGTGCATTTTAAATTGAATATACTTGTCTGCATGTATCATAGTGTACTATATTTTAAATTTTTATGTGAATAAATTTCAATTTCTGCATAAAAATATTTATTTTTGTCGATGCTCGACCGGCCTTTTACCATACACGACCGGTCCTGACTCGACCGGTCGTGGACTGCACTCGACCGGTCGTAGAGATCGTGAGCATCATATAATTTGGGGAAAATCTCTTTGTTCTTCATTTCCTCTTCTTCCTTCGACGAGTCGTGGCTCGACCAGTCTTGAGAGTTCATGATTTTCTTCAAGATAAGTCGTTTTTCTTCATTTTTATTGAAGATTTATGCTTTTTATGCTTTGATTTGTTTATTCCATAAGCTAGATCTCATCTTTTGTTGATTGTTTAGGGTTTCCTCTCTAAAAATTTGATCTAGAGAAACCCACCACTTCTAGTGTTCTTTGTGCTTGGTCCTTGGTAAATCTTATTGAAAATGGATGTTAGAAGGAAAAAGAAAACATCCCATCCATCTTCATTGGGTCCATCTTCATCTAGATCTACATCTATAACAAGATGGCACCTTCGGTCACCCGAAGATGATCCCAATGATGTACGGGAGTTACGTAACCGTAAAGTTATCGTTGAGCGTCCTGTAAGTCTCAGTCACATTGAACAATTTGAGATTACACCTCTCCTTAAATCTGTTGGCTGGACTAATATTTTGTTTTGGGGTGGGCTTGCATACCAGTCCATTGCACAATCTATGGTTGCATGTATCTCTGATTTTTCCCTTGATAATTTAACGTTCTCAATTGCTACTAGAGAAGGGAAATTTTTGATAGATCGACATTTGATATCAAGTATTATGGATATACCTATCAAAGATGAAAGTATTCCGATTCATACATTATATGACAAACCATCATAATCGGAAAAATAAATGTTGACAAGAGATTTATGCAATATAGAAGTGCATTGGACGCACAAAGGAAATGTGCTCCCTTTAAAATTTTTATTACCCAGATACAGAGTTTTGCACCGGATCTTCACTTCAAACGTGTATCCTCGGTCGGCAATAAAAAACCGGTTAAGCAGCCTTCATGGTTGGGTATTGCACTCTATTATGTCGGCATTGTTGTCTGTTTACCTTCTTTGATATGTCATTTTATCATTCGATTTCGTCTTCATCCCAGGGTCATAGTGATATTCCATTTGGTTATCTTATGACTTGTTTAGCCACAAATATGCTCGTTGCTTTACACGAGAATGAGGCACCAATTCATCATCTTTTATTCAATAATACTAATTTAAATAAGATGAAGTTGGATTTGCTTCTGGTCAATTCTATGAAGGTGGTGGTGAAGGTCTTTGAAGCGAGAAATGAAGGAGAAGTTCCTGATCTTCCTCCACAGGTGATATAAATATGGATGATATATTTGAAGAAATAAAAACTGACTCCCAAAATGATTCTGATTACGATCCATCTTCTAGTTATGATGCACGTCTAAGTGCATTGGAGGAGAAGGTTGATAACCTGAGTGTAGCCCATGATATGCAATTTAAATATATGCGAAAATATCTTCGTCGCATTAATAGGGGTTTACATCAGATTGATCCAACCATCCCTGCTCCTTCATCTGGATCTGATTAGGTGGATTATTTTTTTTTTTGGTTTGAATATGATGGATTCTGTATTATTATTACGTTTGATAACTTTGGTTGTATGGTTTGGATTGATGACATTGAAGTGTTATACTAATTTGATAATTAAATCTTGATTCTTCATATGGTGTTCTCTTCTCTCCTTTGGCCTTCCCTTGTCATTTTGTGACAAAAAGGGGGAGTAGTTTGAATAGTATGGAAAGGGGGAGAATGGGAGAAAGTGAGAAAGTGATTACTTGAAAATGGTTGATTGTTTCTACTCACTTAGGGGGAGTAGAGTATTTTTTTTTCTCACTCTGATGGCTCATGATTCTTTCTTCATTTTACTCTTATATTTATAAATATGTTTTGTCACAAATTTGACAAAGGGGGAGATTGTTAGTGCTATGATTTCATATCCCTTTGGTTATCAAATTTTGTAGTGCCAAAACCTATATGTCTTGTACTTCTTGTGTTTCTTGTTTGTGACTACACACTACTTCAAGACAAGATCATGAATGAAGAATGTTTTCAAGACAAGATCATGAATGAAGAATGCTTTCAAGACAGGATCATGAATGAAGAATGCTTTCAAGACAAGATCATAAATGAAGAATGTCATGAAAGAAGTCTACAAGAATGGAAGACTCCAAGTTTGCTTCTATCAAGTTCAAGATTAGAAGACTTCATCATGACAAGTTAAGAATGTACCAAGCTCGAGAAAGACCATCAACTCGACTCAAGCTTCTACTTCAAGATCATCTGAGAATACAGACCTTCAAGACTTCAATGTCCATCTCACTTCAATGTTTGTTTGACCTTAGATTGACCTTAGGTTGGTCTATATGATAGGTCATTCTGGATATATAATCCGAATATTTTAATTTACTTGGTGTGACTGTTCTAAGACCAGTCCTAGAAATCTTAAGACCGGTCCTAGCTTTGCTTCGACCAGTCTTAGGTTTCTCGAGACCCGATCCTAGGTTATTCTGATTTTCGATTTTCTGGTTGTCCTTCGACTAGTCCTGGACTTGCTTCGACCGATCTGGGAAGTCCTAAGACTCATCCTTCGACCAGTCGTAGTTCTGCGACTCGAACTCCAGCGACTTATCTCGAGTCCCACGACCAGTCATAGGTGTCTCACGACCAGTCGTAGGTGGTCCACGACCGGTCGTAGGCTACCTAAGACCAATCGTGAGTATATACAAATCTAATCCCGCGGAAATCTTTCAAAATCTTTGGCGCTACGACCGATCTAGGATTCTAAGACCAATCGAAGATGGGATTTTTGAGGCTATAAATAATGCACGAATTTCAGAGTTTATTCATTTCATTCCATTCAATTCAAGCAATTTAAGGCTATACTCTGAGATAAGTAGTGATTATTTTTTAAGCTATTGTGCATATTTAATATTCCTTTTGTTAGCATTTTTCTATTGTGATTTTGATCCATATTCCAATCTTATTTAGAAAAGAGGAATTTGTGATATTCCTTCTTCAGGATCAAAATCAAATAGACCTTGCTCTTCTTGATTTAATCTAAAATCAATTAGACATAGAACCATTCTTTATGTGAGTATTGGACATTGAACAACGTATCATTCATCTACTCCGATTGGTTCTATTGGGCTACTTCAAAAGGAGATCCGGTATTTTACTTTGTAATTTACTTTCTCTGGTTTTGTTTGAGATTTGTCAGAAAAATCTCATTGTTTTGGTTATCGAGGAGAGCGAAAAACTCAGTTGTGGGGGTTTTTGGATTGTGTAAGCCCGAGATAAAAAGACATAATTGTGAAGGTTTTGGGTGAACCTGTGAAAACCTATTTTGATAGTGCATGCTAATATACCCCGTGTGAGGATATTAGGAGTGGAGTAGCATTCTGTGTGGCTGTTGGCTAACAGTTGGTGAACACACAGGTGAACCACTATATATCGTTGTGTTGTGGATGTGCTTGATTTCTTTATTCATTTATTCCTTCAGTATTGTGAATTGCTTTTGTGGATGAATGTTGTAATTTTCATTTCAAGCAAGTGTGGTTGAATGGTGTAATAACTTAGGATTTATTTCTTTAAGTTATTCTTGATTTATTTTCCATATCATTTGTGTTTTCTAGATCATTCTAGAAATAAGGTTGTCCTACCATAAGCCATTGGTTTTTGGTGTAAGGTTGTCCTTAGAACTGATTTAGTATCATTCTCATATTTCATATGCTTTGAGATTGTTATTATTTCAGCATTGTTATTTATATCTTTTATTATTCCGCTGTTTTAAGTTTTATTTGGCATTGCCCTATTCACCCCCCCTCTAGGGCATATAGCTTGGCCCTTTCAAATTTCCTTACACATGTCAGTGTACTAGTGGCCCTAATCGAGTGACGATAGTCGTTGAACTGAAACTAGTCCCCCACGGTCGATCCACCAATCCGATCAGACAGAAATCTTAACCTGACATAGATCCATTGTCAGGGAACTTTCTCCAGACCGTATACAAGTAATGGACCTTCAGATGAGCTCTGTTGGCCCAAAACAGATGCCTTTTGGCTATATCCTAAGCATACCATGGCCCTAGGGCCATTGACATCACTTTTGAGCTTATATAAGACCATAAACCCACCCCTCTCTCATTCCATACGAATTTTTCTAACCTTAGGAGAGAGAAGAGAGAAAAGAAGAAGAAAGAGTGAGGAGGAGTGTGAGAGATCTGTGGTTTGTTGCTAGGATTCACTCCCACCACTCCACGTGCCGAATCATCTCTCCTGTGTCACCTATGCTGATTTAGTGTAATCCCATTCATGTTTAATGCACTAATACGGACAACATTCAATCATCATTATTTACGTTGCATAAGTGATGCGACGGATCTCGGGAGTTGAGCTCTGCTCGACCCTCGAAATTTGGGGCGTTTCATTAGAAAATTCGTATGGAATGGGAATTGGCTAGTTTAAGGGCTTATATAGGCTCAGAACTGATGCAAATGGCTCCAGGGCCAAGGTATACTTAATTTACAACCAAAGGATGCCTATTTTTTTACAAACCGGGCCCATCGGGAGGTCATTACTTACCTACGTCACAGAGTAAGTTCCCTGACAATGGATCTATGCCACGGTATACTTAATTTACAATCAAAGGGTGCTTATTTTTAACAAAATGGACCCATCGGGAGGTCCATTACTCACCTACATCACTGAGTAAGTTCCCTGATAATGGATCTATGCCATGGTATACTTAATTTACAACCAAAGGGTGCCTGTTTTTGACAAATCGGGCTCATTGGGAGGTCTATTACTCACTTACATTACACAGTAAGTTCCCTGACAATGGATCTATGTTATGGTATACTTAATTTACAATCAAAGGGTGGTTGTTTTTGACAATCCGAGCCCATCGGGAGGTCCATTACTCACCTATGTCAAAGAATAAGTTCCCTGACAATGGATCTATGCTAGGATGTGATTTTAGCACGTTTAGATAAGTTGATTAGTCATGAAAGACCTACGTCAAATCAACGGTCATAATTATTTGATCAAAGCCACAAGTATATGGATATGTGCAGGAAAATTTCCTTTTTCCATGAGTGAAGTTCGGTCAGAAACTGACGGTCTGAAATCCTCAATTTCGCGCTTAAGCGAATGGCCCAATTCACTTAAGTTTCAATACATTTTTTAAAGATATTCACGTTTCTCACATACTTTACTCAAGGCTCAAGTTGTGCATTTCTAAATACTATTTGGGCTCAATTCCCGCGATGATTGTCAATCCCAGTAAGATGGACATAACTCTATAGTTTCGCGGTCATCGAACTTTTGACGTGCGGTCCAGGTCTGATACGAATTTTCAACATACTCCCGAGAGCAATAGGCTCTTGAGATTTCTCCTAGGTTTTTAAGTGATGTTAAGTCAGTGGTATTAATCATTTTAGGTCTTGCCATTCGTGAAAATGGTGGTTCAAGCTTAATCCATCACTTATTCATTTTATACTTAACTAAGTTTCACCAAAATTTCTAGAGAGTACGGTCCTTAGGGATTTCTGCCTAAGGTGGTACTTGAGTCTTTATAGGGATTTTTCCAAGACGTTACAGATCCCCTTGAGATAACGCCTATAAATGACATCTTCCCTGATGAACAACTATTCAAACTCTCTCATTTACGTTGGTTTGCTGACATTGCAAATTATCTTACTACAAGTTTCATGCTGACATATTGGATTGCGCAAGATAAGAAAAAAATTCTTCGCCGAGGTACGTAAATTCTTCTGGGATGACCCATATTTTTTCAAATATTATCCAGACCAAATTCTAAGGGGATGTGTGTCAGACGATGAATACCAAAGTGTCATCTCCTTCTGTCACTCTTAGGCCTATAATGGTCACTTTTCTGCTAAAAGGACCACGACCAAAATTCTATAGTGCGGCTTTTATTGGCCCACTATGTTCAAGGACACACATGAGTTCTGCAAAGCTTGTAAGCGTTGTCAGAAATTGAGAGCATTGTCCCGTTAAAATATGATGCCTCTGAATCCCATTCTGATCATTGAAGCATTTGATTGCCGGGGCATCGATTTCATGGGGCCATCCCCTCAATCCTTCAGGAATTTATACATCTTGCTAGCAGTAGACTAGTCACTAAATGGGTCAAAGAGATCCCGTGCCGAAATAATGACCATCAAATAGTCATTAAATTCTTTAAAAAAAAATCCTTTCTTGGTTCGGAACGTCTCGGGCCATCATTAGTGATAGAGGTTCACACTTCTGTAGTAGCCCATTTGAGAACTTAATGAAGAAATATTGACAGGCCTATGTCCTAGTGACCATTCCGTTCCTAAGGACCTCGCGGTCCACTTGGTCGAATTGTGGGGACCTGCGACCTGTAAATAGCATTTGCAAGCGACGTTGAATCACACCCAGTTAACCCAAGCTAACTCAACCCGAAACCTATGTCATTACGACCGCATCGTCGTCGCAGTTCCAATGTCGCATCTCGTGCATCAATGCAATACTTAGATCATAAGATGTGGACTGTGCATTATAATGGCCGCAGACCGCATGTTGTGGAACCCATCTATCCCATGTGACACCATTTCCTAAGTAATCATGATGCCTAGGCTAAGATGACATCATCCTAGCTCTAGTCACCTCACCCTAGCCATAATTACCTACAAACAATAATAACTTCCCTCTTTCCCATGAGTCAAACCCAATCATGATTTCAAAGCCATCATTCCTCTCTCTCTCTCTCTTATCTCTCTCTCTCTCCCTCCCTCTTTCTTCTTCATTTCCTAGAAAAGGAGAAGCTTGGGACGTCCAAGCAAACCCCATTTTTTTAGCCATCTCCACCCTCTACACCTCCCAATCTAGCCCTCCAAACCCCATCTCAACCATTAAAATCCCTCCCTTGAAGCTAAGAAGACCTAAGGTGGAAGACGAAGGAGAAGATCTAAGGTGAGTGCTTTTCTAAGATTAGATTTATGTTATCTTGCATGGATTTTCTAATTTCTCTAGCATGAGGCAACTAGGACCCACGAATTGATGGTGAGGATCCTACCTTGACCTTTAGGTGTGGCCAATGGCCCACCTTAGCTTGCATGCATGAATCCATGGTGGGGCCATTCTCCATGGACCCCACCATGATGTTTGATTTGATTTCCTAGTGCATGAAGGCCACCTAAGTCCTGATTTATGTGGTGAAAATAGGATTTCCCTAGCAGAATTATTCTGATGCATGGCCCACCTATTTTGGGCCCCACTGATGTATATGTTGTAAAGATAGGAGAAGAGCTCATAGTGGCGGAGCTCCTCCCTCCCATGGCCATTGTCTCTCTCTCTCTCTCTCTCTCTTTCTCTCTCTCTCTCTTCTTGATGATGATGATGATGATGTGTGGCCCACCTGATGTGCACAACACATCCAGACCGTCCAGCACCAACAGGCCCATCGTGATGCATTTTATTCATGCTGTCTATCTAGTAGGGCCACCTTGCTACCCATTTTTGGGTTAGCCTGGATGGAGGGAAAGCATAAAGATGAGCTCACTCCCTAGCTATGTGGACCACCTGGGTGGGCCCTACTATGATATATGTATTTTATCCAAGCCGTTCATCAAGCAGGTCCCATACTACTGACCGTCCAACAACATTCCTGCCGTCTGGACTATCTGAACAGGCCCAAGTGAAGAGAAATGCAAATATCACCTTGTATCTAAGTGGTGGGCCACCCATGTGAGACCCACCGTGATGTATGTATCATATCTAAGCCATCCATCGAATGGGCCAGCGGCCTAGGACGCTACTGGACACCGTCCAGCAGCTGTAAGGCCCAGCAAGGTGTATTTCACCCTCACGTCCAGCATGCCTGAACGATGGGAAAACACAAATATCAGCTTTATCAGAAGCTGGTAGGTCTCACACGTGTGGACCCACCTATGATGCATGTGTTTCAACCATCCCATCCACTGTCCAACTGCTGGATGGTGGAAACCCACCTTGAATGTATGTGTTTCAAACATGTTGTCCGTCCGTTTTTGGGTGTGGACCACCCCACAGATGCTGCATGTGTGAGGGTGGGGCCCACCTTAAGATGTGCGCATATCCACACCGTCCACATGGGACCCACCTTGAATATATACGTATTTTACATCCATGCTATCCATTGCTGGACGTGGGACTTCACTATGATGCATGCATGTATTTGCACCATTCATGGACCCTACATGATGTACATGTTTGATTCAAGTTGTCCTCCATGGACCCCGCAGGATGTACGTGTTTTGTCCAAGCTGTCCATTTAGTGGAGCTGATTTAGATTGTGCAGACCCACCTGCTGCATGTGCAAGGCCCACCTTTATGTGTATGTTATACATTACTGCCGATCTATTTTGGTTGAACCATGGGCTACCTCATGAGGCCCATTTTGTGGTGCAACAGGCCCACTTTGATGTATGTATTTTAGGCACTCTGTCCACCTATTTTTCTGAACCATTGAGCTAATTTGTGAGGCACACCCTAATGTGTATATTGACCTTGCTGCCCATTTATTTTCTAGGCTATGTGGGCTACCCCATTAAGCCCACTATGATGTATGTGATCTACTCACCATCCATCCCTTGTGCCTAACCCATGGGCCCTTGTGTGAGGCCCAATATGATGCATTTGTGACCCCTGTGTGAGGCCCAATATGATGCATTTGTGACCCCTGTGTGAGGCCCAATATGATGCATTTGTGACCCCTGTGTGAGGCCCAATATGATGCATTTGTGGCCCTTGTGTGGGGCCCAATATGATACATTTGTGGCCCTTGTGTGAGGCCCAATATGATGCATTTGTGGCCCTTTATAATGCCCTGAAAATCGGGGGTCGAGCAAAGCTCAGATCCTGAGTTCCAATGCATCGCTTATGCAACATAGATAATGATGATTATGATTAGAGCATTGAAACATGAATGGGATTATACAAAAATAGCATATCATACTCTAGAGACAGTTAAATTGCAAGCGGAAGACCGTGATAGATGTATAAAATATATAAACTATGGTAAGTCTCCAGAGTGTGATAATGTTACCAAGTTAATGAATGACAAGTACAATTCAAAAATATACAAAATGTGTAAGGTCCTCTAGTCAACATCCCTGTAACCCCGTCGATCAAGAAATGGCTCACATGAAGCAGCCAGAAAATAGAATATACGAGAAAGCATCCTCGTCATCACAAAAGTCCGGCTCCGCCTCAGAAGTAGTGTGGCCATCTGTAATCAGACAAAGTCTGGTGGGTGTCCGGAACACCGTCCCGTAACGTGGGAGTGAGTGATCAACTCAGTGGAACAATAAAGCATAGGTTAACATGTTATCAAAATAGTCAAGCAGTAATGATAAAGTAGTACAATCAACAATCTTAAATACTCTTGTTAATGCAAGTATGAAATGCTGTCATGATGCACGCCCTTGCCAACATACTCCCTCATACGACACCATCTTACGTCTGCGGCATGCTTTCATCCCTCAGTGCTCCACATCTTCTAAGCACATGCAGTGCGATATGAACATGATTACTGAGTTGTTATTAGTCCTTTTCATATAGCAGTATTAGGAAACTAAGGTACCTTCCTTATATCATTCCCAAACAATGATCTATTTTAGGGTCGTCAGTCCTAGACAATCTCATACGATGGTATGTTTCTAGGTCGCTGCAAGAGCTGTCAGGGCTGTTACACGGAATCGTTACACCACTCCCCTATCACCTTATCAATACAGGCCTAGTTTATACTCTGTTACTACGAGAAGGCTCATCGCCTCACCGTAGATTCAGAGTATGCTCGAGGTCACTATACCGGGTACGGTCAGGGCTGCTAGGGTTGTTACATGGAATCGTTACACCACTCCCCCATCACCCATCAAAACAGTGTAGGCCGACAACTCGAATACAGTGTCCCATACCACCATATTCGGCTCAAGAGTCTGGTTACTTACTGGTCACTATGGGGAGGCACATGGCCCCAGTGTAGGCCGACAGCTAGACTACGGTGTCCCATACCACCATGCCCGGCTCATGAGTCTTAGCAGATCAAGGTACCAAGGTTAACGGGGTTGCACTGATAAGTTTGGTACCTTAGGTTCAAGTAGTAGCATCCAAACATGGTGAACATACATTAGACAGATCGGGTTACGTGACGAGCTCGGCTAGCTCGAGCGCACGATAAGTTAAACGACATAAAGTACATAAGCACTTCCCGTGGCCAACCACTATCGCCAACCGAAGTATGACTCGGGTTCATCGAACGCATCTCACCTGGCAAATGAATCTTAGCCACGAATTCAATCCCATTACCGATTGCCTGGACTATACAATAGCCCCAATCACATTCAATTATGGAATAGTTAAAGCAGTAATGGGTCAAGATTTCAAATCACATAATCAAAGTCTGATATTGTCCGCTTAGGGCTTAATACATTACACTAATCATTACACCACTCCCTCATCACCCTTCACGGATTTTATGGAATACAACTTAAACATGTGAAGTAATCTGAACAGAATTAAATAAACAAGTGATTCAAACATATTAACAAGCATGTTATAAAACACAATGCAAACAGGAAATCCAAACACATACATTTCATAAATCAGTAAGTGATTAAACTAAACAACTTACATGAAGGAAATCATACACATCACTAAGGTAGTTGAGAATCCTATCTCAACACCTTATACATTACAATTTACTAACTACTACCCATTTAAACATTCCAACAAACATTTTAGATTGCATACATCAACATACCTGACGTATGTTGATCACATAGGTATTAGGCCAAATCCTTTCACTAGGGAGATTAGATGTCACTCACTTACGGATAATCATGGAAAGCATGAATCCAAGTTCCATTTTCATTTGAACATATTCACAAACACTTGGGCTACACAATTTAACATATATAGCGTATATTGGTCGTGACGTGATTTAGGGCAAATCCTTTTGTCAAAGGGGTATCGCCTATACAATAATCATATATCCATGAACATTAGTCATGGCGAGCATGAATGAGAATTTTATACTCATTCGGTCATTTTCACAAACACTCAGAATACACTCATTTAACATACATGGCGTATACTAGCAAAAACATGTATTAGGGCGAATCCTTTCACCGAGTGAGTATTATACATATATATAGCATGATCATACAGTAATTAATCATGGCTAACATACTTTCAAAATTTGTACGTATACGGTATTTTCTACAAATACGAGGAATACAGTATATTCAACATAGTTAACGTATATCTGAAAAATGAAATGTACAGCACTTTGTACATGTGCAATTGCATGCAGATCATGAATCTATCATTATTTGACATTGAAAGCGTTGAAAACCATAACCTATACATCTAAAGTCCGTACCTTTTGCCGTAGAATCGTAACGAATACGCTAGAATCTCTAAGTCTTCATCTACGGCAGTATATCAACCTATAGCACAAGATACGTTAGCTCTTTCGCTACTTGAATCAATTCAAACCCTAAAACAGGTTAGAGTTAAGGTTTTCTTACCTAAAAAGGAAGCTGGAATCGCCGGAAAAGTGATTAGAACGGGATAGTTAAGCTTGTATAGCGGCAAGGTAGAATGGCAGGGAGATGCTCACACTTTCTCTCTCTTTTCTCTCTTCTCTCTCCTAGGATTTCTCTTAAATTCGTATGGGCTGAATGAGAGAGGGTTTAAGGTCCTTATATAGGCTAGAAACTCTCCAAAATAGACTCAGAAACAAGGTATACTTAGGTTATGTCCAAAGCGGGTCCGTTTCGATCCAACGGAGCACTTCTGGTGGCCCCTTTTCTGTGTGCGGTCGGACTTAAGATCACCAACCTTGGATCTAGGTGGAGTTAAGTTTTCGTTCCAGTCGGATTCTCAGATCACGCGTGGTGGACCAGTTTCAGTTCAACGGTCACCGGAACTCGATCAGGGTTACAAGTACATGGACATGTGTATGAAATTTCCCCTGATCCGAGGGTGTATTTGGGTCAGATTCCAACGGTTGGATTGCCTATATCAGGCCCGCAAGTGACTAGCTAGTCTCAGATTACTTAAATGAGACTTGATTTCTAAAGAAATCTATGTTTTCTCACACTCTTCATACCGGGCTCAAGCGAATAGTCGTGGGAGATTATCTGGATTTGACTTCTGAGATGGTTATCAAGCCCAGCAAGGTAGTCCTAACTGTATAACTTCGCGCTAATCGGATTTTCGATGTGCGGTCTAGATCTGATATGAAGTTTCGTGATGCTCCCAAGAGCAACCGGGTAATGAGATTAATCCTAGATTTTAGGGTAACCTAGTGTCAATGATTCTACAAGTTTTGGGTCTTGCAGATCGTATTTAACAGGATTGGTGCTAATTTCACAGGTACTCTAGTTTAACACTAGCTAATTCTCACCTAATTTCTAAAGGATTTCGTCCTATAAGATTTCTGTCTAAGGTGGTACTTGGGCCTTTGTCAACAGAAGAAGATCCTAGGGCAGGAGAGGTGTAACGCCCTGAAAATCGGGGGTCGAGCGTAAACTCAACTCCCGAGTTCCAGAACATCACTTATGCAACAAAATGAATGATGTTTGAATGTTGACTATACTTGTGCATTGAACATGAGTGAGATTAAGCCAAAACAGAATATCATACTCCGAGACAAGAAATTAGCAAGCGGAAGACCTGTAATTGGTAGATAAAATATATGAACTATAATGAGTCTCCGAGTGTGATAATGTTACCGTTAAATATTTACAAGTACGATCTAAAATATACCTAATGTGAGGAAGTGTAATGTCTCCTATCCCAAATACCATAGCCCCGTCAATACGATTACGTGGTCTTGAGAGACCCACAGAGAGATACGAGATAGGAGAATTCCTCCTATCATCATAGAAGTAGTCCGGCTCCTAGCTTCACAAGCATCGCCACCACCTGAAACTCAATAAATCTGGTTGGTGTTGTAAACACCGTCCCGTAACGTGGGAGTGAGTGATCAACTCAGTGGAACAGTAAAGCATAGGTTAACATGTTATCAAATCAATCAAGCAGTAATGATAATGCAGTACAAATCAAACATTTCTAATTACTCTTGTTAAGTGCAAAAATGATATGACATGATGCTGTATGCCCTTGCCAAACCACCCTCAAGCGACATCATCTTACGTTCGCGAATGCTACTCCCTTAGTGCGCCACATCTACAAAGCACATGCGGTGCATGATGATCATGATTACCGAGTTATTATTAGTCCATTTCAAACAAAGAATATTGGGAAACTAAGGTACCTCCCTCATTCCCAAACATGATCCATTCTAGGGTCGTCTGCCTAGCTAATCTCATACGATATTATGGTTTGAGAAGCGTAGTGAAGGCATCGCAAAGGGCTCGTCACCGTCGCTCGGATACGATCTCACCGTATGCGGCTCAATTGTCCGGCCGTCGGCTCAAGTACATATCTCACCGTGCACTGGCTCGAATCACTAGCCGTCGGCTCGAATACGGTCTCACCGTACTCGGCTCAACTCATACTCCGATTGTGAAAGACTGTCGCCAATCACGGACCTTGGAGTATACTCGAAGATACTACGGAGGACTCGTCGCCCGTCGAGACGAGCACGACACCAGTACTCGGCTCTCGCAAGTAGTATCGACAAATCGAATATAGTGTCCCATACCACCATAATCGGCTCACGAGGTTGGTTGCGCAATGGTCACTACGGGGAGGCACATGACCCCGGCGTAGTGACAACTCGACCACGGTGTCCCATACCACCATGCCCGGCTCATGCGTCTTAGCGGATCGAGGTACCATGGTTAAAAGGGATTTCACTGGTAAGTTTGGTACCCTAGGTTCAAGCAGAGGCGACCAAACATGGTGAACATACATATACATGTTCACTCCCCAAGTATAGGGTTGTGATGTAGTAATAAACTCGGTAAGATCGAGGTCGAATCCCACGAGGACTGGTTGTCACAATTCAAATCTGTGATTCTTCTTAACTAATCCAATGAATAATGAATTAAACTGCTAAGCACAATTTTAGGAAAAACAATTAAGAACAGGGAAGAAAATTCAATCAGAGAGAAAGCACTAGGACTTTCGAATCCACCCCTAATTATCCTAACCCTTGTTTTGTCTGTTGATTCACCTTGACCTTGATTGATACCACTTAAATAGAGAAAGCACAATCTGTGTCCTAAATCGGGCATACAGACTGTCTAATTCCTTTAAGCAATGCCATGAACAATACATCCCATGTCCTTGGTCGGGCACATGGTATGCAAAATTCATTAAAGCACCCTGTTCCTTCCTCTATAGGAAACCTGTTCTTGATCAGACCCAAGCACCTGTAATAAGCATCCAAACAACATCCATCTATACTTTGGTCAAGTTCATAGATGGAGAAGTATGGAATTTAAACCCATAAAGCCCACTCAGAAAAAGAAACAAATTAATTAAAATTCAAAGTAAATCAACAAATACAAGAGCTGATCAAATTAGGGGCTTCATCTCAGCCCTAGCTGAGAGATTAGTGACCCATAAAATCCATAAATAAAAAAATAAAATTCATAAAACTAAACACCAAACCGAAAAATCTCTCTCTTTTCTCCTTCTCTTTCTTCTCTCCCGGCTCTGGATCTCCAATTCTCTTCGGATCTCAGTATATCTTTCCCACGTCCAAAACTTCCTTTTTATAGGCTTGGATGGTGGAATCGGTGGCAGAGTCGTGACGGATTCGAAGTGTAGTTTTTCGCAACGTTGATCGGTGGGCCCCACGAGAGGTGTTTTTTCTCGAAAATCCACCCCGTCCATTGGATTCGGGACGAAATTTCGTCAAGAATGGGTGGTTTTGAAGGTCCATTGGCGCGGCCCACGAAGAAATCTCGAAAAGATCATTTTGAACGTCGTCCGAAGCGACCCTTTGTGGCCTCTGCATCTCGCATCGCACACGTGTGTGCGCATGGGAGTGGAATATCGGCATATGTTTGTAGTGCTCGCGGCCCTCTACACGATGGACGGCTCGGATTTTACGTACAAGTGACAAGTGGGGCCCACAATCCGCCGCAAAAGTCGCCAGAAGAAGCGCTACGCGACGCGAAACCTCCGTCCTGCCGATAATGGTGGGGCCCATTCCGTTGATCATATGGATCCACTCTCGTCCATGAGATAGCCATCGAAAAACCGTCCGGAATGTGTAATTTTCGCCTACTGTTGATGAGGCCCACCTGACTTTCTGGCCGACCGTTCATTTGTATTTGAACGGTTGAGATCCTAATAAGACTTCTTTTCTTCCGATTTCGTCAGCTAGGTGGTGGTTGTCGTGGCCCCAGGAAGCGGATGGACGGATCAGATCGATCATTTGGACACAAGGTGGGCCCCACAACCGACGCCGCGGTCGGGTTCGTGAAGCCATTGGAACGCGAGGCTTGTTTGTGAAGACGGCGCGGGTCAGCGCTTGCTGACCGATTTAGGCGGTCCGGTGCGGCCAGCGTAGCGCATGTGTACACTGCGCACACGCATCGCGTGTGCGGGTCCCATGACAATGTTTCAAGAAATCTTCTCCGTCCATCCTCTTTATCGTCTTGTTTAAACAGTTGAGACCAAATTTAGGGCATATCCAGTTATCAGGTGGGTCCCAAATTGTAGATTAACGGGCTGATCTGTCCGTTGGACCACTTCCCAAGATCTCCAAGGGCTGAAATTTAATATGTACGGTTGATTTACGGCCCTCATCACATGTATGAAGTTTTGAGTTGATCGGATGGCGAGAAACATGTGATCTTGCATTCTGGACCCTTTTCGGGCCCCTTGAACTTCAGTTTCTTGATTTCCTCGGATCTCGAGCGTTGATCTTGGTTCCCTGGGGTCGTTCTCTTGCTTTGATGACTTCAGAACGTGAAATCCATGCTTTTAACATCAAATTCCAATTAACGCTCCTGATTTCGTCCTGTAATAAAAATATAATTAAAATCCGGCATTAAACATTATCATGTATGTAAAATCGGGTAATTACTGGGGTCTGATATGCAATATTCGACCCTGATCACAACCCCCAACCAGCATTTTGCTAGTCCCGAGCAAAACATGCGAAAAAATAATTTCAGAAATAAAAGATAATTCCTGTAAATTCAAGTGACAAGTGAACAGATAGGTGAGATGTGAAAATCTAAGATTCATGATGGTATGTGGAGTTTTTCTCTTGGAATCAAGCTTCAAAAACTTCATAATCAAGTTCAAAACATTAGTCCATCAATTAGAACATTCCTAAACATTGAGTTCCACGAGTGTAAAGCATGATCTTGACTTACAATCATTAAGAGATCCAATTGTCAATTTCATGATATCATTAGTAATTCGTGACAATCAAAACTTGAAACCAACACTTATCTCACAGATGAACTTTTCATGTTACCATCTTTTGATTTTCTTTACTGACGATACAAAATAGGAAATCAAATTCTCACCTATAGGGAGCAAACCTATGGCGAAAACTTGTCGCTTAATATATATTTTTTTTTTTTTTCATATGTCAACTATGGAGAATCAAATCCACACCTATAGGAGCAAACCTATGGTGAAGATTATGTGACTAACTCTATCAATTCTTCTTTATAAACCGACGTTAACAAATTTCTCAGTTTGGTTCCTTTCATGCCTAATGATTACCAAGTCACCATTTAATATTGAACTGAAAATTTAATGTGTAAGTGAGATCTGATATGGGAAATCATGGCTCAATCAATGTTTACAACTTTTAATCGTGGATTAACAATTTAAACTTAAGTGTGAAATCTACCAGACAACCGAATCCAAGAGTCATAAATTTCACACATTCATGAATCTTGTAAGTTCAAAATCACAACTATCCTTCAAAATCTCTTTGAATTAAATAGAAATTCGAGAAAAATTTTAAAATTTTCACAATTTTTGCTCAAGACCAAGAAAATACGATTAGGTAACCTAATCTCCCACCCCAACCTAAAATCTACATTGTCCTCAATGTAAAAGAAATAAGCATGCAATACACATGAGACAACGAAAAGAGGAGTGAGGGACAGAGAGTACCTGGATGGAGAATCAAGAAGCTTTCTAAAAAAATTTCGTCATAAAAGCGAGTTAGCACAAGAGAGAGATCAACAGAAGTAAAAATAACAAAAAGAAAAATTAACGAAGATCCTACCTATACCACTTTCGCAGGTGCTCTCGATTGCATTTAGCGCATGCAACAAGCCTTTAAACCCCTGGGTTACCCCTAGTGGACGAGTTGTAGTCTCGTGAGGGTTTGCAGTAATGTTACCCACAAACATTGAAGTAACTAACTAGGAAAAAGCATAAAACAAAAGACTGGGCTGCCTCCCAGGAGCGCTAAGTTTACTGTCTATCCTAAAATAGCAGAAAGGAAACTACCCTAGGCCTAAGAAAGCAGGGAAAAACTACTCAGTTATGCTGCAAGGTTCCTCCTCCGGCCAGTATCGTGATAAATTTCTCAGTAGGTTTCTTAACAGGATCATCCAAAAGCCCTTTTTGCAATAGGCTTGGACGCCCTGGAGCTTGACCTTCCAAAGAAACTTATGTACCTCATCAAAAATTTTTCGTTGATTCGCCTGAGGTATCCGGAGTATATACGATTCACCTGCGACAGAAGAAATTTCGAAGTTAGTATCCCATGGTGAATCAGAGACTACACATAGATGAAAATCAGAAAATTTCTCATAAAGTGACGTAGTCTCAACACATTCCGAAGTAGCAGACTCGGTTCAATTGTTAGCTCCTCCTCCCTTAATGGTAAATATTCAGATTTGTGGAAGGAGGGGCTTGAGTAAGGGTCCTCTCGATCGGTGATGACTACCGAGATATTGTTTTGCAAGGCATTCACTATGTCTCTTATCATGGGATCGTTTGAATCAAAGTATGCCAAGCAATCATCCAAAGAGGTGGGACATTCGGTGAGGGTGACTCATTTTCTACATTAGGGCTCGTGATGATCGCCCAAGGAATCCATCGTTTTTAAGGTAAACGGAGGTGTGCTCTCTTGCTCTAGCCACCACATGAGACGGATTGAGGATCAATATACGTAGCATTGATGTATGGACTCTGTTCATCGATACTACTCGAAGAGGCGATGAATCGTCATTATTTATGATTCGGATGGTGGCCTCAACGGGTGGTTTCAAATTCAAGAGTCATATCAGTAGCTCGTCCATCTCCCTAATCATATCATCATGTAATTCGAGTAGTGGTCCAAATACGTTTCACAAGAGTTAGAAGGGTCGGTTGTAAGGGGCCCGTCCTCTACCTTAAAATCGGACATGTTAGGTGAGGAAGTGGCTCATTATAACCGACCACTTCGTGTAGCGTCTTGATCATTGACTTGGACCAAACTTGAGATTGATTCCAAGGGAATTGGGGTTGAACATCCATGATCATCATCCCAATACGCATCATTGTCTAATTCTGTGCAGTGCGCACTTGGGATAGGATCGCTTTCCTCACATTCTAAATTTGGTTGAGGTTCAAATAAACTAACCTCTTCCTCATCATTGAGATCTTGTGTGTCATGTAAGGAAAGTGTGTCATCATCACTGTATTTGAAAGACACCCAAGTATCTCCATCATTCTTTTGAACAGTCATTGAGATCGACTCATCAGGAAATTGAACCGTGTGCTCATTAATGGAATCCAACTCCTCATTCCAAATTCCGATTTCATCAAAAGCAAGTGAGGATCACTTTCCTCGCATTGTATTTCTGGATTGGATTGTAGTTGGGATGAGCGAGCTTCCTCTATCCTTTCAATGCGCGAATTGAGTGCTTCTAATGATTTCATCAATTTCGCAACATGCTGGTTTACTTGTTCTGGATCAAAACATGAATCCTCTTGGATCGTTTCTGGTTGGATCTCAAAGGTATGGGATCCAAGAGAATAATTATTACAATATGTTGTTGGTTCAACTTCCCAGTTTTGATGGTTCCACTGGTTATAGTCATACTGATCATACATGGGAGAATATGATGCTTGATAATAGTCCTCATTCCCATAATTACGATCGTATACGGCCCTATTAACCGATGGAACATAACGTTCTAGTCGGTTCTCAATGTCTGTTCTCGATGGAGAGAAATCTTGAGGTATACGTTGAATTCCACAACCTTCAGGCATTTCCCAATAAAACCTATCCAACTCAGCATATGCATCTACCCACGATTCCATGGTAGAACCTTAACTCTGAGTCTAATCCTAGAAGAAAGCAAAATCCTACAGCAATACAGAAAGTAAAGGAGAAGTTAGAAAGATGTTACAGTAGAAGTTCCTATGTTAAAAACCTGCAAAACAAAACAAAACAAGTTAGTTTTTAAGAATAGTAAGTCTAAGGTTAGAAAATTTCTAAAAATAAAACCCTAATTCTAAAAATAAAAATAAAAAAAAATAAAGAAATTAGGAAGATATCACCAAATTAGAAGTTTCTATCTCAGAATCCTACAAAACAAGAAATAGGTTAGTTTCTAAAAATAAAATAAAAAACTTTAACCTAAAGTTAGTAAAATCCTAAGACTATGAATTATGATAAGAGAGAATCCTAAATTTAATTTGGAACGAAACAGTCCCCGGCAATGGCGCCAAAAACTTGTTCACTCCCCAAGTATAGGGTTGTGATGTAGTAATAAACTCGGTAAGATCGAGGTCGAATCCCACGAGGACTGGTTGTCACAATTCAAATCTGTGATTCTTCTTAACTAATCCAATGAATAATGAATTAAACTGCTAAGCACAATTTTAGGAAAAACAATTAAGAACAGGGAAGAAAATTCAATCAGAGAGAAAGCACTAGGACTTTCGAATCCACCCCTAATTATCCTAACCCTTGTTTTGTCTGTTGATTCACCTTGACCTTGATTGATACCACTTAAATAGAGAAAGCACAATCTGTGTCCTAAATATGGCATACAGACTGTCTAATTCCTTTAAGCAATGCCATGAACAATACATCCCATGTCCTTGGTCGGGCACATGGTATGCAAAATTCATTAAAGCACCACAATTTCCTTCCTCTATAGGAAACTTGTTCTTGATCGGACCCAAGCACTGTAATAAGCATCCAAACAACATCCATCTATACTTTGGTCAAGTTCATAGATGGAGAAGTATGGAATTTAAACCCATAAAGCCCACTCGGAAAAAAAACAAATTAATTAAAATTCAAAGTAAATCAACAAATACAAGAGCTGATCAAATTAGGGCTTCATCTCATTTCTAATTTGAGAGATTAGTGACCCATAAAATCCATAAATAAAAAAATAAAATTCATAAAACTAAACACCAAACCGAAAAATCTCTCTCTCTTTCTCCTTCTCTTTCTTCTCTCCCTGGCTCTGGATCTCCAATTCTCTGGATCTGTATATCTTTCCCACGTCCAAAACTTCCTTTTTATAGCTGCTGGATGGCTGGAATCGGTGGCAGAGTCGTAGACGGATTCGAAGTGTAGTTTTTCGCAACGTTGATCGGTGGGCCCCACAGAGGTGTTTTCTGGAAAATCCACCCCGTCCATTGGATTCAAGACGAAATTTCAATCAAGAATGGGTGGTTTTGAAGGTCCATTGGCGCGGCCCACAGAAGAAATCTCGAAAAGATCAGTTTTGAACGTCGCCGAGCAGCCCTTTTGTGGCCTCTGTACCGCACACGTGTGTGCGCATGGGAGTGGAATATCAGCATATGTTTGTAGTGCTCGCGGCCCTCTACACGATGGACGGCTCGGATTTTCCGTACAAGTGACAAGTGGGGCCCACAATCCGCCGCAAAAGTCGCCAGCGAAGACGCTACGCGGACGCAAACCTCCGTCCGTTGATAATGGTGGGGCCCATTCCGTTGATCATATGGAAGATCCACTCCGTCCATGAGATAGCCATCGAAAAACCGTCCGGGAATGTGTAATTTTCGCCTACTGTTGATGAGGCCCACCTGACTTTCTGGCCGACCGTTCATTTGTATTTGAACGGTTGAGATCCTAATAAGACTTCTTTTCTTCCGATTTCGTCAGCTAGGTGGTGGTTGTCGTGGCCCCAGGAAGCGGATGGACGGATCAGATCGATCATTTGGACACAAGGTGGGCCCCACAACCGACGACCGCGGTCGGGTTCGTGAAGCCGCTGGAACGCGGAGGCTTGTTTGTGAAGACGGCGCGGGTCAGCGCTTGCTGACCGATTTAGGCGGTCCGGTGCAGCGCCGGCGCATGTGTACACTGCGCACACGCATCGCGTGTGCGGGTCCCATGACAATGTTTCAAGAAATCTTCTCCGTCCATCCTCTTTATCGTCTTGTTTAAACAGTTGAGACCAAATTTGGGGCATATCCAATTATCAGGTGGGTCCCAAATTGTAGATTAACGGGCTGATCTGTCCGTTGGACCACTTCCCAAGATCTCCAAGGGCTGAAATTTAATATGTACGGTTGATTTACGGCCCTCATCACATGTATGAAGTTTTGAGTTGATCGGATGGCGAGAAACATGTGATCTTGCATTCTGGACCCTTTTCGGGCCCCTTGAACTTCAGTTTCTTGATTTCCTCGGATCTCGAGCGTTGATCTTGGTTCCCTGGGGTCGTTCTCTTGCTTTGATGACTTCAGAACGTGAAATCCATGCTTTTAACATCAAATTCCAATTAACGCTCCTGATTTCGTCCTGTAATAAAAATATAATTAAAATCCGGCATTAAACATTATCATGTATGTAAAATCGGGTAATTACTGGGGTCTGATATGCAATATTCGACCCTGATCAATACACATATCGGTTTGCTTGACGAGCCTGACTAGCTCGAGCGCACCACAAGTTGAGCGATATGGAGCGCAAGAGCACTCCGTGTGGCCAACCACTATCGCCAACCGAAGTACGACTCGGGTTCGCCAGACACGTCCATCGTGGCGATATGAATCTCGGCCACAACAGTAAGTCTGGTACCGAATGTGTGGACTATAGGCATAGTCCCAAACTCAATCAGTTGTAGAGCATAAAGTAAAGCATGAAGTAAAGCATGTATTATAAAGCATGAAGTATAGCATGTTATAAGGCATGTTGTAAAGCATGTTGTAAAGCATGTTATAAAGCACTAAACACATAGGGATACAAATACTTAGAGTTCATAGGTGAGTGGTTAGAGTGAACAACCACGTGGAGAGTGTCATATGTGATTCTAAGGTAGCGGAGAATCCCATCTCAAGACCTAACTAAGGTTCTAACACTTAAGCACTTACACTCATAGTGATTTCACCAACACTTGGAATACACTACTTCAACATACATGACGTATGCTAGAGAAGTGTACACTAGGGTTGTCCCTTTACTAGACTAGTATTTTATACATATACATCATATTCATACAGCAATTAAACATAGCAATCACATCAGCAAACTTTATACGTATAGGGTACTTCCACGTATACCCAATTTCGACATACATAACGTTTACAAAGGAAGATAGATTTCGGCGATTCCTTTCGCCAAGCTAGTATTTTAATCATGTATGGTATAATCATACATTAAATAAATATGTCAAACATTATTCCAAAAAGAACTACGTATACGGTATTTCTACAACACGTAATTTTAACATACGGCGCATTTACAAGTAAACATATATTTTGGCGATTCCTTTCGCCAAACTAGTATTTTATTCATATGTTATATAATTATACATTAAATAAACATGTCAAGCATTTATCCAAAAAAAATACGTTATACGGTATTTCTACGTATACCTAGAATATGTGAAATTCCATATTTCACACTTTGCTAATCAAAACAGGAAACGGAAAGCACTTTGTACATGTGCAATTGCAAGCGATCATGAATCTACCATTATCGACATTGAAAGCGTTGAAAACCGTAACTTATACACTTAAAGTCCTCACCTTTGCCTATGGAAATGAAACGAATCAAGAAGGGTAGTAGAACTTCCGTATACGGAGATTTCTAGCCTACAGAGCGGAATCGGTTAGTCGTTACGCAACCCACATCGATCCCACCACAAATCGACCTAGGGTTAGGGTTTCTTACCTTTAAATGGGACGGAAAACGCCGGAAAACACCTGAATGAAGCGGTGTAGGCCGTTGGATGGCGAGGAACGACGGCAGGGGAGATTCTCCCACTTCTTCCTCACTTTCTCTCTCTTTTCTCTCTCCCAAAACCCAAATTCGTATGGCTGGAAGAGAGGTGCTCTAAGCTCCTTATATAGCCTAAAACATTCCCAAAATAGACTCGGGTTCAAGGGTGATCGCTTATATAGGCACTTCGCCACTTTTCCACTCAAAGGGAAGTTATGGTGGCCCTCTTTGAACCAAACGTCAGACTTAAGCTCACCATCGATGGATCAACGTGGAATTACGTTTTTGACTCGATCGGATACCCAGATCGCACGTGGTGGACCACTTTCAGTTCGACGGTCAGTGGGCCACGATCAGAAATTCCAAGTACATGTAAATGTTCCTGAAATTTTTCTTAATCCGAGGGTGTAATTTGGTCTGATTCTGACGGTCAGGTTGCTTAATACTGACGCGTCAACGAATGATGCCAGATCACTATTCCAGATATTTATTTTTGGATATGAATAGTGTTTTTTCACACTACCTCGCTCCGATTCGAAACGAATGGCCGTGGAACATCGGATAAGGCTGATTTTTGAGATGATTGTTAAGCCCAGAGGGGCGGTCCTAGTTCCTTAGCTTTGGGTTAATCGGAATCCCGATGTGCGACCTAGACCTAATACGAAGTTTCGTTTCATTCCCGAAAGCGACGGAAATGAGTTTGGTTCTAAACTTTAGGGTAACCTAGCGTCACTTGTTCAAGAAGTTTTGGGTCTTGCGGATCGTATTTAAAGCGATCCTAACTGGATTTCATAGCTAATCGAGTTTAGTACTTAGTTACTTTGTCTCATTTCTAAAGGATTTAGTCCTAAGTGAATTCTCGTCGAGGTGGTACTCGGTGCCTTTGGAGTTTGTATATAAAGTGATCCAAGTTATACTACTTAGCTAGTTTAAGATAGTGTCTAGGGTGAAAGTTATTAGAAAAATTGGAAGATCAAGGTGATGAAGGGTGAGATTTTGTGAAGGAAATGAGTTCAAAGGCGGCTTTAGACTTTGGGATTCAGTTCTGACAAGTTAATGAGGTATTAGGATCGACCCATTGCCTAAGGACGTCTAATCCCAGGTTGGCAAAAATCCGGGGCGTTACAAGAGGCTAATGTTTCTAAATAACCTATTCGTCGATGACTCCATAAGGTTAATGGTTAAAAGCCCGTTTTATTTATGTATTTACTATTTTCAGTAATGTTTAGTTTAAGTACTGTTCTTCATCACCTAAACTTTAAGATAGTGTTTAATGTGAAAGTACTTAGAGACATTTAAAGAATAAGATAGTGAAAGGTGAGATTTTGAAGGAAATGGGTTAAGAAGCGATTTTAGACTGTGGGATTCAGTTCTTACAAGTTAATAAGGCGTTAGGATAGACCCATTGCCTAAGGACGTCTAATTCTAGGTTGGCAAAAATTCAGAATGTTACACCCTTGTGTGAGGCCCAATATAATGTATATGAGGCCCTTGTGAGAGGCCCAATGTAATGTATGAGAGGCCCGTATGATGAGGCCCACTGTGATATATGAGAGGCCCATGTGGTGAGGCCATTATGATGTGTAAACCCACTAAGATGTATATAGTAATGTTTATGATGCCCAACTATTATCCTAGCTAGTATAAGGCCTTGGACCCCCATCATGAGATAGATTCTATGGGCAATGACTTGGGAGCAATGATGGTTAAATATCCACATTATAAAAGTAATGGTGGTTAAATGCCCACCTTGTCATCGTCCCTACGGCCCATTCTCATCTCCCCTTGTTGTGGGCTAACCCAAATTGATGGGCCCCCACTAGTCAAGTATGATCCATCTCACCTTTTTGGGCTATCTGAAATTATTGGGCCCCCATTAATGCTAGCCCATTTATATCTATTGGGCCCCATTAGTAGCCCAGCTGGCTTTATAATAGTGTGCGTAAGGAAGCCCACTTATTGTGTGATTCACCCTTGCCGTAAATGGAAGAGTTGGTGGTATCAGATTTGGTATATCCACTGTTGAGGACCAATCAACAAGTTACAGATTAGATCTATTGTCCTTCTATGGACTCCGTCGATTACTGATTACGACTATGTTAGTATACGCGCTGAGTATGTGTTAGTATAACATTATGATTGTATAAGGTCGTTGTGAGGTTTTTTGTGATTATATGAGGCCCATTGTGATTGTATGAGGCCCATTGTGTGATTGCATGAGACCCATTATAATTATATGAGGTCCATTGTGTGATTATATGAGGCCTATTTTGATTGTATAAGGCCCATTATTATGGTATGAGGCCCATTATGATTATATGAGCCCATTGTGATTGTATGAGGCCCATTGGGATTGTATAAGGCCCATTGTGACCATGTGAGGCCTATTATGATTCTATGAGGCCCATTAGAATTGTATGAGGCCCATTGTGATTATATGAGGCCCATTGTGATTGTATGAGGGCCATTGGGATTGTATGAGGCCCATTGAGATTATATGAGGCCCATTGTGTGATTATATGAGAATCATTGTAATTGTATGAGGCCCATTATTATGGTATGAGGCTCATTGTGATTGTGTGAGACCCATTGTGATTGTATGAGGCCCATTATTATGGTATAAGGCCCATTGTGATTGTATGAGGCCCATTATTATGGTATAAGGCCCATTGTGATTGTATGGACCCATTGTGATTATATGACACTCATTATGATTGTATGAGACCCATTGTGATGGTGTGAGGCCCACCATTATAGGTGATTATGTGCACACCACCCATCTACTTATACAGGCCATGGGCCATCTTATACCGGCCCACCATGATGTATGTGGTTATAATCATGCTTGGTATACTTCATGATACATGCCCATATGCATCATCCACATACTTGTTATGAGAAGTGATTAAGCATAGCATGTGCCATTGGGCTGATTGTTTATGGGACTCCATGAGAGATGGAGTTGCCTCATAAGAGCGTGCGGTGAGTGCAGGTTTGATGTCTGACTGGATGGTATGACTCATAAATCTCACATTTTGTGATATGATCACCGTACGCCCTAGCGACATTGGGGTCGTGACCTCTACAGGTATATCGTGGATGGCCAGATGGGACATCGAAAATACTTGTTCTAATACTTCTAGCATATGAGCGCGATAGATGTCCCTGGGTGAAATTTCTTAAACCTCTGAGGCCAAGGGATGACTCCAACATCTAGACTGAGTGGATATATATGAGTGCATGAGGGCCGTATACCAGTAGGTCGTGTTTTCCACTATGTCGTGGTTGGTTGGAAGGTGGTGTGGCCTTACCCACCTAAGAGAGTAGGCAATGTTAGGCTGAGTCTGACCAGCTCATAAATGGGTTTGTTATCGACGAGCCAATTCGATATTGGTAGGCAGATAGTGAGGTCTCTTCCACTTACCCAGTTGTGCACTTGATGGGGTGGCAAGCTGGCGTAGAGTGTACTAGACCCCAATGATGATTCCAAAGAAGTACGGTACTGATATGTGGACTTACTGAATAGGAGTTGCATACTCAGCATTTTACTTATTCATTCATTCATTCACTATCCACTCGGGCTGGTGGTGTGCAACTAATTTGTTATGTGTACCTTCGCAATGGCCAGGATTTCGGTTGGGGTGCATGACCAACCTGAGATTATGAGTTTACCACATTGAGTTTGGCTATCCAAATTTAGGTATAGGACTAGTTTGGATAGAGTCCCTTGCGATGGACCCCACAGCCTACGCCACCACGTACTAATCATCCCGACTTCACATTCTAACTTGGTCATTTCTTTCGCACTGCATATTGCATTTCATCCCTAGCACATGACATTTAGTTTACTATGACCCCGCATTGCATAACCGATCTTCATTGCATACTCTGATATTGTACGACTCATGAACTTGTCAGTATTTCTGCTTACACTAACCTCGTTTGACTCATGAACTTGTTAGTATTTCTGACATTGTATGATTTATGGACTTGTATTGTATATTTGTCACCTGCGTTGCGCACACACATACACCACCCTCTAAGGTTTCTATAAGCTTATGCATGATAGATGTGTGCAGGTGACGTTAGGATGCAGTCGAGCTGAGGCAGGAGCATACGGTAGAGCTTTTGGAGTTTTTTATATCTATCTTGTATTTCCCTTCTGCATTGTACTCAAACGCTTTGATTATAGTGGATATGTGGTGATGTTATTTGTGACTTGGTTATGCTTATGGTTATGCTTCTTTAAAAAAATTTATGTTTAAAATCCTCCTTATAGGATCCCAGGATAGGAACCTGGCATATAGGTGTCAGGAGCCGAGAATGGGGTAGTACAAAGGCTATCGACACCGGATTCGACGAACAAAAATTTTGTGAGCCCAGTTTCCAAGTTTGGGGCTTGACAAATATGACATCTCCCATAAAGTGAGCTCTCCATACCACCTGCAGACAAGCGGAAAAGCTGAGATTTCTAATAGGTAAATTAAACGCATTCTAGAGAAAATGGTTAACCCTGATCGCAAGGATTGGTCAATCTGTTTGACCAATGCTGTAAGTGCTATGATTTAATTCCTCTTTGATTGTCAAATTTTATATGTCAAAACTTCTTTGTATGTCTTGTATTTATATCTTGATAAATCTGTATGAGACACCACGTCAACACTTGGAGTCTAGTTCAAAGAATTCTTTAAGCTTCATGCGAGTTCAAGCTACAATGTAGAAGATATTGAAGAAGTGCTCAGTATCAAGGTTCAAGTTCAAGTGCAAGTGGAAGTTCAAAATTCATATATAAGTACGGGACTCAAGTGCAAGTGACATTAACTTCAAAGCTTGTGAAGAAATCAAGCTACATGAAAAAGAACTCAAGCTCAAGAGTCAAGCTTTGTAATGATCAAACTCTTAGCAAATGAAGTGTTCAATGTCCATACCTCATGTCCCAGGTATGATAAACCTTAGATTGACCTTAGGATAGGTCACTTTGGATACATAATTCATTTGAATATTATTACATGATTTTGGTCTTTTCTAAGACCAGTCCTAGACCTTGTTCAACCAGTCCTAGCACTGTCTTGACCAGTCTAAGAAGTTCCAAGACCAGTCCTAAAATTGTTGTAATTTATCGAATTTTCTTGTTCGGCTTCGACCAGTCCTGGAGTCTGCTCGACCGATCGTGAGATGGTCTCGACTCAACCTTCGACTAGTCGTAAAGATTCGACTCAAACTCCAGTGACTAAATCAAGTGTCGTATGACCAGTCGTAGAGGGGTCTCAACCGGTCGTGGAATGCCTACGACCGGTCGTACAACGGTCTGATGCGATCACGCTCAAAAGTTCAAAAATCAGTTTATTTCAAGACCAGTCGTAGTGACCATAGGACCAGTCGAAGACGAATTTGTTCAGCTATAAATAGCACACGAATTTCAGAGTTTTTCATTGAAAATTAAATGAATTCAAGGCTCCACTCTGAGATAAGTTTGTGTTTATTTTTAAGCTATTTTGTGCATAATTTCTTTCTCTTTTTGCTAGCTTATTTAATTTGATTTTGTTTCTGTATTCCAATCTGATTTGAAAAGAGGAATTGACTTATTCCTTCTTCTTGGAATCAAAATCAAATATAGCTACGCCCAACTGGTTTAAATCTAAAATCAATTAGAACTTAGAACCATATTAAAGTGAGTAGTGGACATTGAACTTCTATATTCGAACGTCTACTCCAATTGGTTCTTCCAGGTAGCTACAAGAGGAGAAATCCAGGTATTTTACAATTCTGTAAATTCCATTCTATTTTGGTTTTTGTTTGGGATTCGCCTGAAAAATCTCAATTTGTGTGGTTGTTTGAGGAGAGCCAGAAAACTCAGAAGTGTGGGTTTTTGAATTGTGTTAGCCCAAGTTAAAAAGACACAATTGTAACGGTTTTGGGTGAACCTGTGAAAACCTATTTAATAGTGAATGCTAATATCCCCTATATGAGGATATTAGGAGTGGAGTAGCATTTTGTGTGGCTGTTGAAAAACAGTTGGTGTGCACACAGGCGAACCACTATAACTCTTTGTCTTATGGATTGAATGCTTGTTTAAATTTCATATCATTTATCATTCAATTTTGTGGAATGTACGTGTGGATGTGAATGTTGTAACAATTTACATTTCAAGTAAGTTTGGGGAGTGTTGTAATAAGTTAGATCTTTATTTCTGTACTTTATTTCAAATCCTTGTTACTCAACTATTTATATTCAGATTGAGTTATTGATTCAAAAGACGTTCTAGAAATAAGGTTGTCCTACCATAAGCCCTTATTTATTATGGTGTAAGGTTGTCCTTAGAACTGAATTTGTATCAACCTCTCAATACTTATTTGTTGAGATTGAATTAATTACAGCATTGTGAATTGATCTATAATTGTAAGGCTATCTATTTAATTTTATTCCACTGATTTTATTTTAATTTGACATAGTCCTATTCACCCCCCCCTCTAGGACATATAGCTTGGCCATTTTAAGTGGTATCAGAGACTAATAGCTCGTTTTTATTGTGTTTTATTTGGATTTATTTTATGAGCTAACGATCTAAGCTATATAAATAAGATGTCAAATTTTGATAGCCTATCAGTCACTAGGCCTCCACCCTTTGATGGCTCCAACTATGCCTATTGGAAAGCCCAAATGAGGATTTTCCTCAAATCAATGGATGAGAGTGTGTGGTAAGCCACAGTGACTGAATGGAGCCCTCCTACCATTGAAGTAACTGGTATCAATGGATCAAAATCAATGAGAATAACACCTTATACATCTTAGACCACACTTGAGAAAAGTGAGAGTAGTGTCAATGCAAAAGCACTAAATGCAATCACTTGCGCACTATCATCGGATGAGTTCAAAAGAATCATATCTAGTGATACTACAAAGCAAGCCTAGGATATATTAGAAATGACACACAAGAGTACTTTAATTGTCAAAAAAATCTAAAGTCCAACTCCTCACAACCAAATTTGAAGAAATTCATATGGTGGAAAATGAAATGTTTATGGACTTTTACACAAGATTAAATGACATTGTAAACTCTATGTGGGGTCTCAGCAATAAAATTCCAGAAAGTAAAGTGTGTGCAAAGATACTACACTCACTTCCTGAACGGTTCAACTCTAAGGTAACCGCGTTCCAGGAACTTCATGATACGGATAATATGAAGGTAGAAGAACTAGTTGGTTCTTTACAAACCTATGAGTTAAACTTTAAAGCTCTTAAAGGAAAATCTATAGCTTTGAAATCTTCTAAAAATATATCTGAAGAAAACTCAGATTTAGAAAATTCTGAAGATGATGTGGCTCTTTTAGCAAAAAAGTTCTATAAGATTTTCAAAAGTAAGAAAAGGGTCGATTTTTAAAAGACAAATGAAAAGAAACGATTAAAACCTAAGTCCAAAACTTGGAAGTCTTTGAAAGACAGTCAATGTTATAACTGTCAAGAGTATGGGCATCTAGCAAACAAATGTCCTAAAAAGGATAGACCCAACAGGAAGGGTATGTTGGCTACTTAGGATGAATCGTCTGATTCGGAAGCCTCTTCTGAATCAGAAATTTCTGAAACCGAGTCGGGCAATGAAGTTAGGGCCCTCATGACTCTAGCTAAGTTTACATTTTCAGATCATGATGACTCAACAAGTGAAGAAAATTTGAATAGTGATCATGAAAATGAAGATCTTCAAGATGCTTATAATGCCTTATATAAGGAAAGTTGTAAAATTGCTGTCAAACTTAAACTTCAAAAAGAAAAGTTTTCTAAACTCAAAGAATGTTTTGAAACTCTTGTTTTAGAAAAATCACGAATTTTAGATTGTTTTAAAAAATCAAAATGTGATTTGGAATTCAAAACCTCCCTGATTGATGATTTGAAATCTGAAAATGAGAAACTTAAAAATGAAGTATCTTCTCTTCTGAGTTTGAAGGATATATGGATATATGCCCAAGGTGATCCAAAGTTAGAAAAATTATTATCCGGATCAAGAAAATGTGGCGATCGATCCGGGTTGGGCTATGAGAAAAATACATTTCCTAAACAGAAGTATACTTCTTCCAACTTTATGAAATGAGAAGCTTCTAACTCAAAAGGAAAGAGTACTTGTCAAAAATTTTCTAAAGATACAAAAACTTTTCAAAAACCCAAAAGCAGCTATTTTAAAAATCAGATCAGAAATCCTCTTGCTGAAAAAATATTTGATTTACTTAAGGAGCTCTTAAAATCTAACTCAGTAGGTCATTCTTACAACATCAGACAAAAGAAGACCAACTATGTTCCTAAACCCAAAACAGTTATGAAATGGGTTCCTAAAGTTGCCTGCTTGGTTGCCCACACTGTGTTCAAGGCAACAAGCCATTCAAAATGGTACCTAGACAGTGGATGTTCCAGGCACATGACAGGTGACAAGGCTTTGTTCACCGATCTAAAAGATATGACTGATGGGTCAGTCACATTTGGTGATGGTAGTAACTGCAAGATTGTTGGCCATTTAAGAATGTTTTATATGTTGAGGGACTAAAGCACAACCTGTTAAGCATATCTCAAATATGCGACAACAACCATAGTGTTAAATTTTCAAATCAAGGTTGTGAGATTATAGATAAAAAGGGTTCTGTAATATTAACTGGTTGCAGAACTTCTGAAAATTCCTATATAGTAAGGAACGATAGCTCATCTAATCAATCGTGTTTTATGTTCTATACCGAATAGACAAAATTATGGCATAAACGCCTTGGACATGTACACTACTGGAATTTATACAAATTGAGCAAAGGAGAACTTATTAGAGGTTTACCTAAAGTGCAGAAAGTAGACAAAATATGTGGTGAATGCTAGTATGGTAAATAAACTAGGAGCTCTCACAAAAAGGTAAACTCCAATACCACATCTATACCACTCAAGCTTCTCCACATGGATCTTATAGGACCAACCAAGACGAAAAGTCAAGGTGGCAAAAAATACATCTTGGTCATCGTAGATGATTATACAAGATACACTTGGGTTTCATTTCTAAGAGACAAAACAGAAACTCTTGATGAAGTGAAAAAGATTATCAAACGGATCCAAACTGAAAAAAGTTCTCAGGTCAATAAGATCCGAAGTGATCATGGATCCGAATTTGAAAATCGTAGTTTTGAGAAATTCTGTAGCGATCAGGGAATATCACATAAATTCTCTGCACCCAAAACGCCACAACAAAATGGTATTGTGGAAAGGAAAAATAGAGTGCTTCAAGAAATGGGAAATGTTATGTTGAATAGCATGAAGCTCCCTAAAAATTTATGGGCTGAAGCAGTGAACACTGCTTGCTACATTATCAACCGTGTTTATATTTGCAAATTTAATAATAAAATGGCTTATGAAATGTGGTTTGAGAAAAAGCCTACTGTCAAATACTTTCGAGTTTTTGGTAGCAAATGTTATATTTTACGTGACCGTGAAAATCTGGGAAAGTTCGACACTAAAAGTGATGAAGGGATCTTTTTAGGATACTCTTTAAACAGTCGTACATATCGTGTTCTGAACAATAGGACCGGTGTGATTCAAGAATCAATAAATGTCGTAATTGACGATCGCCTGAATATACCCACCCCTAGTTCAGATAATGATGAAGTTCTTATATTTGAAAAACTAGATACTTCATCAAGGGAAACTAACTCTGGATTAAGGATTGTTAAAGATCATCCAACTGATCAAATTCTTGGAAACTCTCTCACTGGTGTACGCACTCGTAGACAACTAGAAGACATGTAATTACGTGTGCTTTACTTCTCAGGTTGAACCGGTAAACATAAAAGAAGCACTTTCTGATGAAAACTGGATAGTACCAATGCAAGAAGAACTTAATCAGTTTGTTAGAAACGATGTCTGGTATCTAGTTCCTAGACCTAAAGATAAACACATTATAGGAACAAAATGGATTTTCAAAAATAAGTCTGATGAATTGGAAAATATCATTCGAAACAAGGCAAGACTGGTTGTGCAAGGGTACAGGCAAATTGAAGGGATTGATTATGATGAAACTTTTGCCCCAGTTGCTCGCCTTGAATCAATCAGACTTTTCATATCTATTGCATGTTTTAGAAAGTTTAAAATTTCCAAATGGATGTGAAGAGTGCCTTTTTGAATGGCGACTTACTTGAAGAGGTATATGTTGAACAACCGACTGGGTTTGAAGATCCTAAGCTTACTAATCATGTATACTGCCTTAAAAAGGCTCTCTATGGTCTGAAACAAGCTCCTAGAGCATGGTATGAAAAATTGACTAAGTTTTTACTAAGTCACAATTTTCAGATGGGCAGTGTCGATAAGACGCTCTTTGTTAAGAAATATAACAATGATATCTTAATGGTTCAAATCTATGTTGATGATATAATTTATGGATCAACTTGTACTAGCATGACTGTTGAGTTTGCAGATCTAATGAAATCTGAATTCGAAATGATCATGGTTGGTGAATTAAATTATTTTCTGGGGTTGCAAGTAAAACATCAATCTGATGGAATTTTTATTTCACAAACTAAGTATGCATTGAACTTGATTAAGAGGTTCGGATTTGAAAATGGTAAGAATTTTACTACTCCTATGAGTACAACTCTAAGACTCTCAAAAGACTCTACAGGTAAAGATGTAGATCCTAAATTATATCGTAACATGATAGGTAGCTTACTTTACTTAACTGCAAGTAGACCTGATATTGCTTTAAGTGTTAGAATTTTCGCTAGATATCAGTCTAATCCTAAAGAATCTCACTTAACTGTTGTTAAATGAATTATTCGATATATTGCAAGTTCTGTTAATTTGGGTCTTTGGTATCCCTATGATATTGGTATTCAATTGGCTGGGTATTCGGATGCTGATTGGGCAGGAAATATAGATGATAGAAAATCAACCAGCGGTGGTTGTTTTTACATTAAAAACTGTCTGGTTTCTTGGTTTAGCAAGAAGCAAAGTTCCATATCACTCTCAATTGCTGATGCCGAATATATTGCAGCAGGAAATGCATGTACTCAGTTGGTTTGGATGAAACGTATGCTGAGTGATTATGAAATCTCACAAGACTCGATGGTGTTATACTGTGATAATTCCAGTGCTATAAACATTTTAAAAAACCCAATCTAGCATTCACGTACTAAGCACATTAACATTTGGTTTCATTATATTCGTGAATTAGTGGAAGAAAAAATAGTATCATTAGAATATATTCCTACCGAGACTCAGCCTGCTGACATTTTCACTAAACTGCTCGACAAAAGCAGGTTTAACAAATTGAAATTTGATCTTGGCATGTGCAATTCTAAATGATTGATCATGCATATTTGTATCATATTGTATATAATGTTAATATGTTTAAATTTCAAAATTCTGTGAAAATTACATAATTTTTTTCCTGGTCTAAGACCGGTCGAGGACGTGCTCGACCAGTCTTGCTACGACCGGTCGAGTATGACCCAAGACCAGACGTGCGAGCGGTGATCTTTTTAATTTAGGGAAAACTCGTTTCTTCTTCATTCTAACCCTCCTCACCAACGAGCCGAGCTTCGACTAGTCGAACCCTTGTGTTCGATTCCTCCAGGTTAGAGTGATTTTTCTTGTTTTCTTGGAGAATCTTAATCCTTACTCTTAAATTTCTTAATCATTGTTGTCTATTTCATATAAATCTTCAACTTTTTGGGTTTTTCTTCCTTTTTGTTGAATTTAGAAAAACTCATCTCTATTTTCTTAAACTTTCTTTCATTTCTTCAAGTATATGAAATCTAGAGGTAAAAAGAAAATTTATAGAGGTGCATCTTCTTCTCATACAAATGCTATCACTAGATGTCATCTTAGAGATCCCGAAGATGATCCACCACATGTTCGAGACTTGCGTATGTGCAATGTTATTGTTGAAACAGCTATTAGTTTACCTCATATTGTTCCTTACGGTCTCTTTCCTCTCCTTCAATCTGTAGGATGGGAAAAATTTTTACGCTGAGGCGGGCCGGCATACCAGTCCATTGCACAAGCCATGGTTGCATGCATATCTGACTTTTCTTCTAAGCAACTGACTTTTTCTATTGATACTAGAGAAGGGCAGTTTCATGTGGAACGACACTTAATTTCCGGCCTTATGGATATTCAAGTAAATGATGATGGTATTCATCCTAGTGCACTTGCTAAGAAAGTGTCAGAATCAGAAAAACGTATTTTTACGAGAGCTTTGTGTAACATGAATGCACCATGGACTGCAAATGGAAATGCCCTTAAAACCATATACTTGTTACCCAAATATAGAGTTTTGCATCGTATCTTCACTTCTAATCTGTATCCCCGCTCTGGAAACAAAACTGAGTTGACACTATTTATGGTTCGTATTTTGTACTCTATCGTTACTGGTGCTAATATCTGTTTGTCATCCTTGATTTGTTCCTCTATCATTGAAATTCGTAGTCATCCTGGTCATGGTGATATTCCATTTGGATATTTGTTAAATGTATTAGCCACTCACATGTTAGTCGTTATGTCCGTCGGTGAGGCTCCTATCCAACACCTCATATTTAACAATTCCAACTTGCATAAAATGAAGTTGGGTTTGGCTCCTGGTCAAGTTGATGTTGATGCAGATAAAGTTGCTGCTGAAGCTGAGATGGGTGTCGAAGGTGACGAGTTGCCTCCTAATGATATTGACATGGACGATATTTTTAATGAAATTGATTCTGATTCTGGAAATGATCCAAACTTTGAACCATCTGATTTCAATGCACGTCTTAGTGCATTAGAGGAAAAGGTTGAATAGATGAATGTTGGTCATAATCAACAATTTAAAAATATGTGCAAATATTTTAGGCGCTTACAGAAGAGCCTTCATCAAAGTGATCCTAATATACCTGCTCCTTCTTCTGGATCAGATTGAGTTTGGTGAATCTTGGTCTGTATTAACTTTACTATTTTAACTTCTTTGGTTGTGGGGCTGTTTTTTTTTTTTTAAACCTCACTTACTCACTCTTTTGTCATATACTCTGACTCACCTTGTTTACCTCTTTTGTCTTGTTCTTAACTCTAGATTTTTTTTTGCTATCTATATTTTCTTCCTTTCATATCCTATCTGTACTTCTTCCTTTGTCATATTTTGATAAAAAGGGGGAGAATTTTGGTGCATAATTTTATGGATTATGATTGTGGTTGATATTGTAAGGGGTATATCCCTACTCAGGGGGAGTTGAGTTGTCTAAAGGGGTTAATGCTCTTATGCTTATTTTTTTTTATATGACAACTAGTGCATGATTCGTTATTGTACATTGTTACATTGTGATACTTATCTTATTGATGTATGAGAAGTGTTTTGTCACAAATTTGACAAAGGGGGAGATTGTAAGTGCTATGATTTAATTCATCTTTGATTGTCAAATTTTCTGTGTCAAAACTTCTTTGTATGTCTTGTGTTTATATCATGATAAATCTGTATGAGACACCACGTCAACACTTGGAGTCTAGTTCAAAGAATTCTTCAAGCTTCATGAGAGTTCAAGCTACAATGTACAAGATATCGAAGAAGTGCTCAGTATCAAGGTTCAAGTTCAAGTGCAAGTGGAAGTTCAAAATTCATATATAAGTACAGGACTCAAGTGCAAGTGACATTAACTTCAAAGCTTGTGAAGAAATCAAGCTACATGAAAAAGAACTCAAGCTCAAGACTCAAGCTTTGTAATGATCAAAGTCTTAGCAAATGAAGTGTTCAATGTCCATACTTCATGTCTCAGGTATGATAAACCTTAGATTGACCTTAGGATAGGTCACTTTAGATACATAATTCATTTAGATATTATTACATGATTTTGGTCTTTTCTAAGGCCAATCCTAGACCTTGTTCAACCAGTCCTAGCACTGTCTCGACCAGTCTAAGAAGTTCTAAGACCAGTCCTAGAATTGTTGCAATTTATCAAATTTTCTGGTTCAGCTTCGACCAGTCCTAGACTCTGCTCGACCGGCCGTGAGATGGTCTCGACTCGACCTTTAACCAGTCGTAAAGCTTCGACTCAAACTCTAGTGACTAAATCAAGTGTCGCACGACCAGTTGTAGAGGGGTCTCGACCGGTCATGGACTGCCTTTGACCAGTCGTGGAATGCCTACTACCGGTCGTACAACGGTCTGATGCGATCGCGCTCAAAAGTTCAAAAATCAGTTTATTTCAAGACCAGTCATAGTGACCATAGGACCAGTCGAAGACGAATTTGTTCAGCTATAAATAGCACACGAATTTCAGAGTTTTTCATTAAAAATTAAGTGAATTCAAGGCTCCACTCTGAGATAAGTTTGTGTTTATTTTTAAGCTATTTTGTGCATAATTTCTTTCTCTTTTTGCTAGCTTATTTAATTTGATTTTATTTCTGTATTCAATTCTGATTTGAAAAGAGGAATTGACTTATTCCTTTTTCTTGGAATTAAAATCAAATATAGCTACGCCCAACTGGTTTAAATCTAAAATCAATTAGAACTTAGAACCATATTAAAGTGAGTAGTGGACATTGAACTTCTATATTCGAACGTCTACTCCAATTGGTTCTTCCGGGCAGCTACAAGAGGAGAAATCTAGGTATTTTATAATTCTGTAAATTCCATTCTATTTTGGTTTTTGTTTGGGATTCACTAGAAAAATCTCAATTTGTGTGGTTATCCGAGGAGAGACAGAAAACTCAGAAGTGTGGGTTTTTGAATTGTGTAAGCCTAAGGTAAAAAAGACACAATTGTAAAGGTTTTGGGTGAACCTATGAAAACCTATTTGATAGTGAACGCTAATATCCCCTGTGTGAGGATATTAGGAGTGGAGTAGCATTCTGTGTGGCTGTTGAAAAACAGTTGGTGTACACACAGGTGAACCACTATAACTCTTTGTCTTGTGGATTGAATGCTTGTTTAAATTTCATATCATTTATCATTCAATTTTGTGGAATGTACGTGTGGATGTGAATGTTGTAACAATTTACATTTCAAGCAAGTTTGGGGAGTGTTGTAATAAGTTAGATCTTTATTTCTGCACTTTATTTCAAATCCTTGTTATTCAATTATTTCTATCCAGATTGAGTTATTGATTCAAAAGACGTTCTAGAAATAAGGTTGTCCTACCATAAGCCCTTATTTATTATGGTGTAAGGTTGTCCTTAGAACTGAATTTATATCAACCTCTCAATACTTATTTGTTGAGATTGAATTAATTACAGCATTGTGAATTAATCTATAATTGTAAGGCTATCTATTTAATTTTATTTCACTGATTTTATTTTAATTTGGCATAGTCCTATTCACCGCCCCCCCTCCTCTAGGACATATAGCTTGGCCATTTCAAATGCCTCATGGGCCTACCGTACTGCCTTTAAAACCCCAATTGGAATGTCTCCCTTTAGACTCATCTATGGGAAGACTTGTCACTTACTGTAGAGTTGGAACATAGAACCTGCTAGGCTATCAAAAATGTAAACTTTAACTTAGACAACACTGGCTTGTTGCACAAACTGTAATTAAATGAATTCAAGGAATTTCGGAATGACGCATACGAAAACTTGAGAATTTACAAGGACATGATGAAGGTGTTCCATGACAAGAACATCCTTCGAAAATCATTCATGACTGGTCAAAAAGTCCTTTTGTACAATTCTCGGTTACATCTTTTTCTGAGTAAACTCAGATCTCATTGGACCGACCCTTTTGCTATTACTAATGTTTATCCTCATGGGACTGTCGAGATTCAAAATCCAATGAATGACAATGTTTTCAAAGTAAATAAACATCATTTAAAGTCATTTGTTGAGAAATTTGATTCAGAGGACATGTCCATCCCTCTAATTGATTCTATTTACCAGGATTAACCTCCTAACCTGATGGATGTGTAGTTAGATTTATCAATTTCATAGGATTTATGATTAGGATAGTTTCTTTCAGTTGTTTAGTCATTGTGCTAACCCTTCTTCTCATTAAGAACTTTGGAAGAGCTGTAATTCACCTTCTTCAGGTACTATCTTTCCTACACTTCTCCATCTTCATTTCTCATTTTGAATTCTTACATCTCTTACATTGAGGACAATGTAAATTTTAGGTTTGGGGGGGGGGGGGGTGGATTAGGTAAACTAATCAATATTTTCTTAGTTTTGAGCAAAAATTTTGAAATTTTCAATGTTTTGAGTTTAAATTTGTTTGAAAAATAATAAATTGTGTATGGAAAGAATGTTTTGAGTATGATGATAAGATAGAGATTGAATTTTGAATTGTTGGAGTTTGATCAACTAAGTAACCTATCACTTATGGTTCTTGCACTCAATTGATTAAGATGAAGTTTTAAATATCATGTGGATCTAAACCACAAGACACATTTAGTTTCTTTTCTGTGAATTATGCTAGAATCTATAATAGTTAGTATGTAAATCATTGATAGATGTTGAGAATTCAGTCTAGAGAATTTTATCCATCTTAAAATATGAAAAGAACCAGTTAAAAAATAATGAGATCGATAAAAAGGTTATGTATGAGGAAAAGACATGAAAAAATCTAAAAAAGAATGAAAAATTCTGAAAAGAATCTTTAGAGAATGAATTAAAATAAAAATAAAAATTGACTGTCGATATAAAATCAAAATCTGAAAAAAGAAGGAGAAGGGGATAAGTTTGAAATTAATACTTGAGTTTTTAACTACTCTTGATATAATGAACATGTCTAACATTATAAAATGATAGTATTCTTATAAGAAGTAAGTTGATTTTACTAAACACATTGAAAGACTTGATATATGAACATATACTATGATGTAATTATTAAAGAACCCATTTGATTGATTGCTTATGTGATTCGGCTCTAGGTTTTTAAAATCCTGCTTTCTCGTCTTAATCCTACTTATTGATACTTAATTGCACAAAGGATTGATTTTTGAAAAAGGATTGAACCTTGAGAATTAAGAATTGTTTCACGCATGTTTTGCTCGGGACTAGCAAAATGCTGGTTGGGGCATGTGTTAAATGTCGAATATTGCATATTCTCCCCTAATTATATCCTGGTTTTATGATCATGATAATGCTTAATTGTATATTTTATACATGATTATGTTGCAAGGTGAATCTGAGAGCTTGGATTGAAAAGAATGCTAAAAGCATGGATTTGTTGCTCAAGAATCACCAAGCCAAAAGATGGATCTTAGAAGAATTCACATGCCAAATATCCATGGAAACCAAGTATAAAAGCTGAAGAAAGGACTTAAAAGATCGCATAATCTGTAGCAGAAAATAGACAATTCGATCTGACCAAACTTACACAAAACAGCCCAGTCAGAAACGATGGAATTCAGAAGCCAATTCGATTCAGCCGACAGCTAATTTGGTCCGACCGAACCCATGTTCGGTCCAACCGAAGGGAGGATTCGGTGCGATCAAAAGTCACAAAAAGCTTTAGCGAAGAGTGAAATTTTTTGGAGTTAATTCAGTTTGACCGAAGATTAATTTGGTCTGTTTGAACAGATCTCGATCCGACTAAAATTAGGCAACTGCTGAAACAGAATCCTTTCTAAATTCAGACTTGATTTCAAATTCAACTTTGGTCCAACCGAAGCGTAACGTGGAAAAGCTGCGGATTGCGTAACTTAAGGCGGTTTGTGAAAATTTTGAGTCGGTGCGTAAGATGGAGCTTCACAACTATAAATAAGAGTCCCTATGTAACATCCTGGATTTTTCCCAACCTAGGATTAGACGTCCTTAGGCGATGGGTCGATCCTAACACCTTATTAACTGTCGAGAATCCCCGCCAAAAGCTTTTTCATTTCTTCTTCCACCCTTCACTTTGTTTTTCATTTTTCAAAGTTTTATTTAAACTAGAGTTCTTAATTGGATCACTGTCTACAAACTATAAATGACTAAACCTCTTAACTATAGGCTAAATCCTTTAGAAATGAGAAAAGTGACTAAGTAGCTTGATTGAGATGTTTAATCTTTAAATACGATTTGCATGACCCAAAACTGTAGAACTCATTGATTTGTACCCAATTTTAGGATCAAACTATTTTCTCTTTTTAAAACTGGTTTATCTGGGACTCAAATTAGTCAACAATACGAAGTTAGAACTAGGACCGCTTTGAATATCTTCTTCTCTTAATTAAATCCAGTCGATGTCCCAATCTTATTGTTTGTCATCCTCCTGAGCGAGAGTGTGTGAAAAACATATTCCCTTTACAAAATAAATATGGAATAGTTCCAATTCTTCGCGCATCAAGATTATCCTTCATTATACCCTCGGATCAAGAGAAGTTCAGAACATTTACATGTGCTTGGAATTTCGGATCGTGGATAAGATATGAAAGTGGTCCGCCACGTGCGATCTGGGAATCTCTTGATCGAGTCGAAAATGTAATCCCACATAAATCCATGTGTGGTGAGCTTAAGTGGATGTTTGGCACAAGTTCCACACCTTTTGCAATGGAATTCACAAAATGCTTTAATAGCATTGAACTTCAGTCTATTTTGGGAAGGTTTGAGATTATAGATCTTAAACCTCTCTCTGGCAGCCATACTAATTAGATTTGAGAAGGTAAAAGAAAGAGAAAGTGTCCTTGTGGAAGATCTCCTGACTCTACCTCGCTACTATCTGCGAACCACCTCATTCTCATTGCTTTCCATCGCGACCTTCTCGCATCGTTTTAAGTAAGAAACACTAACCCTAATATTTAGGGTCAAATAGGTTGTAAGACTAACTTATTTCTTCTCTTTGCTCATGATATAATCTTAATTCCATCGACTCCGTTGATCTACAACAAAGGTCTTTATGTATAAACCCGATTTTCAACGTTATCATGAAGATTGGTAGATTCATGATCCGCATGCAATTAGCACATGTACACAATCACCTACGAGCTGTTTCGATTAAAATTGTAAATTTGGAATTTCACATACTGGTATTCGTATAAAATACCGTATACATCTGGAAATGTGTTTGACATGTTTATTTGTCATATGGATATATGATCACGTATGATTACTTATTTGAAAAGTAATGATGTTTACTAATAAACACTATGTATGTAGAAAATTGTATTGTAAGGAGTGCCGTATACATGTACTATTTTGGAAATGTGTTTGCCATGATTATTTATCGTATGATTATATAATATATGGATAAATTACTTATTTGGCTAAAGGAATCGCCGTAATACATGAAGCTTGTATACAAGCTTTCATTATAGGAATTCTAGAAAATAGCACAAGATTGGGAGATGAAGATTAAAAATATATTATACATGGATAAAATACTCACTTGGCTAAAGGACCCTAACATGTTAGTTAACATACACCATGTATGTTGTAATAATTCTAAGTGTTCAAAATTATTGAATGAGTATAGAATTCTCATTCATGCTCGCCATGACTAATTGTCAATTCATGATTGTTGTATTGCAATACCCCCATAAAGGATTTGCCTAAATCACGCCATACCACAATATACACCATATATGCTAAAATGTATGGCCCAAGTGTTTGTGGAAATGATCTTTAATGAATATGGAACTGGATTCTTATCATCATGACTATCCGTCATGGGTGTAAAGCACTTTATGATCATGGGGCAACTCCCTAAATGAAAGGATTTGGCCTAATGCCTATGTGATCGACATATGTCATGTAAGTTGATGTATGTTTGTTTAAGTGTTTCTTAAAATGTCTGAATGAGTAGTAAGCAAGTTACAATGTATAAGGGTGTTGAGATATGATTCTCAACCTCTTTTAACTATGTGTAACCTCCTTGGATAGTTGTGTGATTATTGAACATGTACAAATTCATGCTCGTGTTGTGCTTCATAACATGCTCAATCGCTTTATAATTTTAACTAAATGCAATGTTTAAATTTATATTTACATTGTATGATCCGTCATGGATGGGGGAGTGGAGCAACGAATGCATGTAATGAACTGCCACATTCCAAACGGATACTACAGAATTCCTTGATTGTATGAGTTGAATCTTGATTCATCATCGCTTTATCTATCCGCACTTGATTGTGTTTGGGGCTATGATTATAGTCCATAATCGGTACAAAGAATGAATTCGTGGCATTCATTTGCCACGTGAGATGTGTTCGACGAACCCGAGTCGTATTCGATTGGCGATAGTGGTTGTCCACGCTTATGGCTTATGCACTTCATGTCGTTCAACTTATTGTGCGCTCGAGCTGAGCTCGTCAAGTAACCCGATCTATCTTATGTATATTCACCATGTTTGGTCTCCAAATGGGTACCAAACTTACCAGTGAAATCCCTTTTAACCATGGTACCTCGATCCGCTAAGACTCATGAGCCGGGCATGGTGGTAACACCGTGGTCGAGTCATCGGCCTGCTGGGGCCACGTGCCTCCTGTAGTAGTGACCCTCCAAAGAACCCGGACTCGTGAGCCGATTATGGTGTTATGGGACACTATATTCGAGCCGTCGATACTTACGGTGAGAGCCGAGTACGGTGAGACCGTACTCGTGCCACCATAGGCGACGAGTCCTCTGTAGTATCTTCGAGTATACTAAGGTCCGTGATTGGCGACGAGTCTTTCACAAAGAATGGAGTATGAGTTGATGCCGAGTACGGTGAGACCCGTATTCGAGACGGCTCATGATTGAGCCAGTACGGTGAGACCCGTACTCGAGCCGACTATCGATCCGCATACGGTGAATCTCAGATCCGTGCCGACGGGTGACAGCCCTTTGTGATGCCTTCGCTACGCCTCTCAAACCATAATATCGTATGAGATTAACTAGGACCGACACCCTAGAATGGATCATGTTTAGGAATGATACAAGGGAGGTACCTTAGTTTCCCAATCTGGTTTAAAATGGACTAATAAAACTCTAATCATGATCATCATCGCACCGCATGTGCTTAGTAGATGTGGCGCATGAGGGAGTTAAGCATTCGTGAACATAAGATGATGTCAATGAGGGTGGTTTGCAAGGGCATACATCATGTCATTTCATTCTCGCACTTAATAAGAGTAGTTAGAATTGTTTGATTTGTCTTGCTTTATCATTCTCGCTTGATTGAATTGATAACATGTTAACGTATGCTTTATTGTTCCACCGAGTTGATCACTCACTCCCACGTTAGACGGTGTTGTACACACCAAACCAGCATTTGTTGAATTTCGGATGATGGCGATGCTTATGAGGCGAGCTACTATCATGGTGATGAGGAGGAGTTCTCCTATCATGTAACTCTCGATGTGATAAGACAAGTCAAACATCTATGGTACTTGGGATAGAAATATTACACTTACACATTTGGTATATTTTAGAACTGTACTTGTAATTATTTAACCTAGTAATGTTATCACACTCGGAGACTCATCACGGTTTATATATTTTATCCATATCTATCATCGTCTTATTGCAATTTAACTGTCTCTGAGTATATATGAATGGAACCTTTTTTGGCTTAATCTCACTCATGTTCAATGCACGAATACACATCTGATCAACATTCAATCATCATTCATTTTGTTGCATAAGTGATGTTAACAACTCGGGAGTTGAGTTTATACTAATCAAATTTGCTTTACATTTTCGGGAACAAGGCGTTACACCCTAGGACATTTCATTATCATCTAGGGTCTAAGACTCTGGAGCAAACTATCCCCTCAAGAGTTTTTCTTTTTCTTCCTTAGTTTATTTTTATGTTTTATTTAAGAGTTCTTAATTCAATCATGTCTATGGTTGGCTAAACCTCTTAACTAGGGCTAAAAGGGGAAGCTTGTAGCTTGATTGGGATGTTTACTTTACTTTGATTCATGTTTATGTTGAACTTCATTAATTTCTAGTTAATTTTAAGTAATATTTTCAGTTTTTAATGGTTTATTGTGACTCAAATTACAGTAGAGCTTGTGATAGCTTTGAATATCTTCTTTTCTTAATTGGGATTGTCGGATTAGTAAATCTTATTGTTTGTCATTGTCTCCTGGGCATGGTTGGGTGATGGAATCCCTTCCAATCTTCGCGATTATCCTTCATTAAGACTGGATCAATGAGAAGTTCAGAGATTTGATCATCTCTCTTTGTAATTGGATAAGATATGACTCTAATTCCAATTGGATCTCTTGAATCAAGTAAGGTAGCTACCCAATAGCTACAAGTGGATCCTTGGCACCTTAGTTCCCACCTTTAAATTCACAAGTTTTCATTACATCCTTCACAATTATTCAGATTTAGATTTAGATCTTCTTCTAGTTCTACTTCTAATTACTTTTCAGAAATGTAAAAGATTAGTCCTTGTGGATTTGACCTCAGTCTCACCAAGATTATTACTACATCGCGACCTTACACTTGGGGTTGTGAACACTTGGAGATAATATTTACAGTTCAAAAACTAAGACATTACTGTCTTTCTCATGATATAATCCTAATTCCACGAGCTGATCCCATAAAGTTCTTAATGACAAACCCGATGTTATCATGAAGATTGGCCAACTGGATGCTTTTAGTTTCAGAATACACAATCACCTACGAGCCAGGGAAAGCAGTGAAAGGACAAGCAGTGGCAGATTTCTTGGCAGCTCATCTCGTAGCAGACAGCGAAATGATCAGTGACGATTTCCCAGATGAACAAGTAATGATGATTGAATCACCTAATTTGGGACAAATGTACTTGGACGATGCCTCCGGATCTTCAGGAGCAGGTGCCGGAGTGATATTTATCAGCCATCAGGGCGATCTGTTGCCATATTCCTTCACACTAGGCACAACATGTACCAATAATGAAGCCGAGTATAAAGCTTTCATTATAGGAATGAAAATAGCACAAGAGATGAAGATAAAAAAATGCTGCAGATTTTCGGGGACTCTAAGTTGGTCATAAACCAGCTAACAACTGAGTTCAAAATAAGAAAGCAAGAACTACTACCATACTGTCGGCAAAAATAGCAATTGTTGGAGCAATTCCATAACGTCGAAATCAAGCATATACCACGATGTGAGAATGTGAGGGTAGATACTTTAGCTAGCTTGGCAGCAGCTTTATCCTATCCTGATCAAAGTCCTCTTTAGATCATAATCGAATAAAGGAGGTTCTTATCATCACCCGAAGTCATCGATGAAGTTGCTAAAGCACTTCCCATATCATGTTTCGAGATTACAGCAGAAGATTGGCTCTAGCCTTTTGTAGATTATCTCAAGTATGATATTTTGCTAGAAGACCCAACACAAAAATTACAGATTAAGTAAAGATTGAAGAAATTTATCATATTAAGTGTTATACAAAAGATCCTATAACAAAATGTTGTTACGGTGTCTGAATACAGAAGCCCATTCTGGAGAATGCGGGGCATATCAAGCTGGTCGAAATTCATTCCATCGAGTGCATCGAATGGGATATTACTGGACCACAATGTTCAAAGACGTGATCGATTATGCAAAATGATGTCACGAGTGTCAGGTACATGGCGATGTCATACATGTTCCCCCTGAAGAACTGCATCATTCGATAGCTTCCTGGCCCTTCGTCGCTTATGGACTTGATGTCATCGGTCCTATAAATTCGCCTTCGTCTAAAAGACGACAATATATCCTAGCGGCGATAGATTATTTCTCCAAATGGACCGAAGCGATCGCACTGCGAATTGTCAAAGAGACATACGTCGTGAATTCTATCCAACATGTGATAATATATCACCATAGCATTCTGAAAAGAATCATCACTAATAATGGTACCCCTTTTAAGAATGGGGGTATGGAGAAATTATGCCAAAAATTTGGCATTCATCACTCATTATCAACACCCTACTATCTGCCAACCAATAGATTAACAGAGGCATTTAATAAGATTATTATAAATATATTGAAGAAAACCGTCACAGGAAATAAGTGTGATTGAAACGAAAAGCTACAAGAGGCTCCATGGGCTTACAAAACTACTCATCGTACTGCGACAAAAGCTACGCCGTATTCACTGGTTTACGATGTCGAAGTTGTCATCCCCATCAAAACGCAAGTTGTGTCACTCAGAGTGGCGGTACATCAATCACTCACAAACGATGAAAATGCAAAAATAAGGTTGATTGAGTTAGATTTACTAGACGAAAAATAGCTAACAACTCAGCGGTGATTAGAACTATATCATGCAAGAATTTCCACTGCCTTTGATAACAAAGTCAAACATCACTCCTTCAAGAAAGGTGATATGGTGCTAATGTTGAAAAGACCAATAGTGGTCACTCGTAGAACATGGGGCAAATTTGATCCCAAATGGGACGGTCTATATGTAATAACGGAAGTATACTTGAATGGAACCTACCGAGTTGTAGATCAAAATGGACAAGGCATCGTGTAACACCCCGTACTTTTCAGTACTCGGTTGTCACCATAAATATCTAAATTAGTTTACATGTATGTGGGAACACACGTAGCTTTCATTACACGTCACCATCCAAAGACTCTCAAACTATCCATCTCAACCATCTAATACAACTTTCATTCGTATAACAAGACGTCCATTGTCCATATCAGACTCTGGATTATCAAATTTGCCATTCATTAGGCCACAAGGCCAAGGATTTATAATATACGTTAGTTATAACCTAAACATGCAAACAAACCATCACATTTCCTTTAAACTAGGTAGGGAGCTCCAAGGATCACTAATAATCAAGTATGGACATGATCTGACCGTTGTATCGTTGAGTGTCACCATATGGAACGCAAAGCCATCAAATAAGGTCACCTAAGCATTGGATTAGCCACGTCTTTGGCCAATAAGGCCCAGTTAGGCCCAAGAAGTGCCATGGGCGGAGTAGATTTCTTAAAAAACATCTTTGTGAACCCCATAGCCATTTCATGTCTACACCAAAGGAAGTGCACTCTAGGTGCACTAGATCACAAATATGGTCAAAACGGGTTTGACCCGATGACAACCTGAAAAAGAGAGGATTTTCCCTCTTTTTCCCTCATTTTCCGCCAAAACCCAGTTTAAACGGACAATGTCCGTGTATGATGATCATGACCCACCATGATCATTCCCTTAGATGATCCGAACCGCCTATCGTACTCCAGACAAGATGCCGACCAAACTCCCAGCAACTTTGCATGATATCTCTCATGTGAAAATACGCAATCACGGGCACAAATAGCAGTGCGTGTAGCCGTCTGTCGAAAACAGAATTCCATTTTCCATTGCCAAGCTAGCACGGCGAGCAGTAGCCTCTTGTGCAACCTCATTCTTTCATTGAAAAGATCATGGCCGTCCATCCATTTCTCGAATAGCACGTGTGAAGATTGCTCCAGAAACGGAAAGATTCCATCTATCTTTCCAGCTGGAGATGTTCTTCTCCCTGTGATTTGTGTAGAAGCCTCCCTACCAATCTTGACCGTTCAAAACAAAAGATCTCAGCCCTCCAACCAAGCCACGTAAACTAGGGTTTCATAACCAAAGAGAACCGCTGCAAGGAATCATTCTGTTAGAAGATATTTCCAACAAAACACAATATGAGCCATCCTATGTCTTCTAGAAACCCTTCGAATCATCTCCCACATCTAAACTAGGGCTCCTAGAAGCCACATTCACAACAAACTGACGTGATAATCCGAGTTTTCATTACAGTGCAAAGTATCACCCGTAATTGAGAATCTTATGAACCACCAAGATTTTGATGTTATCCGCCCAAAATGTGGGTCCCACAAGCCCTTGGGGACCAATCTAAGTTGTCCATACATGTTAGATCATACGATCAGTCATGCATTGAGAATCTTCCATTGACAACAGAGGTATCTTCTCCGTTTAACCTAAAGAACCCACTTCCCACTAGTGGACCCCGTTCCAAGATTTAAAACATTGAATCGATAGACCTCGTGTACTAATGATAATCACCAAGGTTGGATGTTAACCATGTAAGCATGTAACGACTGATATTTCATTTAAACCTCAGGCTGAACCATTGTTATACCGCACACCCAACTAATCCTCAGATTAGTTACGGTAGAAGCAGTCAGAAGTTAATTAGGATAGTTATAAAAGCTCCCTTTCCATTTTGGGAAGCCAGCCCTAAAAATTCAGAAGAGAGAGAGAGAGAGAGAGAGAGAGAGAGAGAGAAAGAGAAAGAGAGAGCGACCGTGCCGCATCGAGCTGCCACACCAAGTTGAATCGACTTGGTCTGAGTTGCTGTAAGTCGGGCTGAGTCCAGCATCCCATTCGGGGTTCCCATCAGAGAGAGAGAGTGTAACAACCCCAGTCCTTTAGTTAAACATGAACTCTTATTTATACAAACATGCTTCATGGGGGAAAATAGTGAATGGTTAGAGATAGGGAAAATAGATTTTCTTCGCCCCATTTAAGGCAGAAGTATTAAATTTCGAGGACGAAACTCTTTAAGGGGGGTAGATTGTAACACTCCGTACTTTTCAGTACTCGGGTGTTACCAGGAAGACCAAATAATTCATTTTAAAGGGGATATAATTGTGTATATGTATATATTATAATACAAAATAATTGTACAATTATTTGTAATAATATATAGGTTACTAAAATCATTTATAATAATACATATGTTACTTAAATTTTCAAATTACATATATTATTTATTTTATATTGTTTAAATTATATATAAGACAAATTGTAAACCAACACATTATTATATAATTAAAATATATCAATTAACACTTACATTTTATAATTTTGACTATATATTATCGTAGTATACTATAAATATAAAACATATATCACTTAATATTATTTTTACTATGCTATATGTGCATATATAATCACAAAAATGCATTATAAACATTAATGATTGTAAATAAATACTTATAAATAACTATCAATGTATTAATATTAGTTTTACTATACTATATATGTATTAATATATATATATATATAATTTTAAATAGAAAGTGGCCCTGGGTGGCTCACTAGCTAGATGAACGGTTCTGATCACGGGTGTGGACCATATCCTACCCCGAAGATAGAGGGAAGCGAGACTGCTGCTCCTACCGTCATTGCACCAGCGTGACTCAGACCGAGTCCAATTTGAATTCCAACCTGACTGAGTGCTGGGTCAATTTCAGCCTTACCATCTGGGTAGACGAAGAGAAGAGAAGCAAAGAAATGAAAGGAGAAGAAGGAAGAAGCAGGGAGAAAAGTGAGAGAGGAGAGAGTGTGGGCGGTCGTTGCTGCCGCACTAGCCCAACCTCAGGCAGAGTCGGTGATCGAGTTGGTCCGTCCTGACTTCTGCTGGTCAATGTTATGAAAGAAGAAGGAAAGAAAAGCAAAGGGAGAAGAAACAGAAATGGAAGGAGGAAGAAAGAGAGAAGAAAGAGAGAGGAATAGTGGGGACGGTTCGACTGCACCTGCTCAAACCGAGCCAGCCTGACCCGCTACCGAGTCTATTTTTCTTGGCCTGGGTTCAGTCCTACTGCTACTGGCTAGAGGAAGAAAGAGGAAGAAAATGAGGAGAAGAAGAGAGAGAGTAAGGGAGAGAGTGCTGACTCGATGGTTGTTGCCGAGTTAACTCAGTTGAAGCCCACCGAGTCCAGCTGGGTTCATCTGAGTTTGAGACTAGTCTAAACACTGTTGGAGTTCTAGCAAAAAGGGGAAAAGAAAGCAGAGAAAAAAGAAAGAAGAAGAAGAGGGAAGTAGGTGTGTTGAGTTGGGTTGGTTGCTACCTAGTCAACTCGACTCGAATTGAGTCAACCAGGTGAGAATCTTCATTTCCTTTCACCAATCAGATTCATCATTAGTTACTTGCTATTAATAATATCATTATTATTTTCTAGCTATTGTAACAATTAATGTTATTTTGATACTATTAGCTAAAAATCATAATTAATATTATGATGTATTAATTAGTGTTATGGTAACTATTATCATCAAATATAATTCTATTATTAACTATCATCATCATTAGCGTTACTATAATTATTACAATTATTAAATATGGTTAACCATTAGTAGGTTAATTTTACTAGTATTAGTTATTACAGATACTTGATATTAACAATTTATAATTATTAATGCTATTTTTATTTGGTCATTGGTAGGATATTGATTATAAGATTAGTGTTGTTAATAGACAATTATTAATTATCTTTATTCTAATATTGTTATAAATTGAATTATATGAGTTAGGTTTCAAACCCTAAACCAAAGTCTAAGATTTGATTAATGGCTAAAACCTTAAACGTAGGTAACCCAAACCCTAGGCTAAGACCTTAACCATGAATAGCGTGTAAAGCTTAGATCTAACTGTATAACTTTACAATATATGATAAGATTTGGTTCTAATGACACCTGTGTTTCCTAGCGACACTAATGGGTGACTCGACATGTAAGGTGAAGACTCACCCTTTGGGCTTCCCACTTAATTTCATCAATCTGGATATAGATGACTGCATGATTCCTCTAATTCGATTACTTACCTTACTATTGAATAAGCTAAATGGTTGTGTTAGATGGTAGACATCTCTCTTTAATTATAAGATGCATAAATGATTTGGTGATAACATGCTACCTTTAGTCCTACCTTATAAATTAATTGTATATTTGTCATTTGTGATCGAGTGATGTAATGAATGAGACCTGTCATGAACTCACCATCTTGCCGTTCATATTTGACTTATGTGACTTGGATCGCGTATCCTTACATGTCTTGGACCGCATGTTTGCCCTACATGGCTTGGATCGTTTGTTTGCCCTTCGTGGCTTTGAGGGGTCTTTGGTGCCCTTTTGTAGATTGATGGTTATATTCTCATATCTTGTTGTTTCCTAGCCATCTTGTAGTGTACGATCGTATTGTGATTTGCGGGTGGAGCGGGTGTTCACTTGGTGATTTTCTAGCCATCTTGCGGTGTTCACATATGATATAATTTTTGGGTGGTCTAGAGTTTATATGGTGGTTTTCTAGCCATCTTGGGGTGTTCAGTCGTACCATGATTTTCGGGTGGAACGGGTGTTCGCCTAGCAATTTCCTATCTATCTTGCCGTGTTCACGTACGATATGATTTTCGGGTGGTCTAGAGTTTGTGTGTTATTTGTCTCTTCATCTTACGGTGTTTAGTCATGCCATGATTTCTGGGTGGAGCAGGTGTTCACTTAACAATTTCCTAGCCATCTTGCGGTGTTCACGTACGATATGATTTCCGGGTGAAGTAGACTTCGGTATGTTGTTCTCTCTTCATCTTGCGGTGTTCAGTCGTACCATGATTTTAGGGTGGAGCGGGTGTTCGCTTAGCGATTTCCTAGCTATCTTGCAGTGTTCATGTACGATATGATTCCTAAGTAAAGTAGAGGTTTAAAGGTTAATTTTCTATTCACCTTATGGATTTCACCTGTATCATGATTTTCAGGTGGAGTGGATGTTCGCTTAGTGATTTCCTAGCCATCTTGCGATGTTCACATATAATGTGATTTTCAGGTGTAATAGAAATTCGTATGGTTGATTATTTGATTACCTGAACATATATCCTTATATTGTGATTACGATTACGATTATGTTTGCTTATGATGAGATTCCATTGACTGGCTTGATTTTTGAGCATATGTTCATGATTATGAAGTGTCCTGTTTAATATATCCATCTCCTGATTTGCGATCTATATTGGATTATGAATGATGAGTGTGTAATCTGAGAGGCGCTCCTCACTGCGATAGCCATTAACGCTATCAAACCGTAATAGTTGATGCAGGTGTAGATCAAGCCGATGCTGTTCACAGGGTTGCTATCGGATTTCACATCCCAATATTGTTGTAATTTACTTTATTTCACATGTAATATTATTTCATTTTGTAATTGTAGGAATGGGGGCATTGGTTTGTATAAGTCATTATGGGCAGCTTCTTGTATATTCTAAATGTAAATGAAAATTTTTTTCTGCTAATTTGTTCACTCTACGCTCATCTTCTTACTCTGAATAAAAAAAATGTACTCGAATTAGACCATCCTTTAAGGTTAACACTCGGGTTTTGGGGAAACGGGTCATATACTCAGGTCTTGAAAATACGAAGTGTTACAGTTGGTATCAGAGCATAGTTTGGACAAACTTTGCCTTGAAAAATGATCTTATATAAGCCTTAAATGTCTCAGCTAGGACATTGGAAATTAGAAATTTGAACCTAGGTGAATCTCCCTTAGACTTACGAGAATGAATGAGAATGTATAAACCAAAACTTAGGTTCCCTTAGAAGTTATTTGGATGGCAATCTAAACTCATGTGACATTCCATCTGAACTAAGGACAATTTGAGAACATAGAGACTTCAACTGTAGGCTCCCTTGAAAGCTTTGGTTAGACCTTGGACTTCAACTTACATAGAAATCCCTTAGAATTGGGAGGAAATGAGGATATATAAATTATGGACCGAACTTAAATCCCTTGAACATTATAAGTTTAGACATTTGAACTTAGAAGCAAGACTTTGGTCCTCTTATAAACTACCAAAGTAGTCGTTTGGACTTAGGAATTAAAGGCGTACAAAATACCCATTGTAATGTACGTAAGGTTCCCTTAAGAATTCTAAGTTAGACCCTGGACCTTAACTCATGTAGAAATTCCTTAGAGAATATTAGGATGGCCATTTGAAATCAGGTGCATTTCCCCTAGAATTTAGGAAAGTTGAAAATATAGATACCCAATATTTTAGGTTCCCTAGCACATTGTGTGGATAACCTTAGAACTTAGAAATGTAACTTTAGTTCTATTATAAACTACCAAAATAGTTGTTTAAACTTAGAAACCAAACCTAAAATGCCATGGGATAATACCCATTACGATGTACATAAGAACAAACATGAACATTCCTTGAACTTGGTGCTCAATGAACAAGTTTTGGGAAATACATAATTTGAAATTTCTCAAAATATCATTAGTTATGAATAAAACTATCACAGTATTCGGCGAATAAGATGAACTTATGCTTTGTAGGAATTTCCTTTATCACCAGATTGTACGTTTGATTGGACACAAGTGCGCTCTAAGCTTGAGGACCATGTTAGGCATTGTAGTTTGAATTCCCTAATACATCTCCTTACGTAGGAATAACATTTTTCACAATTTCACAGCGTAAAATTTATTAGAGGTGAAATTATGAAATCATAGGTAAATTTTTTACCCTAATTTGAGCTTATGAGGACTGGATTTAAGAGTCTTAATAAAACTTAGTAATTTTAAACTCAAATTTCCACATAGGAATTTTGGTCATGAAATTTAAGTACTGCACTAGGTGAGCATAGTGCACATGAAAGCGTGCTAGGCCATCATAGACTTGTCCTTGTTAAAATAGAAGACTATATGATATTTCAAAAAAAAAAAAAAATCTTGAAAAATTGGGTTCACAGACTAATAGAATCATATTTAAACGAAGTGTACGTGGTTAGATTCAAGATATAAATCCTAAAAAATTCTAACAACCTCAATGCCCTAATCAGGTAGAAGGTTAAGGTTTACTAGGATTATGAATGGATGTTACGGAACTCACTGCTCTGATCAGGCAGAAGATCGGTGTATTAGGTTCAGACTAACCGTAACCGTCTGTTCGTGTTAACCTAGACATTGAAAAGATAAACTACTATTCTTGCTCTGAATGACTTGAAATTTGTTATTGTGAAGTTCAAACCCACACATAAATATAGAATAATAATAAAACTTTTCTCTACATCATTCTAGCAAACCCTGGATCTTTAAAGGAAATTGGGATGAGTGTAATTGAATTTCGGGGATGAAATTCTTCTTTAAGGGGGGTAGATTGTAACAACCCCAGTCCTTTAGTCAAACATGAACGCTTATTCATACAAACATGCTTCACGGGGGAAAATAGTGAATGGTTAGAGATAGGGAAAATAGATTTTCTTCGCCCCATTTAAGGCAGAAGTATTGAATTTCGTGGACGAAATTCTCTTTAAGAGGGGTAGATTGTAACACCCCTTACTTTTCAGTACTTGGGTGTGTTACCAGGAAGACCAAATAATTCATTTTAAAGGGGATATAATTGTGTGTGTGTGTATATTATAATACAAAATAATTTTACAATTATTTGTAATAATATATAGGTTACTTAAATCATTTGTAATAATACATATGTTACTTAAATTATTCAAATTACATATATTATTTATTTTATATCGTTTAAACTATATATAAGACAAATTATATACCAACACATTATTATATAATTAAAGTATATTAATTAACTATTACATTTTGTAATTTTGACTATATATTATCATACTATACTACAAATATAAAATATATATCACTTAATATTAGTTTTACTATGCTATATATGCATATATAATCACAAAAATGCATTATAAACATTAATGATTGTAAATAAATACTTATAAATAACTATCAATGTATTAATATTAGTTCTACTATACTATATATGTGTATATATATATATATATTTAAAATAGAAAGTGGCCTTGGGTGGCTCACTAGCTAGATGAACGGTTCTGATCATGGGTGTGGACCATATCCTACCCCGAATCAATGATAATTAGCACTTAATGGCCACGATTCAGATGGTATGGCCCACCTAAGCCCTGGATCCACCTCATTCTTTGGGTCGGGCCCTAAATTGACCTAGCAAAATGCATGAGCGGTGCGGATTGGTCACAAACATCACAATGGACCCCACACTGAGGTGCGTGTGCACCTCAGCCGAGTGTAAGACGTGCACCATATAAGTGGGAGCAGTCAAAGCTCCCTTGACCGAATTTTTCCATAAAAAGAGAGACTTCTCTCTCTCTCTCTCTCTCTCTCTCTCTCTCTCTCTCTCTCTCTCTTCGGTCCTTGATAGTAGACAGACGAGAGTCCAAAGTTCTGATTCGTGGCCCACTATGATCACTCGTTGGGGCAATCTAAACCGTCCATCAGCTTCAGAGCAAGGAGTTGTCCAAAACCCAACTGGTACAAAAGGTTTCCTTATACATGCAGACATAAGATTCTTGATGCAAGGAGAGCCTAGAAACACACTGTTTCCAAAAATGGAAACCGCCTCCACTCCACGTTTGCAATCCGCGTGAGGCCGAGTTTGCCTATCCTGTCTGTTCATTCCAAATCAATCCCAGCCGTCCTAGCTAGGTTTTTGAGATGAAAGAGAATGAGAAAGAGGGAACGGCCGCCTCTTCTCGCAAACCCGAACCCATCGTGAAAGCTTCCATGAAGCTTCGAAGTATCATCTCCCCAAGCTTCCAAAGACCTATTCGCACTACCTAGAAACCTCATTTTGGAGAAAGACTCAACCGTTTGTAATCTGCCATTAACAAGGGTCTTCTTCTTCATCACCACTGGTGCGTTTCTGGGGATGTCGAGCCAAGATGTTTGAGTCTAGAGATGGTCAGACTCTGCAACGGGGAAAAATGGAAAGAAAAGATAGGGAGAAAGGGAGAAATGAGAGAAGACAGAGGGAAGCGAGACTACTGCTGCTACCGTTGTTGCACCAGCATGACTTGGACCAAGACCGGTCTGAATTCCAACCCGACTGAGTGCTGGGTCAAATCTAGCCTTACCATCTGGGCAGAAGAAGAGAAGAGAAGTAGAGAAATGAAAGGAGAAGGAGGAAGAAGAAGGGAAAGAAGTGAGAGAGGAGAGAGTGTGGGCAGTCGTTGCTACTGCACCAGCCCTAGCCCGAGCTGAGTCGGTGATCGGGTCAATCCATCCTGACTGCTGATGGTCAGTGCAGTGAAAGAGGAAGGAAAGAAAAGTAGAGGGAGAAGAAACGAAAATGGAAGGAGGAAGAAAGAGAGAGGAAGAGTGGGGACGGTTCGGCTGCACCCGTTCAACCGAGCCGCCCTACCCCGCCATCGAGTCTCTTGAGCTAGGCACAGGTTCGGTCCTGTCACATCGGCCGAGGAAGAAAGAGGAAGAAAAGGGGGAGGAGAAGAGAGAGAGTACTGGAGAGGGTGCTGACTCGATGGTTGTTGCCAAGTTAACTCGGTTGAAGCCCACTGAGTCCAGCTAGGTTCATCTGAGTTTGGGACTGGTCCAAACACTGTTGGAGTTCCAGCAAAAAGGGGGAAAGAAAATAGAGGAAAAAGAAAGAAGAAGATGAGGGAAGTAGGGGAGTTGAGTCAGGTTTGTTGCTGCCAAGTCAACTCGACTCGAACTGAGTCAACCAGGTGAGAATCTTCATTTCCTTTCACCAATCAGATTCATCATTAGTTACTTGTTATTAATAATATCATTATTGTTTTCTAGCTTTTGTAACAATTAATGTTATTTTGATGTTATTGGCTAGAAATCATAATTAATATTACGATGTATTAATTAGTGTTATGGTAACTACTATCATCAAATATAATTCTATTATTAACTATCATCATCATTAACGTTACTATAATTATTGCAATTATTAAATATGGTTAACCATTAGTATGTTAATTTTACTAGTATTAGTTATTACAGATACTTGATATTAACAATTATCATTATTAATGCTATTTTTATTTTGTCCTTAGTAGAATATTGATTATAAGATTAGTGTTGCTAATAGATAATTATTAATTATCTTCACCTCATTCTAATATTATTATTAATTGAATTATATGAGTTAGGTTTCAAACCCTAAACCAAAGTCTAAGATTTGATTAATGGGTAAAACCCTAAACTTAAGTAATCCAAACCCTTGGCTAAGACCTTAACCATGAATAACGTGTAAAGCTTGGATCTAATTGTGTAACTTTATAATGTATGATAGGATTTGGTTCTATTGACACCTGTGTTTCCTAGCGATACTAATGGGCGACTCGACATGTAAGGTGAGGACTTACCCTTTGAGCTTCTCACTTAATTTCATCAATCTGGATATAGATGATGGCATGATTCCTCTAATTGAATTACCTACCTTACTATTGAATAAGCTAAATGGTTGTGTTAGATGGTAGACATCTCTCTTTAATTATAAGATGCATAAATGATTTGGTGATAACATGCTATCTTTAGTCGTACCTTATAAATTAACTATATGTCTGACGTTTATGATCTAGTGATGTAATGAATGAGACCTATCATGAACTCACCATCTTGCTGACCATATTTGACTTACGTGACTTGGATCGTGCATCCTTATATGTCTTGGACCGCATATTTGCCTTACGTGGCTTGGATTGTTTATTTGCCCTTCGTTGCTTTGAGGGGTCGTTGGTGCCCTTTTGTGGCTTGATGGTTATATTCGCATATCTTGTTGTTTCCTAGCCATCTTACGGTGTTCGGTAGTATTATGATTTTTGGGTGGAGAGGGTGTTCGCTTGGCGATTTCCTAGCCATCTTGCGGTGTTTATGTACGATACGATTTTCAGGTGGTCTAGAGTTTATATGTTAGTTTTGTAGCCATCTTGCGGTGTTCAGTCGAACCATGATATTCAGGTGGAGCGGGTGTTCGCTTAGCGATTTCCTAGCTATCTTGCGGTGTTCACGTACGATATGATTTTCGGGTGGTCCAGAGTTTGTGTGTTATTTGTCTCTTCAACTTACGGTGTTTAGTCGTACCATGATTTCTAGGTGGAGAGGGTATTCGCTTAGCAATTTTCTAGCCATCTTGTGGTGTTCACGTAAGATATGATTTCCAGGTGAAGTAAACGCTGGTATGTTGTTCTCTCTTCATCTTGTGGTGTTCAGTCGTACCATGATTTTCAGGTGGAGCGGGTGTTCACTTAGCGATTTCTTAGACATCTTGCGATGTTCACGTACGATATGATTCCAGAGTGAAGTAGAGGTTTAAAGGTTGATTTTCTATTCACCTCATTGATTTCACTTGTACCATGATTTCCGAGTGGAGTGGGTGTTCGCTTAACGATTTCCTAGCCATCTTACGGTGTTCACGTACAATGTGATTTTCGGGTGTAATAGAATGTTGTATGGTTGATTATTTAATTACCTGAACATATATCCTTATATTGCGATTGCGATTATGTTTACTTATGATGAGATTCCGTTGACTGGCTTGATTTTTGAGTATATGTCCATGATTATGAAGTGTCATGTTTAATATATCCATTCTCATGACTTACAATCTATATTGGATTATGAATGATGAGTGTGCAATCTCAGAGGTGCTCCTCACTGCGATAACCATTGACACTATCAAACTGTAATAGTTTATGCAGGTGTAGAGCAAGCTGATGCTGTTCACAGGGTTGCGACCGGATTTCACATCCCAATATTGTTATAATTTACTTTATTTCACATGTAATATTATTTCATTTTATAATTGTAGGAATGAGGGCATTGGTTAGTATAAGTCATTATGGGAAGCTTCTTGTATATTCCAAATGTAAATGAAAATTTTCTTTCTGTTGATTTGTCCACTCTATGCTCATCTGCTTACTCTGAATGAATGAAAAAAAATGTGTGTACTCGAATCAAACCATCCTTTAAGGTTAACACTTGGGTTTTTGAGAAATGGGTCATATACTCAGGTCCTGAAAACACGGGGCGTTACAGAGAGAGAGAGAAAGAGAGAGAGAGGGAATGAGAAGAAGAAAAGAAAAGGAGAGAAAGAGCAAGAATAAGGGCATGGAGAGCAAGTTGTTACTCCTCGTGCACACCGAGCCTTGTCGAGTCGAGTACGTGACTCGCTGGTTCAAGTCGTTGCTGAGTCTGGTCGAATCCAAACATCTTTGAGTTTTGAGGGAAAGAAAGGGAATGAGAGAAGAAAGGATGTGGGAAGAAGAAGAAAGAGAGGAAGAGTGGGGTTGTCGAGTCATAAACTCGGGTCACAGCCCAAGGCTAGTTTAAGACCTGTACCCTAGTCTGTACCGTTCCGTATGTTTTCGCGGTCCTTCCAGTCGAATTCCGACAATCCTCGACCTATTTCTGATGATTGCGAGTGCTTCCTAAGCCGAGACCTGCATGCCGAAGTCGACTCAACCCGAGACATGTACCTTGGCGACCGTGCTGTCGGCACAGTTCCAATACCGCGACTTGCGCACTGAACCGATACCTAGGATAGAAAATGTCAGCCCACGTTCATTTCAAGGAAATGCAACACGTTACGAATATTGAGGGAATCTCTACGACATGTCCCATCAATCAATCAATGCCAAGTACAAGTCAAGTACAACTATACCTCAAGTACAACAACCCATCCCTCTTTTCCACAAGTCAACTCTCTCTCTCCCCTCACCATCCCTCTTTTACTCCATTTTCAACTAAAGCCATACCTCCCATCACCTCTCCTTACACCCACCATTCCACCTATCCCTTTCATCCATTAATTTCTCCATTTCTCTCAAAAACTCTCTCCTAAGCAACAAAGCTCCATACATCCAAGCCTTTCTAAGCAATCTTCCCAAGCTTTCTCAAACCACAAGTGTGGCCCACCCTCTCATCTCTCATCCTCACCATAGAAAGTCCATCATCCACTGTTAAAAGTGTAGATAAGGAGCCTAGAAGACTAAGGGAGCAAGGAGAAGGCCTAGAGGTGGGTGATCTTGAGTTTCTACCGTTGATTTAATGATTTGAGGGCCCACTTATTGGTGGGACCCATTTTGATGTATGTGATGTATCCATGAGGGGCCCATAGTGGCGGGGTCCCTCTATCACCACTCTCTCTCTCTCTCTCTCTTTGAATGGTGATGATGATGAAGGGTGAGTGAGGCCCACCATGAATCATGTATTTCATGTGGGACCCATTGGATGAATGTAATGGATCTATGCCATCCAGCCCATTAGTAGGCCAAGATGAAGGAAAACATAAATACCAGGTGGGCCACGTTCATGTGGGACCCACCTTGATGGGTGGGCCATGACCATGTGGGACCCACCACAATGCATGAGTTTCTCCATGTCGTCCAGCGTCTCTGGACGCTGGACGGGCGTGGCTAACATGGAGCGTGTGTACTGACATGGGAGTGTACTAATGAGCTAAAAGAGAAGGGAAAATGGTGGGCCACTCATGCAGGCCCTTCCCTAATGTATGTACTCAATCCAAGTCGTCCATCCTTTTCTTCAGGCCATTTTAGACGTTGAGCCGAAATTTGAGGCCAATCTGACTTCTTGGCGGACCATTTTTTGGATAATACAATTTTCACCATTGAAATACCGCCTGATGTTTCGGTACGCCAAAAACTATCCAATATCGGGCTTGATAGGTTGGTATTAGGCCGTAGGGACAATGGCTGGGCCGGATTTGTCTGAAGCGGGCCCCACCTACCAAAAACTGTGGAAAAATGCGTTTTCAAAAAAAAAATGAAACAAAGAAGAATTATTGCCGTTCTTCTTTGTCGAAATACGCACGTAAGCGGCTGCCTACGTCTTGGGCAGACGAGTGAATGGGCTGGGTCCCACACCCCCAGCCGTGGGCCCCACCATGATGCGTTTCGAACATCCACACCATGCATTTAGCATGTCCCCTTTAAATTATGGGATATCCCAAAAATCAGTCGTATATGGAACTCAGGTGGGCCATACATCTAAAATCATGTGAAGACATGCCTAAAACATATAAAATCACTTGGTGGGGCCTACTTGGAATTTGGGTGCAGCTGAAACTTGGTCTGAACCCTCATCCAAGTGGGACACACATAATGGGTGGACTGGATTTGTGAACCACATTCCAGTGGGCCCCCAAGGTCCACGTGACCTTATGAATAGATTGGATGAAATAAACATTATGGTGGGCCTTGGCCCATGTGTTCTTATAAACAGTTTGAATGACAAATAAACGTTACAGTGGGCCCTACCCAAGGTCCACGTGACTTTATGAATAGGTTGGATTGCAAATAAACATTATAGTGGGCCCTAGGCCCATGTGACCCTATGAACAGTTTGGATGGAAAATAAACATTATGTTGGGCCCCAGTTTGGATGGAAAATAAACATTATGGTGGGCCCCACATGGGACCCACTTATTTATGTATTGTGTCCACACCTTTCATCAGTGTGGACCTCTACCATGAAGTATATGATTTATCTATGCCTTCCATCCCTATGGGACCTACCATGATCCATAAGTTTCATCCAAACCGTCCAACCATTTTGAAGATTATTTCATGGCCATGTGACGAGGCCCATCTTGATGTATTGGTGGCCCGTTGTTGAGGCTCACTTTGACATATATAAGGCCCATGTTGTGAGGCCATTGTGATGTATGCAAGGCCCATGGGTTATGACCTATTGCAATATACGTAAGGCCCATTGGTGCGACCCATGGATGCGGCCCACTTGATGAATATAAGGCCCACATGATACGGCCAATTGACGTACTTAAGGCCCACTGGGTGTAATTAGGTCCATTGTAATGTGTGATTCATCCGTGGCGTATATAATAACGGGTAGTGTCTTGGGAACAATGATGGTTAGATGCCCATATTGTAAGGATGATGTCGGTTAAATGTCTGCATTATCACTCTCCCTAAGGCCTAATGATAGGCTCGTACTTGTAGTGGGTAGGCCGTCTAGGCCTATCTTCGCTTTGCTCAGAGCCCATCACTATATAACATGTTTAGTATAAATACATGATTCATGATCATATGCATCATATATATGCTTGGTATGAGGAGTGACTGATCATAGCATATGCCTTTGGGCGGATTGTTTATGGGCTCCCTGATAGACGGAGTTGCCCTACATGAGTGCACGGTACGCACAAGATTGTTGTATGTTTGGTAGGGTGATTCATACACTTGCATTTGTGTGATCATGATTATTACATACCCTAGTGACATCAGGGCCATAGCCTCCACAGACATATCGTGGGTGGCTAGATTAGATACTGAAAATGTTTGGTTCTAGCATACGGGCGTCATAGATGTCCCTGGGTGAAAATCTCTAAACCCGATGGTACTAGAGGATGACTCCAACGTCGAGACCGAGTGGATATATGAGCGGATGAGGGCCGAATACTAGGATGTCACGTCTCCCACTATGTTGTGGTCAGTTGGAAAGGGGTGTGGCCTTACTCGCCCAAGGGTAGGGGGCAATACTAGGTTGAGTTTGACCACTCGTGAATGGATCCGCTATCGACGTGCCGGATAGGTATTGGAAAACTATTGACCAGGCGGATAGTGAGGTTTCTCATACTCACTTGGACTGTGCAGCTAGGAGAGTGGCAGTGCCATTTACAGTGTACTAGACCCCGATGATTATCCTAAATGAGAACTGTACTGATATATGATAAGGATTGACATGCTTAAGTTGTATTTTGCATTGCATGGTCTTGACATGACCGATAACATTCATTCTTACACCACATAGCCTTGGTACAACTGGTTGCGTTCATGTACTCATCAGCACGATTTCGAATTACTCTGACCTTTCATTCCGAGCACGCTCATATTGCACACACACTTACACCACCCTCTAAGCTTTCTATAAGCTTATGCATGATTGATGCGTGCAGGTGATGTCAGGACACAGCCGTAGTCTCACCGCAGTTGGAGTGTGTAGCCGAGCTTCTGGAGTTTTGTTATTATCACTATCTTGTATTTTCCCTTTTATACGCCTTGTACTCAAAGTTTTTTATCATAGTGAATTTTGTGATGGTGTTCTTGTGGTTATTGTTCGTGGGTTATGATTATGGTTATGCTCATTACGAATCAAATTGATTATCAGAAATCCTCCTTGTAGCATCCCAGGATCGGAACCTGGTATATGGGTGCCGGGAGCCGAGAATGGGGTACTACAGAGGCTGTCGGTGCCGGATTCGGTGACCAGGAATTTTGTGAACCCAGTTTCCAAGTTCAGGTCGTGACAGCTAGACTGAGTCCAGATTCTTGCAAAGTTCCAATGAGAGAGAGAGGAAGGAAGGAAATAAGAAAAGAAAAGGTAAAGAATGAAGAAAGGAAAAAGAAGGAGAAGGAGAGAAGAAATGTGGCGGCTAAGTCGACTCGACTTTACCTCCCGAGTTAACTCGTTGGATATTAATTTAAGCCTCATCCAACTTCTGTTGAGGTATAAACTCTCTACCCTCTTGTGTATAATTTAGATTTGATTATTTAATTAAATGTTATAACTATGAAGCTTGTATTTCTCAAAATTCTAACCTTAGGTTAGATGGTAGGTTAAAGTCCGCTAGATAACATAATTAGGACCTTAGCGTTGATCTAACCGTGCGATTTATAATTCATGGTAGGATTCGATTCTAAGGGCTTGCGTGCTCCATAGCAACATTAGTTAATGTTTGACTCGTAAGGTGATGACTTCTTCCCTTGGAGCTTTTATCTTCCATGTCAGCTTAAGTATTAGTCCAACTTTTATTTCAACTTATAATTGATATCTCTAACTTTTGGTTACTTGTGCTTATTATTGAATTTGATTATCAAATTATATGCTCAACATTTATTTTGTATGAACATCTATATATTGTATTTGTATATCTTCTCATGTTTAGGGATTGATTGAATGGGCCAACTATTTGAAAGGTCCATTGTCTCATTTAATGGACTGTTTGAAAGGTCCATTCTCTTGTTTAATGGGCTAACTATTTGAAAGGCCCATCCCTTTGAATGAATAGGCCGACTATTTAAAAGGTTCATTCTCTTGTTTAATGGGCCGACTGTTTGAAAGGCTCATCCCTATGAATGAATGGGCCAGCTGTTTGAAAGTTCCATTCTCTTGTTTAAAGGGCCAACTGTTTGAAAGGCCCATCCTTATGAATGAATTGGCCGACTGTTTGAAAGGTCAGTTCTTTTGTTCAATGGGCCGACTGTTTGAAAGGCCCATCCCTATGAATGAATTGGCCGACTGTTTGAAAGGTCAATTCTCTTGTTCAATGGGCCGACTGTTTGAAAGGCCCATCCCTATGAATGAATGGGCGGACTGTTTAAAAGGTCCATTCTCTTGTTTAATGGGCGAATTGTTGAAAGGCCCATCCCTATAAATGAATGGGCCGACTGTTTGAAAGGTCCAATCTCATGTTTAATGGGCCGACTGTTTGAAAGGTCCATCCCTATGAATGAATGGGCTGACTATTTGAAAGGTCTATTCTCTTGTTTAATGGGCTGACTGTTTGAAAGGCCCACTATATTACTGGAGCCGGTCGACTTTTTTTTTTTAATTAGCTTGTTAGTACACCCTACTGTCAGTTGACACTTCACAGTTAGCAACCCCCACTAGGGATCGATACCAAGACCTCAGTGTTGGAGTAGGTCGATTGTTTGAAAGACCACTCTCTTGTTTGATGGACCGACTATTGGAAAGGTCCGTCATCCTACTAGGAATGAGCTGACTGTTTGAAAGGTCCAATATCTTACTTGAGTAGGCCGACTATTTGAAAGACCCGTTCCTTTGTAACTTGAATGAGTTGATTGTTTGAAAGACCCATTCTGCTATTTGATGGACTGACTGTTTGAAAGGTCCATCTTGTTACTAGGATTGAGCCGACTGTTTGAGAGGCCCATTCCTATTAAATAAGATTGCATTATGGATTCTCTTGTATGTATTCTTGTTAAACAATGCTTAACTAATGCGACAGTGTGTAATCTTGAGGGGAATTCACATTGAGCTAGCCACTCATCCTTGGAATATATAACCGTATAAGTAGTGCAAGTTGTTTAAATGATCTGGTGGATGAGGAGCAAGGTATAAAGTCTACACCGAGAGCTGCTGCGTGACCTTACAGTTTAAGATTAGTTAAAATATTATTTTGTTCATGTATCAAGTTATTCCTCTATTTATTTGTAACATTGAAATTAGTTTGTATAAGCCTTCGGGCAACCACTTGGATGATATATTTGAACTTCCCTTCATGCTTAATTTGTCCATCTTCTGCTAAAATGCGAACTCTGAAAAAAATAATATACACACACACACATTAAATTTGGCTATGTTTAAAGGTTAATACTCGAGTTTTCGGAAAACGAGTCGTATACTCAGGTTTCTAAAACTGGGGCATTACACATTGGTATACCCATCAATGCTTACTTCATCAAAATATATTATCCCTAAAGATCCCTACAATTTTGATTCCGAAGATTATCAGTATAATACTTCCCAATCAAAAGGGGGTAAGACAAGTAGAATGATGAAAAAGTCTTAAAAGGCAATGCCATGTATTCTTCTCCATATATGAATGAATAAAAGTAGATTCTCAAGCATATCATCAAATTAATCACTGATTATCGCCAAGCGCCAATGATTATCAGCAAATTAATCACCAATTATCGTTAAGCGCTAATGATTATCGCAAATCAATATTATCGCCATTGTTAATCGCTGATTATTATCACAAAAACCATTTTATTGGAATTGATATCATCACCAAGTTGATAAACTATTTTAATAATAAATATCATCAGAAATATTTATGAGCAATGACAATATATTATGTATCGATTTATCATTTACGACAGCGGAGTACGCCTATACGGCCAACCACACATAAGACCTACCATGATCGGCGATGCATCAAATATTATGTGTAAATATTTTGCGGGTAGCAGTGAGAAGCCAATGGTCCTAAAAAAGCCCACGAAGACCATCGCATGTTTAGACCCATGGGGGCAGCATAGTGCGCCTATACGGCCAACCGCACATGAAACCAATGCCATCTGTACAGCTTCTAACAACGCCACGGGGGATGGTGAGAGAAAATGTCCTCCCGTGAATGGGTTTGACCTAGCAGACGAAGAAAAAATGAGTTGTAGTGTGCGCTCTTTAACTCGTCCATAGATAGGCTAACCACGCATAAGACCCTGCTAGATTCCTGGCTTGATTTCAATAGAAACTTATGAGGACATGCCTCTAAAATGAGTTACCCCCTCATTGATGGACTGATGACCTTGGATTTGGTATCCCTAAGGTAGCCTTGTGAGCCTCGTGAACTTTAAAGAGTTACTGCGGCCAACCCCACCTGTAAAACCTACCAAGTTCACTGCCCCGATAGTTTCACTAGACCTCTTTGATGGATCGCAATTTGTGAACTCCTCGGCAACAATGGTTCAGCGAACTCATAAGAGTTACAGAAACCATTTGCGTAAGACCCCGACTCCAACTACTTAAGAGTCTGAAAAACTGTGATTGCTCCAACTACTCAAGAGCTTAAACTGTGCATGAAATTAGCTGAAATTGAAAATTAGCTCCGCCCATTGAAAAGAACACCTTATAGGTGACATTATAATAATAATCAAGAATGAGTTATTACTTTACTATATGTTGAAAATCACATATATTATCAAAGCATGCCTACAAACATCGATAAAGTAAACATCATGCAAACATATGCTTAGTCATTTCTTATACATTCACAAAATCTTTGAATTAGCAAAATTCATTCACAATATGTCAAAGTATAAGCATGAAATTACATTAGATGCAAATGAGAATTCTACAAATCTTCCAATATGCCCAATGCTATCAAATTTTTTGAAGATCTTCCTTCAATTGAACTTGAGTTGCAATATGCTTCGATTCAGCTTCAAGAATAATTTTAACATGATCAGGGGCATTAGCTAATTCCTTCTCTAAAGAAGCAACGATTTCTTCATTCTTGGTTAGTTCAGATTTTTCAAGATCAACAAAATGAGCATTAACTTCTATTTCCTCCTTAATCTTATTTATGTTCAATTCCTCTTCCCGATCTCTGGTTTCAAGTTGAGAAATTTTTTCTTTTAAAAGAGCAATCTGACCTTGGATGGATACTTTGTTATCGCCTGAAGCCTTCAATCTTTTTTAGAGAGATTGGTGTTCATTACCATAGCCTGAAATGACAGAAGCAATATGGGAAATTTTCTCTTTAAAAGATGCTAACTGTTTCTCACATTCTAAAATTTCTAGAGCAACAACTATACTCTACATAGACTTTAGATTATTCACTAAATTATGAAACCGCAACAGAGAATCATGCAACGAAGTAATGTTAATCTTCACCATTCTCGCAGCACTATCTAGAGCTTCTACTGTAACGTCTAAGTTCGACCACAGATCAGAATCCTTGAACATACACACAACCGCTGATAAGGCGCCTTTCATCAGGACTAGTGTGTAAATGGCGACCTTTTCCAAAGATAATAAATCTTAAATAGTGGTGACTGAATTTGAGCTTACAGAACCACTCAAAGCAAGATCAACTGTAAGATTTTTTTATTTTTTTAAAAAAAAAAGATAGGAAAGAAAATATGGATCAGAATGAAGTTTATAAAGACATATGTATACGTATGAGACAAAAATACACCAAAATAAGTATACCTGTAGCAGGAACAGGTATAAATAGAGGCTATGCTTCTTCGATAGGCATAGGACTAGAAACGGTCTTCATCATGTCGGTAAAAGATGGAACCCTTGCATCGGTACTCTTTTCAATAGTGGCTGGAGTAGTCACATCAGTCGGTTCTGTTGGAAAAATTATTTCACGAGCTATAATATTCGAACGAACTAGAGGAGTTAAAGAAGTTCTCACTTAATTGGGTTGTGTTTCCATAGGAAGATCCTCACCCAAGAGTTCATCTACTCTATAAGTTGTGATAGGAATACCAAAAGCAAAAGAAGTGTTAACTCTCATAATTGAAAATATTTCCTGTAAGAGAGGAGAACGATTGGAGCTAAAAGATATGTAGAACTTCTCACTCGGCGAATAACTGTATTCTCCGTAATCCACAAGTTCTTCTTCTTCTTCAATTGTTGCTGGAATTATCTAGGGGACCTGGATATTGGGTTGAATATCAGGTTGAACATCAGGCTGAACATCCGATTGAACTGTCAACTGAAGTTCCTTATCAACTGAAACACCTTCAACGATAACATTATCATTCTCGCCAATGTCAACTTCACCCTCCTCTATGTCATTATCTTCACCAACCCCTTCATCAATATTCGGTTCATCCTCTCTGATATCATCTCTTGTGGAAGAGCTACTGTCATTTAATGATGTCTCCATCTCTTCTTCTACTTCTGCCTTTCCTTCTTCTGAAGAAGAAACACGTGTTTCCAACTCTTCAACTCTTACTTGTTTTCCTTTCGAAGGAGAAGTTGTCTTATCAATTGCCTCTTGTATTTTAAAGTTGGGGCAACTGGAGAAATAGTCTTTTCATTCTACCTAAAGGGAGGAGTTTGAGAACATGTTCAAGATCGAGTCATTGGGAGAGATGGACTTGGACGAACGGGCTGAGGAATAGGTGATGAAGTAAAGGGAACTGTACCACCCTATATATTCTCTTCCACTTTATGAGTGGGGGAAGAAGATGTTTTAGCAATATCATCAATAACTTCATTAGAACGCCCTTGAGATATTTTCTTAAAATCCATGATAGTCACGTAAGCGATCCATCCTTCTAAAGTGTTAGTAGGCTTTATTTTATGGATTGGCTCTTCTAGCAATATCTTTCTATAAATTTGACCTGGGAAAGGAGCGCGACTCTTCTCAACCATATGCCTAATTCCTTTTTCAAATTTTCATCCTTTGAGTTTTGGAGGAGGGATCCATATTGGATGATCTACTGGCAAACATTGATGAACTAAATGGAACTGATGAGTCCACCGTCTTGTCCAAATATAAGATGCCCGAACTAAACGATCGCAACTAGGAATCACGAAGTTACACTCAACATGACCGCCTAGCAATTGCTTCCAGACCATGGCCCAGTTATATGGACCCACGTCATAGCTTCACATTCTCCTGGTAACAGCACCACAATCTTTAAGTACTGCTTGATCGAAGCCAATTGTTGAGCGAATCGGCTCAGATAATAGTGCCCTCTCCAAAATTTTGTTCCCTCTCTGAGTGGGAGACTGCAAGATCGAATTGAAAAGTATAATGCCTGTTGTCCTGATGTAAGTAACTTAGTATCCACCATATCAGTATATTCTATATATCTGTGTAAACAAAATTGAAAGAAGTCGATGGTGCCAGTCGCCAAAATTTTATGAATTACCCAGTCATATGTCCTCTTGATCATTGCTCTCTTCTGAAAGAACCATAAAGGAAGGTGCGAAGGATTGACATATGCTTTTTCGGGTGCATCGAAGGTCCAAGGGAAGTAAACACACAGCCATCTAGTAAGATAGTGCTAGGGAGCGTAAGTGGAAGATGCCCCAATAGCAGGACTCTTCACATGAGTCACTACTTCTCCAAAAGCCTTGTAAATGGATCATAGCATAGGAGGAGCAAGTGAATATTTATCACCCTCCGTTATAGCTCCAGAGACAACAAATACTGTTGGTCATATGGCGTTGGCCCATTTTGAACTTGAAAGAACAACTATTCTTAGCCAGTAGGCCGAGAAGGCTGCAAGTTCATTTTAAATATTATATTTTGGGCGATCCCTCATTCTTTCACGTAAGCCTATTAGATCCTTGGACTGAAAATTACAGAATCTATAAAAAAAAATATGATGAAAATAATAAGAATATAATAAGTATATATATAAGAAGTGATTGATTCAAGGTTTAAAATTATCAGAGTCCTCTCGAGAAATGAACTTAGACATCTCTTTGAAAAGCTTGGTGCTTGTTTCCAAAATGGAAGTCTTTCGATCAGAAGAAGGAGAAAAGTTTGTGAGCTCTTCATTTGTGAGCACATATTCGTCAAAGAATTTTTCCTATCAATGGAAGACCAACAATTCGATGAATGTCCCAAAGCGTGATGCTTACTTTGCCGGCTGGAAGATGAAATGAATTGGTGACTGGACACCAATAGTTAAGAAAACCCTTAAGGACCATGGTGTCCTTACAAAAGTATTCCAATGTGACTTCTATTATGTCATATAAGCCAATCTTTATTAGCGACGCGGCATGCTTCGTCAAAATTGCTTTCACCCATTCTAAATAAGGAGCACGAGGAGAGAGAAAACTGCGGGTCCTGAATTCTTCGTTTCTCCAGATAGATTCGCGATCTCCGAATCGCTATTGAATAGTCTTGTAAAAATGGGTTGGGAATAAAGTATGAGGATTGTGAGAAGGAACAAGAAATTTCATTGGATGGACGACACCTATCCTTTGCTTTGATCCTTTAGCGGACAAAGATCAGAGGGTACACTGTTGATGATAGATTGATGGCGGTTAAGATTCAGTGGGATGATAACCATTCCTTTTCTGAATGGATTATTGAATTTCATGATGCCTTGTTTGAGCCAGATCATCTCCTAGGAATTTTGGAGTTTCTTCTTACTGTGCTCCCATATCTTCTCTTAAAATTCCCAGACCTTATTACGGCATTGCTTTTTCTTCGATAATGAAGGAGGTGGAGTATCTTCCCTCACAGGTGGTCTCTAGCTATCGGTTTGGAGATGAGCCGTCAACTTTAGCCACTCTTCCCAGTCAAAGTCATGACCATGGCGAGGTGGTCTTTCAATATCCCCCATTACGATCGCTCTATGAATTGGAGAAGACAGTGCATTAATGCATCAACAAAATCAAAAGTTGAGAGTATGGGTTCTTTGATGTATGTGGGACGTTTACTAGTGGTCTTGAATCGCTTCTTTTTTGGGTGCTCCGGCTGCGGAGAGGGGGAAGATTCAGGTATTTAAGAAGAAGATGGATTTGGCAATTCAGGATGAGAAGGTTCTGAAGTGGGAGGTTCTGTCAAGCGGTACGTTCTTTTTGTGGGAGCCATTTTTTTAGATAGTGAACAAGTGTTGAAGATTCATGAAAAGGATTTCTTAAAGAAACGAAGAAAAGTCTCGAAGCACTTGGGAAATTTAAGGGTCAGAGAGAAATTCCAAACATAGAAATTTTTGGTGAAGTCTGGTTGTGTGGGTGAGCGCAAAAGAAGTTGGTTGCATGGGAGTGCGCAGAGCAAATTAACTTTGCGCATATGGAAATACGTTGCACGAAGGTTGTGCGCAATGAAAGTTGGTTGCTCGAAAAATCACCGGGCAAATGAGGGTTTGACAGAAATGAGGAAATGGGAAATATGAGGCTGAGTCCAGTATTTATAGGAGGATTGGATCTGACATCGTGGCGCGGGAAGAAGTTGATCCTATTTCCTTGTCCTAAGGATTGATTCTAAGAGAGGAGGACTGTCACGCCCTAAACCTGGAAATCAGGCTCACAAAATCCCTGATTGCCAAATCTGGTGCCGATAGCCTTCGTAGTACCCCATTCTCGGCTCCCAACATCCATACGCTAGATTCTGATCCTAGGATCCTACAAGGAGGATTTTTCAATGTAAATTTGTCTCATAAGAAGCATAACCACAAGTTTACCCAAATCACAAAGGCAACATCATCATCACATATCCACTAATATAAACAGTTGAATATAGTGCTGAAAGGGAAATACGTATATCAAAAATCAAAGCTCCAGAAGACCGATGCACAATCCATGCTCAAAGTTGTCGCAACCTAACGCCGCTTGCACGCATCTATCATGCATAAGCTTGTAGAAAGCTTAGAGGGTGGTGTAAGTGTGTGCGATGCACGTGTCAAGCATATAGATATCAGAGTAAGTGGAAATATTGGCATTCCATAAATCATATAATATCAGAGTAATGCGGAAACATGCTGACAAGTTCATAAATACCATCAGCCTTATCCAGGCTATGCGATGTAAAAACATAATATGCCAATATCATATGCTGAGGAAGCAATGTAGATTAATTATGCAATGCAGAGACATAGTAAGCCAAATATCAGATACTGAGTCCACGAATACTGTCAACCTTAATCAGGTTATGCAATACAGAAGCACAGTAAACCAAATGCTATGTGCTGAGGATGCAATGCAATATGCGATGCGAATGAAATGACCAAGCTGGAGTGTGAAGTCGGGATGATAGTACGTAGTATCATAGGCTACGGGGTCCACCACAAGGGACTTCTATCCAAACCAGTCCCATACCTAAATTTGGATAGTCAGACTCAATGTGGTAAACTCCTGATCTCAGGTTAGTCACGTGCCCCAACCAAAATCCTAGCCATTACAAAGGTACACATAACAAATAGTTGCACACCACCAGCCCGAGCGGATAGTGAATGAATGAGTAAAATGTTGGGTATACAAATCCTACTCAGTAAGTCCACATATCATACCGTACATCTCTGCGAACATCACCGGGGTCTAGTACACTCCAAACCAGGTTACCGCCCCATCGCACGCAACAAGGTGAGTGGAAGAGACCTCACTATCTACCTACCAATATCGGGCCCAGCTCATCGATAGCGGACCCATTCCTCGAGCTGGTTAAACTCAGCCTAGCTTTGCCCCCTCCTTTCAAGCAGGTAAGGTTGCACCCCTTTCCAACCGACCATGACACAGTAGGACATGCGGCCTAACGGTATACGGCCCTCATGCACTCATGCATCCACTCGGTCTAGATGTTAGAGCAACCTCTGGAACCAAGAGGGTTTAGGGAATTTCACCCAGGGATATCTATAGTACCCCATGTAGAATATATTTTTGGTGTCCCATTTGGCCATCCATGATATGCTTGTAGAGGCTACGGCCCCGATGTCATTAAGATGTATAGTGGTCATATCACAAAATGCGAGATGCATGAGTCATACCATCCAGTCATGCATCAAACCAGCGCGTACCACGCTTATGTGGACAACTCCTATCAGGGAGTCTCATAATAATCTGTCCAATGGCATGTGCTATGATTAATCATTCTTCATATAAAGCATACATATGATGCGCATGGGTATGGATCGTGAAGCTATACTAAGCATGTTATATAATAATGGTGTACCCTCCTCATATCAAGGATAGACCTCGACGGCCTACTCATAACAAGAATGGGCCTAACAATGGGCCCAAGGGAAGGTCACAATGTGGACATTTAACCATCATTGCCCATCAATGTGGACATCTAACCAACATCGCTCCCAATGAGTGGCCCACATAAACATCACATCGATCCTTATATACATCGCTTGGGCCTCACATGAGGGCCACACATTGATCGCATTGGGCCTCACTCATGGGCCACATATACATCACAATGGGCCTCATCACATGAGCCTAATATGCATCGCAATAGGCCGCTCACACGGGCCTAATATACATCACAATGGGCCTCATCACATGGGCCTAATATGCATCGCAATGGGCCGCTCACACTGGCCTAATATACATCACAATGGGCCGCTCACACGGGCCTAATATGCATCGCAATGGGCCGCTCACACGGGCCTAATATGCATCGCAATGGGCCGCTCACACAGTCCTAATACACATCACGATGGGCCTCACTCATAGGCTACATATGCATCACATTAGGCCTCGCTCATGGACCTCATATATGTCGCATTGGGCCACACTCATGGGCCTTATGCACATCACAATGGGCCTCATTAAATGGGCTATAAAAACATCACAACGGGCCTTACTAAATGGGCCACAAAACATCACATCAGACCGCTCAATGGGCCGCACCAATGAGCCTCATATACATCAAGTCGGCCGCATCCATGAGCCACATAAGTGGATGACATAAATGAAACACGTACATCATGGTGGGCCTTGCGATAACATGGCAGGTGGGCCCATCGATCATGGTCGGGTGGTGTGGATGAATCACATCCATCAAGGTGGGATAAGCAGATGGATGACGTGGACATAAAATACATGCATCATGGTGGAGTCCACATCACATCCAAACACGTCCAGCACCATCTAGATCATCTGGACAGTGTGGATGAAACAAATACATTACAATGGGACAGCACAGCACTGTCCAAATATGTCCAACACCGTCCAGATATGTGGACGGTGTGGATGAAATACATACAACGTGGTGTGGTCCATAGCACCGCCCAAACATGGTCCAGCACCGTCCAAATATTCTGAATAGTATGGATTAAACAGATACCTCACGATGGTGTCCCACCGTCCAAATGATGGATGGATGGGATAAAACAGATACATCACACGTGGGCTCCACGTGCTGGACAACATGTATGTACAACACATACATCTAAGGAGGGTCCCACACAACAAAATGTCTAGATGGATAGCTGGGGGAACAGATACATCATGGTGGCCCACCAAACTTGCTGATGTCCTGCAGTGAGACCCACTGCTGGACGGTGCAGATAAAACCCATACAGCATAGTGGGCTCCACGACCAAGTGGCTGGGCTGGATGGCGTGGGAAAAACACATACATCATGGTATCCCTCACAGCACCTGTAACGTCTCGAATTTTTGCTAACTTGGAGTTAGACATCCTAGGGCAATGGGTCGATCATAACCCATTATTGACTTCTCAAAACTCAATCCTAAAGCCTCAAATCCCCTTTCAACCTAGTTCCTTCAAAATCTCACCTTTTACCACCTTATTCTTCAAAATTTTCTAAGTACTTTCAAATTAGACACAAATCTTAAAGTTTAGATGATGAAGAACAATACTTAACTAAAATTTACTATAAATAGTGAATACAGTAATAAAATGAGTTTTTTACTATTAATATTTTATAATCTCATGAAATAAATAGGTTATTTGGATAGAGCAGCTTCTCCTACCCCAAATTCATATATTTGCACGTCATGTAACTCATTCCAGATTGAAAGATATTTTCGTTTCAAATATTAGTGCGATAAAACCACCACCAGGCGGGTTCAATGCCATCATGCTGACCGCGATGCCTCGCTGTTGCGCCAAAAATTCGATGCACCCTCGCTCCAATTTTTGACCGATTTCAAAAGGTCATATCTCCCTCGTTATAACTCCGATTTAGGTGATTCAAAAGCCAAATTGGACCTTGATAAGTCTAGTTTCATATAAAAATAAGTGAAAAATATAATAAAAATTTTAATATAGTTTAATCTAGGTTGATGTGACAACTATGTAAAAATTATTAGTTCAGACAACTGCTACTTCTAGAATTTTTAGAATTTTTCTACAATATGAAATATAATGAAATTTGGTAGAAATAAAGTAGACTTGATGAAGAACTACTAAAAAAATAATTAAAATAATATACTAACTAAAAGTGCCAAAAAGGAACATAGAACTACCCTAAGACCTCATTCTGTCATAATTAGGGTGGAATTTAGTTAAGTACTAAACTAAATAATTGATGGATTTGGCTTGAACCACTTTATATACAAACTACAAGATCCAAACCCATTAAAATCACTAACCCAACATTACTTAAAAACCAAGGGGCAATCTCAAAACCCAGTTGATCTCGGGAGCACATTGAAACTCCGTATCAAACCCAGACCGCGCGTCGAAAGTCCGATTACCGCAAAAATATAGGGTTATGACCGCCTTATTGGGCTTGGCAACCATGGCGGGAATCGAGCTCGAATAGTATCCATAAACGCATAACTAGAGCCCTGAGTAAAGTGTAATAGAAACGCGAATATCTTTAAAAAATGAACTTAGATTTAAGTAAATTAGGTCATTCGCTGAAATTAAAGACTTCGGACCATCGGATTCTGACCAAACTTCACCCATGGATCAAGGATATTTCCCTATACCAATCGGTATACTTGTGACCCTGATCAAGGAACGACGACCGTTGATCAGATGCAGGCCCTTCACGGTTGATCCATTTGTCAGATCGCACCATAAACACAGTATTGGGGTAGATCCATCATCAGGGAACTTGCCCTATGACGTATGTGAGAAATGAACCTTCCCATGGGTCCCGTTTGCCCGAAACAGACGCCTTTTGGCTATAACCCAAGTATACCATGGCCCTAGGGCCATTTGCATCACTTTTGAGACTATATAAGGCCCTTAAACCCACCTCTCTCTCTCCCATATGAATTTCTCCAAACCCTAAGAGAGAGAAGAGAGAAAAGAGGAGGAAAGAATGAGGAGAAGAGAGAGAGAGGGAGATCGTTGCTGGGATCCTTTCCCATGACTCCACATGCCGAATCGCCATCCCACCATCATTACACCGTTGATTTTGACTTCAATTTGGGTAAGAAATCCTAACCCTAATCTTGTTTTAGGAATCCAAATAGAAGAATCGATAAAATAGCTAACCTATTTCATGATTTAGGTAGTTGTTGTTCTGTAGACGGAAGCGTAGTGTACGAACCGAGTTCGTAATGGGAAAACTGACGAAAGGTGCAGACTATAAATGTTTAGGTTATGGTTTTTAAGGCTTTCAATGTCAGTAATGATTTTACTTAACTTGATTGTTACCATATGATATTAGCTACGACGTTTTGTTTGATAAACGATACATGTGTGAAATATGTGAGTATAAAATGCATCCTATGTGTTTGTTGAAATGTTTGAATGAAAGTGGAATTATGATTTATACCGGCCATGCCTATTAACCTAGAATACATGTTCGTTATATGTGAGACAACTCCTTTATGAAAGGATTTGTCATAATATATGCTATAACTAGATTGGTTCATGTATGTAGTATTATGTAGTCTAAGTGTTTGTTAAAATGTCTGAATGAGATCTTACTGATGGATTGTACTTATTAAGTGTATTAAGATAGGATTCTTAGTCTCCTTAGTCATATGAATAGTTTCCTTCATGTATTGTAAATTGTCACTATATGATGTATGGGTGAAATGCACATGTATGTCAACTTGTCATATGTGTTTGTGTAGACACCCCACCCAGGCTAATATCTTGATTTTGTTAAGACAATCCGAGAACCATGATCATGTCCCTAACCCTAACTTGAACCATTATTCAATCCAGACCATGTCCAAAATCGATCTATTTCTCGAATCATTCTCGGGCAACGATCGAGCCAATTTCGAGCCATTTTGAGCAAAACATCAAAAACGGACTTTGTTTCGTCCTAAGGACCTAAAAAAGGACCCATCGGATGAATTTCAAAGGAAGCTGTACCGAAGCGGTAGTTTGACTACCGCCAGAGGTAGTCAAATTACCACTTCCCCTAAAAAAGTGAGCACTGAGTCAACCATACGAGTTTCGGACTCAGCCAGGTCCGGGCGGCAGTCGGACTACCGCCGGCGGTAGTCGGGCCCCCGGCCAGTACTCGAGTACCGCCGCGTCTTTGTCTGACGAGGGAGGTGTCTCGGCGTCAAAGTCAAGTCTCCCATACATTTACCCTCCTCATTCTCACTATTTACCGTTTTACCGGCCCTTTTAACCAATGAGAGCACGCTATGTAGCATCTCTCTTTCTCCAACCAATCACCTATTGCCACATCAGCATTTACCCCTCCCAAAGTCTAAAATTACCACAATGCCATTGGAGAGGGTTATAAATAGCCCTCTCCTCCTTCATTTTAGGACACCAAACCAAGGGAGGGAGAGAGAGAAAGAGAGAGTGAGAGAGAAAGAGTGAGTGAGGAAGAGAGTGAAGGAAAGGGAAGGAGCTCCCAAACCCTCAAAGTTCTGATTTTTCCAGCCACCCCCTAGCCCTCCTCTCAACTCTTCCAACCCACAAGCCTAGCCCAGAATGATCATGGTTCAACCTACATCCTAGCCTATTCAAGAATCAAGTCAAAGATCCATTTACATACAAGCATTCATCATGACATCTACTCTCTTCTCAACCCCCCTGCTTCTCTAGATCTCTAGTGGACGTATGCTCTGTGACTTGCCGTACATCAAATCCTGTCACATCAGAAATTCCTAGTGATCTAGTCCACTTTTCTTATCTCTTTGCATAAGCATCATCACATCCGCCTTCTAGACACATTGTTGGACGTATGCTCTGTGGCCTGCCGAATCTCGGATCTTGCTACATCAGAAATCCACATGTGACTAGTCCCATCAGACCATAGCATCATCATCATCCATTGAGATTATTTTACCATACTAAATCGAGACCGTACACTTGTACGGGCAGAGAGGGTGCCTAACACCTTCCCTCTTTATAACCGAGGTCCCTTACCCGGAATCCCAGATCGTAGACCAGGAGTCAATCTAAGGTAGGAGAGTCTTCGGATTTCTCCAACCTTATGTATTCCGTGGGTTCTAGCCGCCGCCGCGGATTATGAGTAATATTGGCTAGTGGCGACTCCAACAATCACAAATCAGCTTAATCACCCCTAACATCATCACCACAACAACGCCACATTTTTCACAACAGCGTGGACGCCGATTTTTCAGTGTCTACAGAATGGCGACTCCACTGGGGATTTGCTAGCTCGCACTAACTGAGACCCGACTCGAAAGAGTGTGGTACTATAATCTCAAGGGACATCATCACTTCACAAAACAAAAAAAAAAAAACATCTTTGGCTTACACTTGTTTGGGCATCAATCCTAGCCATGACCACTTAATCCCATACAGTTATGGCTACCCATGAAAAAGAGTCGGCGGCTGCCCGGCTCTGAAGCACCGCACCGTCACATGCCACCGTCACCGACACCTCCAGCAGCTCCAAACCCACAGGCCAATACAACCACGCAAGAGTCACTACTTCGAGCAATGCAAGAACTATTGCTTCGCCTAGTGCCAGGGGCCATACCAGACATACAGGCAACACAACGTAGTACTCAAAACAGTTTAACCCCACAACCTCCTTTTACTTCCTCCCTTCCTCTTCTAGCAAATCCCATTCTACCATTCCCTATAGAATCAACACAAGATCACCAACATCCTCTTCCTAGTAGGAGATCTGGTCAATTTCAAGGGGGAAAACCCCTCTCATATAATCCTTCTGAACTTACAGAACTCCGAGAGCAATTGTGTGATGTACAGAGGAAACTACAAAGGCAGCAAGGAATGGATCATCCATCCACCAAATTCAGGGACTTATGTCACTTTTCCGATGTCAGAGTACCTCAAAACTTTGAGGTTCCAAAATTCAAAAGATATGATGGTACGGGGTGTCCTATGGACCATTTAAGAGCATTCTGTGGAGAGCTTAATACTCTGGCAGGTAATAATGGAGCATTGATCCGTTTGTTTCAAAAATCCTTGAAAGGCGATGCGTTAGATTGGTACACGTCATTAGACTACCATCTAATTAAAACTTGGGAACAACTTTCCCAAGCTTTCCTTGATCGTTTCGTGTACAATCTTAATGCAGCACCCAAAAGGGCGGATCTTGTTGCCTTAAGGCAGAGGAACGATGAGTCATTATCAGCTTACGTTGGACGATGGCGGGCTATGGCTGCCAGAATGAAAACACCCATTGATGACGAGGAGCAAATGTACATGATCATCCACTCGGAAAACCCGAGTATCTCTGGATACCTCGTCTCATATCCATATGCTAACTTTACCCAACTCATCCGCGCTGGGGAACAAGTTGAAGCCGGAATAAGGGCTGGGACAATCTCTCCCTGGTGGCCTCATCAGGCCTCCCGATCTGTGAATGTGGAAAGAAGGCCTACTTGGATATGAGAATGGTAACAGAAGTGTTCTTGACCTCCATCCAACAGAAGAAGACAATCTTGTCGCCTCCACCCAAGGTGCTCAATTCGCTCCTCAAGAAGGACAATGGCGACAACAACAGCAGAGAGAGATTCCTCAGTACCCCAATCATGGTCAGCAGATGAGGATGACCCGGGAACCTAGGCAGTTTACACCGATAGCCCAAACTACAGTGAGGTACTAGCCACGCTAGTCCAAAGGCAAATACTTACACCGCTACTGCCTAGGCTCCCACCAAACCCTCTGCCACCAAACTATAATGAGAATGAGTACTGTGCATACAACCAATCCCGAGGCCACACAACGGACCGTTGTTTCACCCTGAAACATGTAGTCCAAGATTTGATTGACAACCAAACGATTGTGGTTACCTCTCCTGTTGTTGCCACTACCAATTACACCCTTGAGAATCCCCTGCCGCTGTATCAAGCAAGCCCCACCTCATTGGGCACCCCTGCCACTAATATCATTCAAGGAGAATCACCTTGCCATCCAGTCCAATGCATCCATTCAATCACTGTCAGCCCAACAATAATACCCCCAAGTCTACAAGGGGGACACCCTGCCAATCCAATCTCTTCGCTCTCAAATAAGCAAGGGGCATCTCCAGCTGGTCCAGTCTCCATTCCCCCAAATATGCAAGGGGCATGCCCATCCAATCCAATCTTTGCTCCCTTAAATATGCAAGGGGCATCTCCAGCCGGTCCAATCTCCATACCCTCGGAGCCACCCTCAATCAATTCAATCCATACATCCTCCGTCTCGCAAGGGGCACCATTTGCTTATCCGATCCTTGCTCCAACCCTCGTGCTCCAAGAAAATGCTCCTTCTTCGATCAACATACCGCATGCCCTAGTAAAATCAGGGCCCAACTTCAATCATGTGGTAACTTTTCAAGAAGGACATTCTGCTACTCAAAGGGATTTGTCTAGCTGCTGCTCGGTCTTGAACCTTCAAGAGAAGAGTCTGGGACGAGTAGTTCCTTACTCTAGGAGAAAGGTCGAGGAAGAGATTAATGTCGAGATCTTGATTAGCCCCAAAACATCAACCATCACTTTTCGGGTCTTTGACATCACGACTTCATTTCATCTCCTCCACGATCGGTCTTGGATCCATAGAGTCAGGCTCTCTCTTCGACTCTTCATCAAAAGGCCAAATACATTTTCGGAGACAAGGCGTAGTTTTGGACGATCCCGAACAAATCTTTCCGATAGAAGCAGCCAACCATCAAGAGCTAGATATTCCGATCATAGACATACAATGCTCCGAGGAGGACATATCATGCCATAATCTTGAGTTTAAAACAGCGAATCGCATACCTCTTGCATGTCCCATCGGATCAAACTATGTCTTCCCTTCAGTCGAGCACCAACATTTTTATTATCAGCTCGAATATCAAGAAAATGCAGGCATGATAGGATTGGGAGATCAGCCTCCTAAGGATGAGATAGCAAAGCACAAATGTATCGGAAGAGAACAAACTCAGCAAGAGCAAGTTGATCCCTTCATCCACACATCAATCAGATCCATTAGAGAAGGGATCGTTCATCTGACTGGCAGACGGAGATCCATCGTGGAGGATCAAATGAGCGAAATGAGTCTAACTGAGCAATTTGAAATTGACTCGGGCAAGGGGCAAGAATTGCCCCTAATTGACTGGACCACAATCTGGGTCCCGCTTGAGCAGGAAGAATGCAAAGACTCACAATGCATTGGGGATGAACTGAGGAAAGGGACATCCAACACCAACTCAGAGCCCAATCTCAAACTCATTATGGCATTTGGGTACAACAATGAGGGCCCACCTATTGATCTGTTTGGCCCTGCCTCCTGAGGGGAGGGAGTGCAGGGCAATAGCTGGTTCACAATCCCCAGGAGGGCGTAATAAAAGAAAATAATGTTTGATTCCTCGAAAAGAATCAGGCAATCCCTGATTCACATCGCCATCTTTCTTTAAAAAAAAAAAAGAAAAAAAATCAGAAAATTCTCGAAAAGCCAAAAACATTGGATATTTAAAACACCAAAAAAAAAAAAAAAATCATATACTTGTCAAAATCCAAAAAAAAAAAAAAAAAAATCAGAAAATTTGAAAAGGCCAAAAACATTAGATATTTTCAAAATGCCAAAAAATTCAGATACTTGTTAAAATCCAAAAACAACAGAAATCTCTCAAAACAATAGAAAATCTTTCAAAACTCACAAGCAAGATTGTGCCAAATGCGTCTGTTACAACACCCAAGTTTAAAGTCGACTCATATGATTTCGATCTAGAGTTGAACTTCAAACTTATGGGTTTGAACGAAGCCCAGGATGTGGGAAAATGATGATTCAACTCTCGAGCTTGAGGATTCCCTCAGAAAGTTCGAAATAAAGGTCAATGTCGTGACGAATGATTTTGAAATTGTAAGCTTGGGATCCGCTGAGGTCCCTAGAAAAGTACGCATCAAAAGATCCTCGCCTCATGAATACAAGTAGAGGATCACAGAGTTCTTAAGGCCAAGGCTATCCAACCTTTCGTTCTCCTATAAAGCCTTACCAAATCAAATGAAGAACCAATCATACACCATCTCTTACGAAGCCAGAAGTCAAGCCCATCAAGCAAAGCGGTCAAGATCATGTCTGAAGTCCACAATGGAGTCCTACTGATGAACGATGGAGATAAGCTATTGCAGCATGTCAGGAAGTGCTTCAAGTATCAAAGCTTGCATAACGGATCCATGTGCATGCTTCGAGTCTTTATAACCTGTCAACACTCTAGCCCTTCTTCATTATGGGGTGTGGACATCATCGAAAGAATGAACCCAAAGGCATCCAATGGTCATGAGTATATTCTCGTATCAGGCAAAAGCGGGCGGTGACAACATCCTACATCATCAGTACGAATGAAAAAGAAGTCAACGATTGGTGGTAAGCTCGATGCAACCAACTACATCTCGCAAACATAACGATCGCCATGACCGACGACAAACAAGTCTGAAAGAAAGGTTAGCAACATGGTAACATGTACATCTTATCATTGCGCCTACTAGATCCAGGGGCAACTCGGGCCATCTTGAGACGATCCGTGATCATCGGCGAAGTTCTTCCGAGAGGTTCCTTCATCTCAACATCATTAGGGGCAAAATCTTCCAGAGCCCATCAACTCCGACAACGTGAATATCTATCATGCGTAATCCTACCTAACTATGTCAACAACCACAATTGTAAAGCTAAAGTTAAAAGGTTAGCATCCTGAGGTACATTCCATCATCATTCCTTCCCTCCAATAAGCGTTCCAAAAAAAAAAAAGGGTTAAAAAAAAAAGGAGAAGGACAAAAAAAGAGAGATAAAGAAATGGACGAATAAAGCGCACTGATCCAAAAAAAAAAAAGAGAGAAGAAAAAAAAAAAAAAAAAAAAAAAAAAAAAGAAAAGAAAGAGTCGAACCCAATGAGTGAGAACACAATTCACCAACCCATTCTCCCTCAAGATAGTTTAATCCAATGTCAACACTTCATGATCGTGATTGAAAACAAAGTCGGCTGACTCACTAGTCGGCCGACAATGAATGAATGGAGTCTAGCCTCTCACTCACTACGTACAAGAAAAGAGAAATCAAAAGAAAAGTAACATGCCAAGCAAAACGGGCGAGGTGAAAATCCGAAAGGGCGCCTCGAGTAAAAACAGCGGGCATGTAGCGGACTTGGTGAAAACCTGAAAAGGCACCAAGGGTAAAAAGAGCACAACTGTTCAAGGGGCAGGCAAGAGCAAAAACTCGGGACATGGTGAAAATCGAAAAAGACGCCATGGGCAAAAATGACGAGAAATCCGGTCGTGGTGAAAACACGAAAAATGCGCTACGGGCAAAAATGGCTAGAGAAAAAATAAATAAAAAGTGCAGGAATAGGAGAAGCCAAAGCAACAAGCAAAGTGAAGAAGTACAAGGGAAAGATAGGTCCCGGGTCAGAATTCTATTGGACTCTACCCAAATCCAAGGGGCATGATCCTAGTATGTGCTACTCTCGGGAATCGGGATCCCTTGTAAATGACTCGAAATCTAGGATTGACGTGGGCTAAGTTCAAGATTCTGATCCCAATCATCCAAAGCATAAATCCAAAAGCAAACACCTGGTCAATTTGGCACAAACAAAATTTTATTTTCTGTGAAAATCTTTTTACAAGTACTTTGTTTTCTTTCTTCATAAAAACAAAAACAAAATAAAATTTTCTCATGCATACGGGACAAGCGGAGATGATCAACATCGGAACTACAGGTAAGCCCCAACCTCTCATGTAGCGATAATCTGCTGCCGAGCCCCTCTACCTTCATGCGCAGTAGAAGATCTCATCCTTCTCCGGACGGTGTGCCGCGAACATGCTATCATCATACCGCCGTCCCATTACTAGGCGACAGCCATATCCTCACAAGTATGGCAAGGGCAGTGATCTTGGAGATCGGTGACCATGTGTGGTCAGCAAGAAGGATGGATCGACCAAAGGGCGCTCCCAAAGGCCTCAAAAGAATCGATAACACAAGAGGAAGACGAAGCAGTGCCACCCACCCAAATTTGATCCATAGCCATCCCACCATCCATAGCCACCTCCCATCCATCAAGCCATCCACACCATCCATAGCCATCCTCCCATCCATCAAGCCATCCACGCCATCCATAGCCATCCTCCCATCCATCAAGGCATCCACACCGCCCATAGCCATCCTCCCATCCATCAAGCCATCCATACCATCCATAGCCATCCTCCCATCCATCAAAGCATCCACACCATCCATAGCCATCCTCCCATCCATCAAGCCATCCACACCACATATAGCCATCCTCCCATCAATCAAGCCATCCCCACCATCCATAGCCATCCCTCCATCAATCAAACCATCCAATCCCATCAGCCCATTAGTAAGAAAAGGATCCAAGCTATAAATGGTGTTCATTCCTTCAAGAGGGCCCATCACTTCTCCATCTACCCCCATCAATCCACCCATAAATCCCTCATCATTTATGGAGCTACCCACCTTTTCACCATCAATAAACCCACCTAACCCATCATCATGATTGGCCATGATGAATCAGAAAAGGAGAAAGGAACAAGGGATGGATGAGACAAAGAAGAAAGGACAAAATAGAGACAAAGGGATGATCGAGAGAGAGCGGACGGACGAGAATATCTGGAGGAAGGGACAAAGGAATGAACAGAGAAGAACGAGGGCTTCTTTGGAAGAAAAGATGGATCGGGGCGAATCCGATTACTGCTAGTTGCATACCTGAGTACCGTTTGAGCGAGGTGTCATCACTGAATCACTGCGGCACCGGACAGAAGGAGCAGAATGGGCAAATGTCAACGGGCGGTAGTCCGACTACCGCCCGGGCCCACTTTCAGGCAAAATTCGGACAGGACCTACTTCAGAAGGCTGGGACTACAGAACGTACCTCCATATACCAGAATGGGATCACATAAATGATCAAAAGAGGGTCCAAGAAGGCAACAGCCCGGACCCATCTTCCAAGGCCCATTTCCCAAGCTCACTTCAAAAAACCCATCTCAAGGCCCAAGCCCATTCTGAGGCCTAGGCCCATATTCCAAGGCCCATTACCAAAAGACTCATTTCCAAGGTCCACTTCAAAGAGCCCATCTCAAAGCCCAAGCCCATTCTGAGGCCCAGGCTCATTTCCAAGCCCATGTCATAAAGCCTATCTCAAGGCTCAAGTCCATCCTAAGCCCATTTCAAAAGTCCAAGCCCATCTTCCAAGGCCCATTTTCAAAAATTCCAAAAAAATCCCAAAAAATTCCAAAAAAATCCCAAAAATCCCAAAAAATCCCAAAATTCAAAAAATCCCCAAAATCCCAAAAATTCCAAAAATTCCAAAAATTCCAAAAAATCCCCAAAATCCCAAAAATTCCAAAAATCCCAAAAAACCCAAAAATCCCCAAAATCCCAAAAAATCCCAAAAATTCTAAAAAATCCCAAAAATCTCAAAAATTCCAAAAATCCCCAAAATCCCAAAAATTCCAAAAAATTCTAAAAGTTTTCAAAAAAAAAATTCCACAAAACATCTGAATATTCCAAAATCTCAAAATCTTCAAAAATATAAAAAATACCAAGTAACTCTAAAATAAATCCCATGGTAAGTATAGGCCAAAAAGGTTTGCTTCTTCTAAAAATCATTAGCCCTATTAATTTATTAGTGGAGGCCATCGACTTTCAAATAAAAACTCATTGTAGCCCCGCCAACTCATTAGTGGAGGCAATCAAGGTATTTACTTAACTTGCAAAATAAAAACCGAACGACGACGCCCACCCGCGAAATCGAACGGATATATTTTTCAAAAAATCTAAAAATAGTTTTAAATAAAATCCTCAAAGAGCCTAGCTCCAATGAGGATAGTTTTCAAAAAATGCATGCGACGCGCAGTACACTGAGGAATATTCCATATTCTCTAGTTGCGTCAGTGCAAACAATTAAATAAGACCCGATCTCTTCCGGTTTCCCCAAAGGACGATCAAGTCCGTACATGATACATGTACGATTGGTCAGATCTTTATAACTGGGCAGTCATACAAATGCTAGTAAGATAAGTGGATCTATCTCTGGAAAGAATAGTCAAACTCAAAGTGAAGACAATCCATTGTAACCAAAGTATCAGACTCAGCGGATTGCATGGAAAACAGATTACCTGCACATACCTAGTCCGAAATGTTCGTAAAATTTGATCGAGTCCAAGTCGGCATAGTGAGTTCCCCATAAGGCCGCACCAACGCACAGGGCAGCTAACCACTTTGACGATCAAATGGAACGAACATTCCCAGGGTGATTACATAGCAAAGGAACGACAGACCTAACAGTACGGGAATCCTCGTAAAGCCGCGACAAATGCGCAGAGGCCCTTACTTTTCAGACTTACCCTCCAATGTTGTAAACAATCTGATGTGAAGAGGTTGTGATTAGTAATCCGTAAAGCCGCGACAAATGCGCAGGAGACAATCACAACGTTTTCCTCAACCCTCGTGATATGTGCAAGTCATCTTCTTTCAAACAGTCAATTGACAATGATACAATGGTAGGCAATAGATTTGAATCGCTACCCTTCATTCTGACCAGAAGGGTGGGGTGTCCACTTACTTTGACCTTCGGTTGCTCGCAACCTTGGTCAAAGAGGGGCATCTGTAGACACCCCACCCAGGCTAATATCTTGATTTTGTTAAGATAATCCGAGAACCATGATCATGTCCCTAACCCTAACTTGAACCATTATTCAATCCAGACCATGTCCAAAACTGATCTATTTCTCGAATCATTCTTGGGCAACGATCGAGCCAATTTCAAGCCATTTTGAGCCAAACATCCAAAACAGACTTTGTTTCGTCCTAAGGACCTAAAAAAGGACCCATCGGATGAATTTCAAAGGAAGCTGTACCGAAGCGGTAGTTTGACTACCGCCAGAGGTAGTCAAATTACCACTTCCCCTAAAAAAGTGAGCACTGAGTCAACCACACGAGTTTCGGACTCAGCCAGGTCCGGGCGGCAGTCGGACTACCACCGGCGGTAGTCGGACTGCCTCCGGCGGTACTCAGAGTACCGCCGCGTGCTATCTGAGCAGGGACAACTGTCCCAGCGTCCAAAGTCAACTCTCCCATACATTTACCCTCCTCATTCTCACTATTTACCGTTTTACTGGCCCTTTTAACCAATGAGAGCACGCCATGTGGCGTCTCTCTTTCTCCAACCAATCACCTATTGCCACATCAGCATTTACCCCTCCCAAAGTCTAAAATTACCACAATGCCATTGGAGAGGGTTATAAATAGCCCTCTCCTCCTTCATTTTAGGACACACAAAACCAAGGGAGGGAGAGAGAGAAAGAGAGAGTGAGAGAGAAAGAGTGAGTGAGGAAGAGAGTGAGGGAAAGGGAAGGAGCTCCCAAACCCTCAAAGTTCTGATTTTCCGGCCACCCCTAGCCCTCCTCTCAACTCTTCCAACCCACAAGCCTAGCCCAGAATGATCATGGTTCAACCTACATCCTAGCCTATTCAAGAATCAAGACAAAGATCCATTTACATACAAGCATTCATCATGACATCTACTCTCTTCTCAACCCCCTGCTTCTCTAGATCTCTAGTGGACGTATGCTCTGTGACTTGCCGTACATCAGATCCTGTCACATCAGAAATTCCTAGTGATCTAGTCCACTTTTCTTATCTCTTTGCATAAGCATTATCACATCCGCCTTCTAGACACATTGTTGGACGTATGCTCTGTGGCCTGCCGAAATCTCGGATCTTGCTACATCAGAAATCCACATGTGACTAGTCCCATCATGACCATAGCATCATCATCATCCCTTGAGATTATTTTACCATACTAAATCGAGACCGTACACTTGTACGGGCAGAGAGGGTGCCTAACACCTTCCCTCTTTGTAACCGAGGTCCCTTACCCGGAATCCCAGATCGTAGACCAGGAGTCAATCTAAGGTAGGAGAGTCTTCAGATTTCTCCAACCTTATGTATTCCGTGGGTTCTAGCCGACCGCGGGATTCTGAGTAATATTGGCTAGTGGCGACTCCAACAATCACAAATCAGCTTAATCACCCCCAACATCATCACCACAACAACGCCACATTTTTCACAACAGCGTGGACGCCGATTTTTCAGTGTCTACAGTTTGATAACATGCTCGAATGAGATTTATGTTTGTATTTTTCGTTAAATGTTGATATGACTAACATATGTGATTCCCTATTGCATTTAAGTATGTTTGGAACTACCACCTAGTCCAGGCAATCGGTAATGGCTCCTGACTGAGTGGCCAAACTAGTTTCACCACATTAGATACAATTGATGAATCCGAGTCGTACGGTGATTATCGACAGTGGTTAGGCCACGAGGAGTATGTATGCACTCCATATCAATTAATTTAGCATGCACTCATACCAATCGAACTTGTCAAGTAACCCGATTGGCCTGATGTGTGTTTACCATATATGGACGCTACTGCTTGAATCTAAGGTACCACTTACCAATGCAAACTCATTTCAACCATGGTACCAAGATCCGCTAAGACTCATGAGCCAAGCATGGTGGTATGAGACACTGTGGTCGAGCTATCGGCTTACGCTGGGGTGACGAGCCTCCCCGTAGTGACCAGTGAGCAACCTAAACTCGTGAGTCGAATACGGTGGTATGGGATACTGTATTTGAGTTATCGGCCTACGCTAAGGTGACGAGCCTTCCTGTACTAACCTCTAGTATAAACTAGGCCTACACCGGAGCAGCCTGGCTGCGGTCTTAGCATGGATTGGGGTGTACCGTCTGATCCGAACCCCCTTCGAAAATAGCGCTCTAATTGGTAGGGCGTTGGTGGAGTGACCTCGACTATAATCAATTAAACTTGCCTATCCACTGCTTTTATTAGGGGTGATGCCCTGTAACTTTCCTATCATATGTGATTAACTAGGATTGACGAGCCTAAATGGATCCCCATTGGGTTAATGATATAAAGGGAGGTACCTTAGCTTCCCGAATCTGCTGTATGAATAAACCTAATTAAATATTGGATAATACGACCATATACCGCATTGCATGTGCTTTGGCGAGGAAGCGCACGTGTTTGGAGTGGTGCATGCGCGATTGTGAGATGATGTCGCTGAGGGAGTGCAGGCGAGGGCATGCATCATTATAGCATATCATTCCTGCATTAACAAGAGTACTTAGGACCTTTGCTTTATAGTTCCACTGAGTTGGCCACTCATTCCCACCCTGGGACGGTATTTTAAAACACCACTCAAACTCTAGTTTAGATGCAGGTGATGGTGAAGTATATACAGTGGAGTTGGACTGGTAGGCGAGGAGGAAGAATTTTCCTACATTCAGCTCTCAAACGGGTCTATGTAGACCACATGCTGATTCGACGAGATTACAGGGACTTATGGATTAGTTGGATATTTACACTTTGATATTTTGTAATTTTTAGAACCATACATGTTTGTATTCAACCCTGTTGCATTATCGTACTCTGGAGGCAGATACCTGCTTATTTATCTCAATACATATATTTCAGTCTTCCACTTGCTAAATTACATTATCTCTGGAGTATGATATGTTGTTTTAGTATAATTCCACTCATGTTTAAATGCACTAATATGGACAACATTTAATCATCATTATCTGTGTTGCACAAGTGATGCGTTAGATCTCAGGAGTTGAACTTTGCCCCCAATTTTCAGTGCGTTATGCACTGTCCAGATGGACGGTGCAAATAACATGTACATCACGGTGGCCTGTACACACAGCACCATCCAGATGGACGGTGTAGATCACATACATCATGGTGGCCACCCACCGTCCAGAGAGAGAGATGGACGGTTAGGATATAAAACACATACCTCGTGATGGACCTACAGAACTTACTACGTCAATGGCAGCTCCAGCTGCTGGCCGTCCAACAAATGGACAGCCCAGATGGATCACATGCATGGAGGGGGATCCACACGTGTGGAGCCCACCAGGTCAGCATCAAGCTGACATTTGTATTTTTCCTTTCTCCCAGTGTCCAATCGGATGGACAACGTGGGTTCCTTCCACGCATCAGGTGGGTCTTGTCTAGATGGATGGACAATATGGATGAAATCCACATGCAGGTGGGTCCCATGTAGCTGGACGACATGGATCATCATAGGTGGACCATCATAAAAAGAATATAGAAGGGAGGGGACCTACCACTATGGGCCCCTCCCTATCCAATGCATACATCAAAATGGGTCCCACCACAAGTGGGCCCTCAAATCATCAAATCCAAGCAAAAACATATAAATCTAATTCTAATAAAGCACCCACCTTAGATATCCTCTTCCTTCTTCCACCAAAGCATCATAGAGATCCAAGGGATGCATTTCAACGGTTGAGATGGACATTGAATAGTAGGATTGGGTGGTAGGAAGGTGGGCCATACTAGCTCTCTCCTATGGAGCTTGGACAGTTTCACCATTGTTGCTTGGGAGATGGAGAGAGAAATGAGAGAGAGAAGGTTGTAAGGAGAGATAGGGATGGGTGATGGAGTGATGGGTGAGTGAGTGATGGGTGTACTTGATTGGTGGAGAGAGAGAGAGAGAGAGAGAATTGACTTTAGGGGTTTCTTGGGGATGGGACACGTACTGGACATGTGAGGTGATGTGTACTTGATTGGTGGGATTGATATGAAAGTTTCTCCCAGGTTTTGCAAAGCGTGACATTTTTCTCGAACTGGCCTACATCTCCTGGCCTGGGTATCGCATCGAGACGTGAGTCACGGCGATGGAACCGCGGCGATGACACGGTCGCTATGATATAAGTTTCGAGTCGACCCAACTCAGATTGACAGGATGCAACTCAGGGTCGCGCGCAAATGCCGATTATAGTCGCGGGTTGCCGGAATTCGACTGGGAGGACCGCAGAAGCCTATGGAATGGTACAGTCTAGGAAACGGGGCTTACAAGGACAAACAAAAGGATCAAAGGGCATCTATTGAGACATAAAAATGATGGTGATCAAAATATTATAAATGAATCAAGTTAGAAGGAAATTTTTGAAGAAGATGTATTGCACACACCCACACAAAGGATGTTGGTTGCGTGGGCTCACACAACAGTGATAATAGTTGCACACGTTTGCACAACATTATTTTGATCGAGAGAGCTCAGAAGTTGGAAGTATTGTGCAAAATAGGGCCTAGGGCACAAGGATAAAGGGTTAGCACATGTGGATGCCTATAAATACCTCATTCCCCCTCTTATTTGGACAATGACAATGATGAAGAAGATCAGAGCTCAAGAGAAGACTCTAAAGGTACTTCGAAGAAGAAGAATGGGTCTTACCCATTGCGCGAGACCCGAGTTATTACAAAAAGACTACATTCTGTAGAAATTATCAGAATATACTAGCGTTTCTTCGATCCAGGCTCATGTTTTACATGAATTGAGGAAATTAGAATTATCAGATGTCCACATCAATACAATACTTCTCTTGCCGAGATGAACAAATTGTAAGCCGAAATGCTGCTAAATTTGATATTCTAACCTATTTTATTCTTACGTTTTTGTATACTTTATCATGTGTGAGACCCATATCCTAGACCGTATCATTCTGTAGGCTTCCGCGGTCCTTCCAATTGAATTCCGGCAAACCGTGACCTGTAATCGATGTTTGTGCATGACCCTGAGTTGTATCATGTATATCTATGTCGGCTCGACTCGAAACTTGTATCCTAGCGACTGCGTCGTCGTCGCGGTTCTAACCCCGTGTATTGCTCATCGATGCGATACCCAAGCCAGGAGATGTGGGCCTGTGTTTATTTTGAGAAAAACATCGTGCAAGAGAATCTTTACCAAATGTCAAATCAATTCCATCAATCAATCAAGTACAACACTCATCCCTCTCTCACCTAAAGTCAAAGCAACCCTTACCTAGTCAAGTACACCCATCACTCACCCATCACACCCATCCCTCTCACTCTTACATCATCTCTCTCTCTCTCTCTCTCTCTCTCTCTCTCTCTCTCTTCTCAAACCAATTCTTAAGCAACCCATGAGAGCCAACATCCAAGCTCTCCATGAGAAGAGCCATGTGTGGCCCACTCCCTACCCTTAGATCTCTCATCTTCACCCTTCAATCTCCATCATCTTCCATCAAAGTTAAAGCCAAGAAACTAAGAAAGCCAGGGAGCCAAGAAGGAGCGAAATCGGTGGATGTTCATACTATTAGATCTTGATTTTTTTTATTTAGGGCCCACTTATGATGGGACCCACTTTAATGTATGTATCATGATCTAAGAGGGGCCCATAGTGGCAGGGTCCCTCCACTACGCCGATCTCTCTCTCTCTATCTCTCTTTTCCTGGTTTGATGGGCCACTCTGTCATAGACCCCACCTTAATCTGATGTGCATGTGCATGTGTGATGCATGGGTTTTATCCAGACCTTCCATCCGTGGACCTCACTTGATAACGTCTCGTCCAGGTTGTCCAGCTCTCTGGACGCTGGATAATGGACGTTGGATATTTTTTTTTTAAAAGAAGATATATATAATAGATATATGCATTGGTATATAATATATATATATATATATGTGTGTGTGTGTGTGTATTATATATATATACATATGTATTCTAGTGGGCCCCACATGGGACCCACCTCTATAGAAAATCGGATTAGCTGGTGTGCCCTGACACCAGGCCGTGAGCGTGTGAGTCCACACCATCCAGATGGCTGGACGGTGGGACCCACTTGATGTATGGATCACATTCACACCGTCCACACCACAGGAAGGTGGGATCCACTTCAGATGTATGTGTTTTATCGCTGCCATCCAGATAAGCTGGACGGTGGGATCTGCTGTGATGCACGTGTGGCACCCATCTGCCACGTGTGTGAGGCATACCACGAGGGATGTGTTATATCCCAACCGTTTATCTGATGGACGGGCCAACACCAGCAACAACTTGCTGCTGTATTGACGTAAGTAAATTCTATGGGAGCCACCGCACGATGTATGTGTTTCATCAATACCGTACATCAATGGGCCCCATGACGTCAACGGTTGTATGGGGCCATTGATGTATGTGTTACATCCAATCCGTCCATCTAATTGGCAAACCCGTCTTAGGCCTGAGACAAAAAAATGAGGCAGATCCATCAGGTTGACCACATTGCAGAAATCAGTGGGGATTGATCATCCACCATTGAAACTCTTTGGGAGTACAGAAATTTTGGATCAAAATAATATTTTTTCCTCTTAATTCAGGTCCATGTGACCTTATGGATAGATTGGATGGAAAATAAATGTTATGGTGGGCCCGATAAATTTTAAAGGGTGAAAATCATTATCTCCACTGTCATTTTTGGTATGGTCCAGATGATCTTTCGATATGATTCAGTTTTAGGGAATGCTCTAAAATGATCCCTAAAATTAGATGAATGGTGTAGGTATAATATAATGGAAATGTAATGTATGTGCCTCACCTTGATGTGATGTACGTTGGGCCCGCATGAGAGGCCCTTTATGATGTGTTTTAGGCCCACGGGTTGCGGCCCTTTATGATGTGTTTTAGGCCCAGGGTTGTGGCCCTTTGTGATGTATTTAAAGCCCATGGGACGTGGCCCATTATGATTTATTTGAGGTCCATATGATGAGGCCAGTATGATGTATTCGAGGCCCAATGCGATGTATACACGGCCCACGTGCCGTATATTAGGCCCATGTGATGAGGCCATCGTGATGTGTATTAAGCCCATGAGATGCGACCCATTGTGGTGTATATGCGGTCCAGATATGAGACCCATTATGATGTGTATTAGACCTATGAGATGTGGCCCATTGTGGTGTATATGCAGCCTAGATATGAGGCCCATTCTGATGTATATTTGAAAAGGCCAAGCTATATGTCCTAGAGGAGGAGGGGGGTTGAATAGGACTATGCCAAATTAAAAATAAAATCAGCGGAATAAAATTAATCAATAGCCTTATAATTATAAATCAATTATCAATGCTGAAATCAAATCACCTTAATACATAAGTATTGAGAGATTGATACAAATTCAGTTCTAAGGACAACCTTACACCATAATAAACAAGGGCTTATGGTAGGACAACCTTATTTCTAGAACTTCTTTTGGATCAAGAACTCAATTTTAATAGAGATAAATGAATAGCAGAGAATTGAAATTAAATGCAGAAATGTAGATCTAATTTATTACAACAATCTCCACACTTGCTTGAAATGTAAATTGTTATAACATTCACATCCACATGTACATTCCACACAATTGAATGATAAAAGATATGAGAATTAAGCAAGCATTCAATCTACAAGACAAAGAGTTATAGTAGTTCGCCTGTGTGTACACCAACTGTTCTTCAATAGCCACACAGAATGCTACTCCACTCCTAATATCCTTACACAGGGAATATTAGCGTTCACTATCAAACAGGTTTTCACAGGTTCACCCAAAACCTTTACAATTGTGTCTTTTTAACTTGGGCTTACACAATTCAAAAACCCACACTTCTGAGTTTTCTGGCACTCCTCAGATAACCACACAATTTGAGATTTTTCTGACAAATCCCAAACAAAAACCAAAAAGTAATGGAATTTACAGAATTGTAAAATACCTGGATTTCTCCTCTTGTAGCTGCCCGGAAGAACCAATTGGAGTAGACGTTCGAATATAGAAGTTTAATGTCCACAACTCACTTTAATATGGTTCTACGTTCTAATTGATTTTAGATTTAAACCAGTTGGGCGTAGCTATATTTGATTTTGATTCCAAGAAGAAGGAATAAGTTAATTCCTCTTTTTCAAATCAGATTGGAATACAGAAACAAAATCAAATTAAATAAGCTATCAAAAAGAGAATGAAATTATGCACAAAATAGCTTAAAAATAAACACAAACTTATCTCAGAGTGGAGCCTTGAATTCACTTAATTATTCAATGAAAAATTCTGAAATTTGTGTACTATTTATAGCAGAAGAAATTCATCTTCGACTAGTCCTAGGGTCACCACGACTGGTCTTGAAATAAACTGATTTTTCAAAATTTTGAGCGCGATCGCATCAGACCATTTTACGATCGGTCGTAGGTAGTCCACGACTGGTCTAAGGCAGTCCACGACCCATCGAGATCCCTCTACAACTGGTCATGCGACACTTGATTTAGTCGCTGGAGTTTGAGTCGTAGCTTTACGACTGGTCGAAGGTCGAGTCGAGACCATCTCACGACCGGTCGAGCAGACTCTAGGACTGTTCGTAGGCGAACCAAAAAATCTAATAAATTGCAACCATTTTAGGACTAGTCTTGGAACTTCTTAGGCCCAGTCGAGACAAGATCTAGGGCCGATTGAACAGTCTAGGACTGGTCTTAGAGTAGACCAAAATCATGTAATAATATTCATTTGGATTATGTATCCAAAGTGACCTACCCTAAGGTCAATCTAATGGTCTATCAAACCTGGAACATGAAGTATGGACATTGAACACTTCATTTGCTTAGACTTTGATCTTTACGAAGCTTGATTTCTTCTCGATGTAGCTTGACTACTTCAGAAGCTTCAATGTAACTTTAAGTTGTACTTGAGTCCCGCATTTAGATTTGAATCTTGAACTTGCACTTGAACTTGAGTCTTGACCTGGAGTTCTCTCTTAATATTGTAGCTTGAACTATCATGAAGCTTGAAGAATTCTTTGAGCTAGACTTCAAGTGTTGACGAGGTGTCTCGAACAAATTTATCAAGATATAAACACACAACATACGGAGACGTTTTGACACATAAAATTTGACAATCAAAGAGGAATCAAATCATAGCACTTACAATCTCCCCCTTTGTCAAATTTGTGACAAAACACTTCTCATACTTCAATAAGATAAGCATCACATTATATAATAACGAATCATGCACCAGTTGTTAACTGAGACAACTTAACTCCCCCAGTCAACGCAAACTCAACTCCCCCTGAGTTAATACACCTCAACTCCCTCTGAGTAGGTATACATCATATCAATCATACCTCATAAATCATATCAATCATACCTCATAAATAGAATACACACATTCTCCCCCTTTTTGTCAAAATATGACAAAGGAAGAAACAAAGATAAGACATAAAAGATAGAATTAGAGATAACAACTCAGAAAGATAGAATAATAAAAAGTATAGAGTGAATAACAAAACAAGAGAAGTTTGCAAGGTGAGTCAGAGTACATATTAAAAGAAGTAACAAGTGATGTTTTAAGACAGTAATTCACACAACCTAGGAACGAAACTTAGTAAACTTGTTATAGACCAAAGATTAAATAATCTCAATCGGAACCAGACGATGGAGCAGGAATGTTAGGATCACTTTGGTGAAGGCTCTTCTGTAAGCGCCTAAAATATTTACACATATTTTTAAATTGTTGATTGTGGCCAACATTCATCTGTTCTACTTTTTCCTCTAATGCGCTAAGACGTGCATTGAAATCAGATGGTTCAAAGTCTGGATCATTTCCAGAATCAGAATCAATTTCATTAAAAATATCATCCATGTCAATATCATCGGCCGACAACTCATCACCTTCGACACCCATCTCAGTTTCAGCAGCAGCATCACCTGCATCAACATCAACTTGACCAGGAACAAACTCCAACTTCATCTTATTTAGGTTGGAATTGTTAAATATGAGGTGTCTGATAGGAGCCTCACCGACGGGCATAGTGACTAACATGTGAGTGGCTAATACATTTAACAGATATCCAAAAGGAATATTACCATGACTAGGATTACTACGAATTTGTATGATAGAGGAACAAATCAAGGAGGGCAAACAGATGTTAGCACCAGTAATGATCGAGTACAAAATACGAACCATAAACAGAGTCAACTCAATCTTGTTTCCAGAGCGAGGATACAGATTAGAAATGAAGATACAATGCAAAACTCTATATTTGGGTAACAAGTATCTGGTTTTAAGGGCATTTCCATTTGCAGTCCATGGAGCATTCATGTTGCACAATGCTCTAGTAAAAATAAGTTTTTTCAATTCTGACACTCTCTCAGCAAGTGCACTAGGATGAACACCATCATCATTTACTTGAATATCAATAAGGCCGAAAATTAAGTGTCGATCATCATGAAACGGCCATTCTCTAGTATCAATAGTAAAAGTTAGTTGCTCAGCAGAAAAGTCAGATATACATGCAACCATGGCCTGTGTTATGGACTGAGATGCCGGTCCACCCAAGCATAAAATATTTTTCTAACCTACAGATTGAAGGAGAGGAAAAAGACCGAAAGAAGCAATATGATTTAAATCAATTGCTTTTTCAACATTAACATTACGCATACACAGGTCACGTACATGCGGATGATTATCTTCAGGATCCCTAAGATGACGTCTAGTGATTGCATTTGAACGAGAAGAAGATGCACCTCTATGAATTTTCTTTTTACCTCTAGATTCTATATTCTTGAAAAAATGAAAGAAAGTTCAAGAAAATAGAGATGGGTTTCTCTAAATTTAACAAAAAGGAAGAAGAACCCAAAAAGTTGAAGATTTATACGAAATAGACAACAATAATCAAGAAAATTAAGAGTTAAGATTAAGATTCTCCAAGAAAATAAGAAAAATCACTCTAACCTGGATGAATCGAACACAAGGGTTCGACAACTCGAAGCTCGGCTCGTTGGTGAGGAGGGTTAGAATGAAGAAGAAACAAGTTTTTCCTAAATTAAAAAGAGCATCGCGCGCACGACCGGTCTTGGGACATACTCGACCGGTCGTATCAAGACTGGTCGAGCATGTTCTCGACCGGTCTTAGACCAGAGAAAATATATATATATATATATATATATGCAATTTTCACAAAATTTTGAAATTTAAATTAATAACATATTAACATCATATACAATATGATACAAAATTGTATGATCAATCATTTAAATTTGCACATACCAAGATCAAATTTCAATTTGTTAAACCTGCTTTTGTCGAGCGGTTTAATGAAAATGTCAGTAAGCTGAGTCTCAGTAGGAATATATTCTAAAGATATTATTTTTTCTTCCACTAATTCACGAATGTAATGAAATCAAATGTCAATGTGCTTAGTACATGAATGCTGGATTGGGTTTTTTAAAATGTTTATCGCACTGGAATTATCACAGTATAAAACCATAGAGTCTTGTGCGATTCCATAATCACTCAGCATACGTTTCATCCAAACTAATTGAGTACAAGCATTTCCTACTGCAATATATTCAGCCTCAGCAGTTGAGAGTGATATGGAACTTTATTTCTTGCTAAACCAAGAAACCAGACAGTTTCCAATGTAAAAACAACCATCGCTGGTTGATTTTTTATCATCTATATTTCCTGCCCAATCAGCATCTGAATACCCAGCCAATTGAACACTAGAATCATAGGGATACCAAAGACCCAGATTAACTGAACTTGCGACATATCGAATAATTCGTTTAACAGCAGTTAAGTGAGATTCTTTAGGATTAGACTGATATCTAGTACAAATTCCAACACTTAAAGCAATATCAGGTCTACTTGCAGTTAGGTAAAGTAGGTTACCTATCATACTACGATACAATTTAGGATCTACATCTTTACCTATAGAGTCTTTTGAGAGTCTTAGAGTTGTACTCATACGAGTATCAAAGTTCTTACCATTTTCAAATCCGAATCTTTTAATCAAGTTTAATGCATACTTAGTTTGTGAAATAAAATTTTCATCAGATTGATGTTTTACTTGCAACCCTAGGAAATAATTTAATTCACCAACCATGCTCATTTCGAATTCAGATTTCATTAGATCTACAAACTCAATAGTCATGTTAGTACAAGTTGATCCATAAATTATATCATCAATATAAATTTGAACCATTAAGATATCATCGTTATGTTTCTTAACAAAGAGCGTCTTATCGACACTACCCATTTGAAACTTGTGACTTAGTAAGAACTTAGTCAATTTTTCATACCATGCTCTAGAAGCTTGTTTCATACCATAGAGAGCGTTTTTAAGGCGGTATACATGATTGGTAAGCTTAGGGTCTTCAAACCCAGTCGGTTGTTCAACATATACCTCTTCATGTAGGTCGTCATTCAAAAAGGCGCTCTTTACATCCATTTGAAAAATTCTAAACTTTCTAAAACATGTGATAGATATGAAAAGTCTGATCGATTCAAGGCGAGCAATAGGGGCAAAGGTTTCATCATAGTCAATACCTTCAATTTATGTGTACCCCTGTACAACTAACCTTGCTTTATTTCGAATAATATTTTCCAATTCATCAGACTTGTTTTTGAAAATCCATTTTGTTCTAATAATATGTTTATCTTTAGGTCTAGGAACAAGGTGCCAGACATCATTTCTGACAAACTGATTAAGTTCTTCCTCATAACAACTGTCCAGTTTTCATCAGAAAGTGCTTCTTTCACGTTAACCGGTTCTATTTGAGATGTAAAGCATACGTAGTTACATATGTCCTCTAATTGTCTACGAGTGCGCACACCAGTAAGAGGGTTTCCAAGTATTTGATCAGTTGGATGATCTTTAACAGTTCTTAATTCAGAATTAGTTTTACTTGATGAAGTATCTGGTTTTTTATATATAAGAGCTTTATCATTATCTGAACTGGGGACAGGTGTGTTCAAGTGATCGTCAATTACTACATTTACTGACTCTTGAATCACACCAATCCTGTTGTTCAGAATACGATATGCACGACTGTTTAAAGAGTATCCTAAAAAGATCCCTTCATCACTTTTAGTGTCGAACTTTCCTAGATTTTCAAGATCACGTAAAATATAGCACTTGCCCCCAAAATTTTAAAAATATTTGACAGTAGGCTTTTTCTCAAACCACATTTCATAAGCCATTTTATTATTAGATTTGCAGATATAAATACGGTTGATAATGTAGCAGGCGGTATTCACTGCTTCAGCCCATAAATTTCTAGGGAGCTTCTTGCTATTTAACATAACATTTCTCATTTCTTGAAGCAATATTTTTTCTTTCCACAATACCATTTTATTGTAGAGTTTTGGGCGTAGAGAATTCATGTGATATTCCCTGATCACTACAGAGTTTCTCAAAACCGCTATTTTCAAACTCAGATCCATGATCACTACGGATCTTACTAACTTAAGAACATTTTTCAGTTTGGATCCGTTTTATAATCTTTTTCACTTCATCAAGGGTTTTTGATTTGTCCCTCAAGGATGAAACCCAAGTGTATCTTGTATAATCATCTACAATAACCAAGATGTATTTTTTGTTGCCTCAACTTTCCGTTCTGGTTGGTCCTATAAGATCCATATGGAGAAGCTCGAGTGGTCTAGATGTGGTATTGGAGTTCACCTTTTTGTGAGAGCTCCTCGTTTATTTACCATACTGGCATTCACCACATATTTTATCTACTTTTTGCACTTTAGGTAGACCTCTAATTAGTTCTCCTTTGCTCAATTTGTACAAATTTCGGTAGTGTACATGTTTAAGGCGTTTATGCCATAATTCTGTCTCATCAGTATGGACCATGTAACACGTTTGATTAAATGAGCTTCCATTGCATACTATATAGTAATTTTCAAAAGTTCTGCGACCAGTTAATATTACAGAACCCTTTTTATCTATAATCTCACAACCTTAATTAGAAAATTTAATACTATGGTTGTTGTCACATATTTGAGATATGCTTAACAGGTTGTGTTTTAATCCCTCAACATATAAAACATTCTTAAATAAGGGAAGATTATAAAGTTGAACCGTACCTTGGCCAATAATCTTGTAGTTGCTACCATCACCAAATGTGACAGATCCATCAGTCATATCTTTTAGATCGGTGAATAAAGCCTTGTAACCTGTCATGTGCCTGGAACATCCACTGTCTAGGTACCATTTTGAATGACTTGTTGCTTTGAACGCAGTGTGGGCAACCAAGCAAGTAACTTTAGGAACCCATTTCAAAACTGTTTTGGGTTTAGAAACATGGTTGGTTTTCTTTTGTCTGATGTTGTAAGAATGACCAACTGAGTTAGATTTTAAGAGCTCCTTAAGTAAAGCAATTATTTTTTCAGCAAGAGGATTTCTGTTCTGATTTTTAAAATTTGTATAGCTGCTTTTAGGTTTATGAAAAGTTTTTGTATTTTTAGAAAAAACTTGACTAGTACCTTTTCCTTTTGAGTTAGAAGTTTCTCCTTTCACAAAGTTGGGAGAAATATACTTCTGTTTAGGAGATGTATTTTTCTCATAGCCCAACCCGGATCTATCGCCAAATTTTCTTGATCCGGATAATAATTTTTCTAACTTTGGATCACCCTGGGCATATCTCCATGTATCCTTCAAACTCAAAAGAGAAGATACTTCATTTTTAAGTTTCTCATTTTCAGATTTCAAATTATCAATCAACGAGGTTTTGAATTCCAAATCACATTTTGATTTTTCCAAACAATCTAAAATATGCAATTTTTCTAAAACAAGAGTTTTAAAACATTCTTTGAGTTTAGAAAACTTTTCTTTTTGAAGCTTAAGTTTGACAGCAATTTTTCAACTTTCCTTATATAAGACATTATAAGCATCTTGAAGATCTTCTTCATTTTCATAATCACTATTCAAAATTTCTTCACTTGTTGAATCATCGTGATATGAAAAAGTAAACTTGGCTAGAGTCATAAGGGCTTTAACTTCACTGCCCGACTCGGTTTCAGAATTTTCTGATTCAGAAGATGCTTCAGAATCAAACGATTCATCCCAAGTAGCCAACATACCCTTCCTTTTGGGTCTGTCCTTTTTAGGACATTTGTTTGCTAAATGCCCATACTCTTGGCAGTTGTAACACTGACTGTCTTTTAAAGACTTCAAAATTTTGGACTTAGGTTTATATCGTTTCTTTTCATTTCCCTTTTGAAAGTCGACCATTTTCTTGCTTTTGAAAAATTTGTAAAACTTTTTCGCCAAAAGAGCCATATCTTCTTCAGAATTTTTTAAATCTGAGTTTTCTTGAGAAATACCTTTAGAAGATTTCAAAGCTATAGATTTACCTTTAGGAGCTTTAAAATTTAATTCATAGGTTTGTAAAGAACCAACTAGTTCTTCTACCCTCATATTATCTGTATCACGAAGTTCCTGGATCGCGGTTACTTTAGAATTGAACCATTTAGGAAGTGAGCGTAGTATCTTTGCACACACTTTACTTTCTGGAATTTTATTGCCAAGACCCCACATAGAGTTTACAATGTCATTTAGTCTAGTGTAAAAGTCCATAAACATTTCATTTTCCTCCATATGAATTTCTTCAAATTTGGTTGTGAGGAGTTGGACTTTAGACTTTTTGACAATTGATGTACCCTCGTGTGTCATTTCTAGTATATCCCAGGCTTGCTTTGCAGTATCATAGGATATAATTCTTTTGAACTCATCCGACGATAGTGCGCAAGTGATTGCATTTAGTGCTTTAGCATTGGCATTATACTCACTTTTCTGAAGGGTGGCCCATAAATAATAAGCAGGTATAGATACAATTTTTGAACCGTCAAATTCAGTTACTTCAATGGTAGGAGAGTTCCATTCGGTCAATGTGGCTCGCCACATACTCTCATCCATTGATTTGAGGAAGATCCTCATTCTGGCTTTCCAATAGGCATAGTTGGAGCCATCAAAGGGTGGAGGCCTAGTGACTGATAGGCTATCAAAATTTGACATCTTATTAATATAGCTTAGATCGTTAGCTCAGGAAATAAATCCAAAAAAATAAACAATAAGAACGAGCTATTAGGCTCTGATACCACTTGAAAAGGGCAAGCTATATGTCCTAGAGGGGGGGTGAATAGAACTATGCCAAATTAAAAATAAAATCAGCGGAATAAAATTAACCAATAGCCTTACATTTATAAATCAATTATCAATGCTGAAATCAAATCACCTTAATACATAAGTATTGAAAGATTGATACAAATTTAGTTCTGAGGACAACCTTGCACCATAATAGACAAGGGCTTATGGTAGGACAACCTTATTTCTAGAACTTCTTTTAAATCAAGAACTCAATTTTAATAGAGATAAATGAATAGCAGAGAATTGAAATTAAATGCAGAAATGTAGATCTAATTTATTACAACAATCTGCACACTTGCTTGAAATGTAAATTGTTACAACATTCACATCCACATGTACATTCCACACAATTGAATGATAAAAGATATGAGAATTAAGCAAGCATTCAATCCACAAGACAAAGAGTTATAGTGGTTCGCCTGTGTGTACACCAACTGTTCTTCAACAGCCACACAGAATGCTACTCCACTCCTAATATCCTCACACAAGGGATATTAACATTCACTATCAAGCAGGTTTTCACAGGTTCACCCAAAACCTTTACAATTGTGTCTTTTTAACTTGGGCTTACACAATTTAAAAACACACACTTCTGAGTTTTCTAGCTCTCCTCAGATAACCACACAATTTGAGATTTTTCTAGCGAATCCCAAATAAAAATAAAAAAGGAATGGAATTTACAGAATTGTAAAATACCTGGATTTCTCCTCTTGTAGCTGCCCGGAAGAACCAATTGGAGTAGACGTTCGAATATAGAAGTTTAATGTCCACAACTCACTTTAATATGGTTGTAAGTTCTAATTAATTTTAGATTTAAACCAGTTGGGCGTAGCTATATTTGATTTTGATTCCAAGAAGAAGGAATAAGTCAATTCCTCTTTTCAAATCAGATTGGAATACAAAAACAAAATCAAATTAAATAAGCTATCAAAAAGAGAAAGAAATTATGCACAAAATAGCTTAAAAATAAACACAAACTTTTCTCAGAGTGGAGCCTTGAATTCACTTAATTATTCAATGAAAAACTCTGAAATTCGTGTGTTATTTATAGTAGAAGAAATTTGTCTTTGACTGGTCCTAGGGTCACCACGACTGGTCTTGAAATAAACTGATTTTTGAATTTTTGAGCGCGATCGCATCAGAACGTTTTACGACCGGTCGTAGGTAGTCCACGACTGGTCAAAGGCAGTCCACGACCCATCGAGATCCCTCTACAACTGGTCATGCGACACTTGATTTAGTCGCTGGAGTTTGAGTCGTAGCTTTACGACTGGTCGAAGGTCGAGTCGAGACCATCTCACGACCGGTCGAGCAGACTCCAGGACTGGTCGTAGGCGAACTAAAAAATCTGATAAATTGCAACCATTTTAGGACTGGTCTTGGAACTTCTTAGACTGGTCGAGACAGTACTAGGACTGGTCGAACAGGGTCTAGGACTGGTCTTAGAGTAGACCAAAATCATGTAATAATATTCATTTGGATTATGTATCCAAAGTGACCTACCCTAAGGTCAATCTAATGGTCTATCAAACCTGGAACATGAAGTATGGACATTGAACACTTCATTTGCTTAGACTTTGATCTTTACGAAGCTTGATTTCTTCTGAATGTAGCTTGACTACTTCAGAAGCTTCAATGTAACTTTAAGTTGTACTTGAGTCCCGCATTTAGATTTGAATCTTGAACTTGCACTTGAGCTTGAGTCTTGACCCGGAGTTCTCTCTTAATATTATAGCTTAAACTATCATGAAGCTTGAAGAATTCTTTGAGCTAGACTTCAAGTGTTGACAAGGTGTCTCGAACAAATTTATCAAGATATAAACATACAACATACGTAGACGTTTTGACACATAAAATTTGACAATTAAAGAGGAATCAAATCATAGCACTTATAATATTCAGCCCATGTAATGAGGCCCATTGAGACCCATTGTGATGTATATGCTGCCCATGTGAGAGGCCCATTGCGATATATATGAGGCTAATGTAATGCGATCCATTATGACGTGTATTAAGCCCATGTGATGCGGCCCATTGTAATGTGTATGTGAGGCCCATGTGACGAGGACCATTGCGATGTATAAGACCTTTGTGTAAGACCCATCGCGATGGTATAAGGCCCATTATGATTGTATGAGGCCCATTGAGATTGTATGTAGCCCATGGTGATGTATATTAGGCTCTTATGTGAGGCATGGGCCCACTATATATTATGTTAGGCTCTATGTGGGCCACTCCTTGGGAGAAATGTTAGTTAAATGTCCACATTGATGAGCAATGATGGTTGAATGTCCACATTGTGACCTTCCCTTATGCCTTGTTAGGCCCATTCTCATCGAGGCTGATTATCGATGTTGATTATCAGTGCTAGTTATTGATATTGATTGTGAGTATGTGACAGCATAGTATTATGATACATGCCCATACGCATCATTCACATACTTGTTATAAGGAGTGATTGAGCATAACATGTGTCATTGGGCTGATTGTTTATGGGACTCCCTGATAGGCGGAATCGTCCCACACGAGCGCATAGTATGCACAAGATTGATGCATGATTGGACTGTGTGACTCATGCATCTCTCATTTTGACTACTATATGCCCTAGCGACATTAGGGTCGTGGCCTCCACAGGCATATCATGGATGGCCAGATGGGACACTGAAAATCTTTTCTAGCATACGGGTGCCATAGATGTCCTTGGGTGAAAATCTCTAAAGCTCCGTGGCCAGGAGATCAACGTTTAAACTAAGTGGATATATATGAGCACATGAGAGCCGTATACCAGTAGGCCACGTCTCTCACTGTGTTATGGTCAATTAGCAAGGGGTGTGACCTTACCCACCTGAGTGAGGGGGCAATATCTAAGTTGAGTTTGACCAGCTTGAGGAATGGGTCCGCTATCGACGAGCCGGTCCCGATATTGATAGGTGGATAGTGAGGTCTCTTTCACTTACCCAATTGTGTGCTCGGATAGGGGCAGCAAGATGATATAGAGTGTAATAGACCCCGGTGATGATCCCAGAGATGTACGGTACTGATATGTGGACTTATTGAACAGGAGTTGCATACTCGTTCATTCATTCATTCATTATCCACTCAAACTGGTGGTGTGCAACTAATTGTTATGTGTACATTCGCAATGGCCAGGATTTTAGTTAGGGCATGTGACTAACCTGAGATCAGGAGTTTACCACATTGAGTCTATCTAAATTTAGGTATGGGACTGGTTTGGATAGAAGTCCTTTGTGGTGGACCCTGTAACCTATGATATTACGTACTATCCCGACTTCACACTCCATCTTGATCATTTCATTCGCACCTCATATTGCATTACATCTAAGACATATGATATTTGGGTTGTTATGTTTTCCGCATTTATATGGCCTATGGAATGCCCTGAAAATCGGGGGTCGAGTAGTAACTCAACTCTCGAGTTCCAAAACATCACTTATGCAACATATATACTTATGATTAAATGTTGTCTATGTTAGTACATTAATCATTAGTGGGATTATACCAAAACAGTTATTCATACTCCAGATCAATTAACATAACGCAAGTGGAAGACTAAAAGACGTGTATATAGACGTGTATGAGACAAAAGTTCACGATCGGTCTCTAAAGTATGAATGCATCACCATATACATGTAATAGTTTCAAAATCAAGATGTTAAAAATAGAATTCAACTACAATGATAAGCCCTGTAGCCTCGTCGATCCGGACGGCCTACATAGACCTGCCTGAAAACTACATGTAGGAGAATGCCTCCTTGTCGTCCTCGAAGTCAGGCTCCACCTCAGGAGTCGCGTCGTCATCTGCAATCAATACAGAGTCTGGTTGGTGTTTAAAACACCGTCCCGTAACGTGGGAGTGAGTGATCAACTCAGTGGAACTATACAGCAAAGGTTAACATTGTTATCAATTCAGTCAAGCAGTAATGATAAAGCAGTAAAATCAAACATCCCTGAATACTCTTATTAATGCAAGAATGATATGAATAATGATGCATGCCCTTGCCTACACTCCCTCGTGCGACACCATCTTACGGTCGCGGCATGCTTTCTTTCCTCTGTGCTCTTCAACCCGGGGCACATGCAGTGTGATGTTATAAGCGTGATTACCAAGTTTTTATTAATCCTTTTCATACAGTAGGATTGAGAAACTAAGGTACATCCCTTATATCAATTCCCAAACAATGACCCATCTAGGGTCATCAATCCTAGTTAATTACATACGATAGGCAAGTTTAGGTCACTACCACTAACACCCTATCAACTGACAGTCTATTTTCGAAGGCTCGTTGCCAACCCGACTGGGGACCACAGCCAAGCTGTTCCGGGGTAGGCTTATTTTTTACTCGAGGTCACTCCACCAATGCCCTACCAACTGGCAGTCTATTTTCGAAGGCTTGTCGCTAACCCGACTGGCGACCACAGCCAGGCTGCACCAATGGAGGCCGACAGCTCGAATACAGTATCCCATACCACCGTATTCGGCTCACGAGGTGATGTTGCTCACTAGTCACTACGGGGAGGCTCGTCGCCCCAGCGTAGGCCGACAGCTCGACCACGGTGTCCCATACCACCATGTCTGGCTCATGAGTCCTAGCAGATTGAGGTACCAAGGTTAACGGGGTTTTCACTGGTGAGTTTGGTACCTTAGGTTCAAGCAGTAGCGTCCAAACATGGTGAACATACATCGGGTCAATCGGGTTACTTGACGAGCTCGACTAGCTCGAGCGCACGACAAGTTGAACGACATGAAGTGCGTAAGCACTCCGCGTGGCCTAACCACTGTCGCCAACCGAAGTACGGCCCAGATTCGCTAAGCACGTCTCGTGTGGTGAAACAACCTCAACCACCTAATCAGGGTCGGTTACCGATTGCCTGGACTATATCATAGTCCCAACCTCATTCCATTTCAACAGGTAATCATAGGAGACAGTCACAGCAGTAATGAACGAATAATTCTATTCTTACAATCATATGAGCATGTTGTGAAGTGCAACACGAACATGATTTCACCCACATTCATTCCATAAATAAAACAGATATCATAATGTAAACATACATGGAGGAAATCATATATATAATTAAGGTAACCAATAAGCATATCTCAATCCTCATACAAGGTATTCCTTAGTAACAACTAGCTTACTCAGACATTTCCATAATCACTTAGACTATACACATCTTCATACATGTTGTATGTTGGTTATACATGTATTAGCTAAATCCTTTTACTAGGGAGTTGCCCCGTACACCACATGCATATACCCAAGGCGGATAATCATGGCATGCACGAATCCGGGTTCCATACTCATTTAATCATTTCCACAAACACGTGGGCTACACACTTTAACATATATAGCGTATATTGGTCGTAGCGTGATTTAGGGCAAATCCTTTCACTAGGGAGTTGTTGCATACATAACAAGCATATAGTCATGGCAAATAATCATGTTAGACACAAATCCAAATTCCATACGTATTCAAACATTTTAATACGTACATAGAATACACTATATTCAACATAGCTCATATATAATCGTAAAGGGAAACAAACGACACATTTTGCATGTGAAAAAGCACCCACGTCAAGAATAAATCATTAACCGACATTGAAAGCCTTGAAAACCATAACCTATATGTCTATAGTCCGCACCTTACACCGTAGAAGCCTAACGAATTCGATAGAGACTCTAAGTATTCATCAACGATGGAATGACAACCTGTAGCACGAGTTGAGTCAGCTATTTTGCTACTAGCGACAATTGAAACCCTAGAACAGATCAGGGTTAGGTTTTTTTACCTAAGAACGAAGTCAGAATCGCTAAAATAGTGATTTGGTAGTGATGGATAGGCACGTAGAGTAACGGGGATCGAATCCCAGAGGTGACTCCAACTCCCTCACACACTTTCTCTCTCTTTCTCTCTTTCCTCTCTTCTCTCTCCTAAGGTTTCCCAAATTCGTATGGGATGAGAGAGTGAGGGCTTAAGGCCCTTATATAGGCCTAAAACTGATGGGAATGACCCCAGGGCCAAGGTATACTTAGGTTATGTCCAAAGAGCGTCTGTTTCAGCTCAACGGAGCACTTCCAGAGCCCCACCTTGAGCCTAAGGTCGGACTTAAGCTCCCTGACTATGGATCTAGGTCGAGTTAAGTTTTCAATCCTATCAGATTTACAGATCACCCGTGGCGGACCAGTTTTAGTTCAACGGTCCACGATCACTGATCAGGGCCACAAGTACATTGGCCTGTGTATAAAATTTCTCCTAATTCGAGGGTGTATTTGGGTTAGATTCTGATGGTCTGAATCCTTATATTCGGCCTGCAAGAGACAAGTCTCAGATTACTTAATTTTAGATTTTTATTTCTAAGATATCCACATTTCTCACACATTTCACTCCGACCTCAAGCGAATAGCTTCGGGACATTATCTGGACTTGATTTTCGAGGCGGTGGTCAAGTCCAGCAAGGCAGTCTTAATTATATAATCTCGTACTAATCAGACTTTTGAAGTGCGGTCCAGGTCTGATACAAAATTTCCATGTGCTCCCGAGAGGCTATCGGCGTCGGATTCGGCGATCGGGAATTTTATAAGCCCGGTTTCCGAGTTTGGGCCGTGACATCTTGGAATCAAAAGATAAGAGGATGTAAATGAATTCAGGATCAATAAAACATATTACGATGATCATTCTCTTCGTTCTTTTATGTTATTATTGAATGAGATAATTCCTAAACCAGATACTTTCGTTTCTTGTCGAAACAATGACATTACCCAAGCTTGGGGTAGTTCTTTTTTTTTTTTTTTTTGGTAAATGAATGAATGATGATATCCTTTTCTCTTTTGAATTATATTGATGTCATTCATGTTCTATGTAGGTATATATCTCAATGGCATGCCTATTTCATATTAAGTTCTTACTTTATATGCTAATATCTTATGAACTTTTGTGATTTTTCTCCCTCTAACCTTGGATATGATTGAAAATTCCATACTTCAGTTTTATTGGCCTATCTACTTCATTTCTTACCCTTTGCCAATCATTGACAAAAAGGGGGAGAACCATATACTCCCAAGTTTGCTGCTTCTGTGTTTTGAAAATTTTAAATGCAGGAACTTAGGGAGAGCATGAACAAAGGGGGTGCTAAAGCACTCAAGTCATTTTATCATTTAAAAAAAAATTGTAATAACTTGTGTTGTTTATAATATCTAGGGTTTGTAAATTGTTTTGTCACGTAATTGACAAAGGGGGCATATACGTGAGTCTGTCAGTCAAGTGAGCCCTAAGATGAAGACATCAAGACCAAGACTCTTCAAAGATGAAGGCATATGATCATGCTCAACAAGTATACTAAAGCTTCATCAACCCACAACAAACCCTGATGGATATATGCCCCCCATAAAAATTTAACTTACCCTAAAAACTATTTCAAAACATCTTCTGGTAAGTTTGAGTTAAAATTGCACCTTGAGTATTGTTAGAAGAAAGAAATAAAACAGGAAAATCATATGTCCCTGTCGAGTGCATCGAGCTGCAAGCGAGGACATCTTCGATGCCATCAAATACACGTCCATACTGTCCAGCAATAAAATGAAAGAAACGCTGAAATCATCAATTGCATCGAATGTTGTTTGATGACATCAAAACCTATGTTTCGATGACATCGAACGCATTTCATTGCATCAACCTTAAGCTTACTTCTTCCAAAATTTGAAAATACTCTAAGTGCTCCTTGATGACATCAAACCCTTTTCGATGGCATCGATAGTAAGTTATCAATGGCATCGAAGTCTATTCGATGACTTCGAAACTAACTCCAGTTTGTCCAGCAAGCTTTCTAGGAAAAACTATTTCCTTCGAGTACATCAAAGACCATTCAATGCCATCGAAATTCAAAATTCGATGGCTCGATGGTTTGTTCGATGACATCGAATAAAGGACAAAACTGACCAATAACCTTTGTGCATTTTCCAAAAAAGAATCTCGATGACATTGAAACATCCCTCAATGAAATCGAAGTACACGTCGATGATCTTGAAGGATGCTCGATGAGATCGGACAGAATCTGTCCTACACACATTTGAATATCAAGTGTAGGAAGTTGATGCAATCGAAGAAGGTTCGATGGCATCAAAATTCAAATTTCGATGACATTAAATACACTTCGATGGCATTGACAATGTCAGATTTCTACCTATAAGGCCCGTATCATAATCCGTACTGTTCCGTCGACTCCTGCGATCATTCCTGTCGAATTCCGGCAACTTGCAGCCTATATAGACATTTGCGCACGACCTTAAGTTGTATCCCGTAGATTTGAGTTGGCTTAATCCGAGACTTGTACCATTGCGACGGCACCGTTGTCGTGGTTCCGACTCTGCGTCTTGCACCCTAATTCGATACCCTGGCCAAGAGATGTGGGCCCGCGTTTATTTTGAAGAAACGCCGCGCATTTATAAACCCAAGAGAATCTCTATAGCCTATCGATCAATCAATCAATCAATCAAAGTACACACATATGCTTTCTTTTTCCCCAAGTCAAGGAACCACCCTAAGTCAACTCTCAAGTCAAGTGCATCTATCAACCCACATCTATCACTTACATCCATCACCTCTCTCTTACAACCACCATTTCTCTCTCTCTTTCTCAACAAAAATTTCAAGATAAAAAGTGGTGGACCTCCAAGCATTTCCAAGAGAGGAAAGGTGTTGTGTGTGGCCCACTTCCCACCCCAAGATCCATCATCCTAGCCCTTCATTTCTCATCACCCTCCATCAAAGTGAGACACAAGGAGTTCGGCATTTCATCAGACCAAGAAGATCGAACGGTGGGTGTTTCTATAGGCCTAAATTTCATTATTTTGATGATGGGCCAAGTGGGGCCTACCAATTGATGGTATGCATCTCACTTTGGACTCTAGATGTGGCCGATGGCTCACTATGATTCACATGATCATTCCATGATGGGGCCATTCTCTATGGACCCCATCATGATGTTTACTTTCTAGTTTGAAAGAAGTCATCTAGACCTTCCATTTTGCTGGAGAAGGAATCCCCACCATTGATTTTTAATTTGGTGGGCCCACATGTATTGGGACCCACTTGATGTATGATTAAATGCATGGAAGCGAGGGCCCATAGTGTCGGGGCCCCTCCATCGCACGTGTCCCTTTCTCTCTCTCTTCCTCTCTTTTTCATTTTTTGTGTGATGATGTGGCTGTGTGGCCCACCCGGATGTACCCCACCTTGATGTATGTCTTATACAAAACCATCCAGCCATTTGATGGCTAGCATGTCTATAGGTGGGTCCCACCTTAAAATGTGTTGTAACCAAACCGTCCAGCGTCTAGGGACAATGGACACGGCCACACAGTGAAGTGTGAACTGACGGTGTGGTGTACTACGACAAACACCAAAAAATAATATAAATATCAACTTAGTTCAAGGCTTTGGGGTGGACTGCTCATGCAGGGCCCCACCTCGATGTATGGAGCTAATCCACGCCGTCCATCCCGTTCCCCAACTCATTTTAGGTATTGAGCTAAAAAATGAAACCAATTCGATTATCTAGCGGGCCATAGCATAAAAAATAGTGGTTTTACCGTTAAAATCTACTTTAAGGTTTCTATACGCCAAAACACATCAAATATTGGGCTTGATGGGTCTGTATTGAGCCGTAGAAGCCAATGGGTGGGATGGATTTTACTGATGCCGGCCCCACCTAGGAAAATCTTCAAGAAAATAAAAATGAAGAAAAACATATGTGTACAGCAGGTGCTGCTGCTGTCCAGAGGATGTGTAGTGTCCTGCTGTGCTGGGACGTAAAGGGAGGGGGCAGGGACCTTGGGTCCCAACCGTGGCCCCCACTGTGATGTGTGTAGGACATCAACACCATGCATTTGGTAGGCCCCCTTTGGGGCAGTGGGCCCCCCAAAAATCAGTCATATGTGGGACTCAGGTGGTCCACACTACAGGAAACAGTGATGATTGAACGTCTACCATTGAAATCCTTTTGGATTTCATAGAAGTTTTTGGATCTTTATGAAATTTGTTTTTCCTCTTCATCCGGGTCTATGTGACCTTATTAACAGATTGGATGGTAGATAAACTTTATGGTGGGCCCCACGTGGGATCCACTGATGTATGTAATCCACACCTTTAATCAGTGTGGCCCCCACCTTAAGGTATGTGCTTTATCCATGTCATCCATCTATATGGGGCCCAATGATGCATGTGTTGTATCCATACCGCCCATCCATTTTGTGGACCCGTATTAAGGTTTGAGACTAAAAATAAGACAGATCTAGGATCAGGTGGACCACATTTTAGAAAAACACTGGGCTTGAACGTCCACCATTAAAACCCTTGGGCTACAGGGTTTGGACCAATATGATATTTGTTTTCCCTCTTAATCCAGGTCTTTATGACCTTATGATTAGATTGGTTGAAAAATAAACTTTATAGTCAGCCCTGTGATTTATTTAACCATGAAAATTATTATCTCCATTGTTATTTGATCCATATGATTCTTTTTGGGGAGGTATGAGGCCCACCTTGATATATACATGAGGCTCATGTGATTAGGCCCATCTTGATGTATTTGCGGTCGTCCGTTGAGGCCCACCTTGATATATATGAGGCCCATGTTATGAGGCCCATTTGATGTATTGGAGGCCCATGAGTCTAGGCCCAATGGGATGTACATAAGGTCTATTGTAATGTGTGATTCCACCGTGGTTTATGTGATGATCTGTATGTCGGGCCATGCCTTGGGAGCAATGATGGTTTGACATCTACATTGTAAGGATGATGTTAGTTAAATGTCCGCATTGTAACTCCCCCCTAGGGCCCATTGATAGGCCCATACTAGTTGTGTGTAGGCCGTCTAGGCCCATCTTCGTTGTAAGGACAGTCCATCACTTTATAACATGCTTAGTATAATTTCATAACTCATGTCATATGCATCATATGTATGTTTGATATGAGTAAAGACTGATCATAGCATATGTCATTGGGCAGATTATTTATGGGACTCACTGATAGGAGTTACCCACATAAGTAAGTGGTACGTGCAAGATTACTACATGACTGACGGTGTGACTCAAGCATTTCGCATATGTGTACATGATCATTGTACACCCTAGTGACATCAGGGTTGTGGCCTCCACAGGCACATCGTGGATGATCGTATTGAATATCGGAAATACTTGGTTCTAGTACTGTTGGCACTTAGGATGTCCTTGGGTGAAAGTCTCAGAACCTTTTTGGTACCAGGAGATTTCCAACGTCTTAACAAATTAGATACACGAGCGCAGGAGTGCCGAATACCAGTAGGTCACGTCTCCTACTGTGCGTGGTCGGTTGGAATGGGGTGTGGCCTTATCCGCCCAAGTGAGAGGGTTGTAAGCTAGGCTAAGTTTGACCACCTCGCAAATGAGTCCGTTATCGACGAGCTGGGTAGGTATTGGCAGATTACTGGTCAAGCGGATAATGTGGTCTATTCCACTTACTGGGATGTGCGACTAGGGGAAGCAGTAGTCAGTGTGAAGTGTATTAGACCCCGGTGATATCTCAAAGAGAAACTGTACTGATATGTATACTTGATGAGAACTGGCATGCTTGCTTTGCATCTCGCATATAACATTTGGCTACATACGCCTCGCATCGTATGGCCTTGGTATGGCTGATAGCATTCATGCCTTGCATCGCATAGCCTTGGTATGACTGATAACATTCATGGACTTATCCGCATATTTTCGCATTACTCTGATATTATATACTTGGTACTCGCCTTGCGCACACAATTACACCACCCTCTAAGCTTTTGTAAGCTTATGCACGACTGTTGCATGCAGTTGTCGTTGGATCGCAACAGCGCTGAGGCAGGAGTGCGTATCAGACTATTTTGAAGCCTTTTGGTCACCTTGTATTTTCATTTCCACATTGTACTTAAAGTTTTTGATATAATAGATATGTGGTGATGTTGTTTTGTGACTTAGTTTTGCTTGTGGTGATGCTTCATTACAAAAAAAAAAAAAATCATACTGAAAATCATCCTTACAGAATCCCAGGATCGGAATATGGCCTATGAGTGCCGGGATTTGAGAATGGGGCACTACGGAGGCTATCGGCAGTGGATTCGGCGATCGGGAATTTTATGAGCCCGTTTTTCGAGTTTAGGGCGTGACACTACCCCTTTTTTACCATTGAGATTTCAACTCTATAAATGCACTAAGCTTGCTTCTTGTAAAATGAGCTAGACTTTAAGAGACTTTAAGAGAGTTTAAGAGAGATTTCAACTTTCTCATTTCCTATTTTCCATTAGAGTTTATCATTCAATCTTGGCATAAGCATTAACTCATCATCTTATTTGCTTAGATTGAATTATGAACTCTAGCATTCAATAAGTATCGAACTGTCCTCATCATAGGTAAATCCTAGTGTTGGAACTCTTGAATGCATAGCTCATGGGAATCTTCTCTATGCATCTAAATCATATCTTTTGAATAGAGAAAAACAATAAAACCCTAAACCTCACAACCTTGGATCATTCATCAAAGCATTATAAGTGATTACGGTTCAAGGGAGCTAAAGATTCTTCATCAACATCGAAGACTTTCAGATTGTGCGAGAAAGAGACTCACTCACTTATCTGTAAGTATATCAAGTCCACTCAGTATGAAGCCCTTTCCTTGTGTAGGATTGAGATTCAGAGTTTGAGTGACAAACTCGCCAAGACCTCAATGTACGCCTCTGACGAGAGAATACGTGGTCCTTGTGTAGGACGTGTTGCCTTGTGTAAGCATAAGTTGCCTTGTGAAGGCTCCCAGTTGTGTCCTTGTGTAGGACTCGTTGCCTTGTGTAGGCACTTAAGGAAACCTTATGTAGGTCTCTTAGTTAATCTTGTGTAGGTTACGAAGGTTCATAGTTAACCTGATTTAAAACCATTGGATAGTGAAATCCGGTACACTCTAAGAGAAAGTGCATCCGCCGAGAGTGGAATATGCAAGTAGTTGAACCATTATATATGATTGTGCTCGAGATTGCCTTGTGTACATTGATCTAGTTATGCTTATGTCTATCAGATGATTATTATGATGCATGATTTAGTAAATGTATAAGTATTGATAGGAATCACATACCACACACTATCACATATACTATCCTTATAGGCTTGTTCTTTACATGTAAATTTTGTCTAAGCCTATGTGATTTTGGACTCTCTATTGGCCTGAATACCATAGAGTTACTTTGTCTTACTCATCTTGATTTAAGTGAGGCATGATTGTTCTTATAGGAAAAGAATTTTTGAAAAGTCCTATTGACCCCCCTATATGACATTTGGACATAATTCATACTTCAGTAATAGTGGTTTTACCGCAATTTTAACAACTTTCATAATACCCAATTCTCGGCTCCTAGCAACCATATGCCAGGTTTCAATCTTGGGATTCCTCAAGAAGGATTTTCAGGGTGATTATTATTATTATTATTGTTTTATTTTTTATTTTACGGATGAGCATAACATAAGGAAAATGCATTATTCATTATAGGTGGAACGTACTTGGAAATCAAGCTCATCGAGGCCCACGAGGCTATACTTGAGTGGTCTTTCAACAATGAGCCCACTTAACAAGTCTGTACAGAAGTGACCAAAACATGTTACTATCAGCATCTATACGAGGCTGCCATTGTAGGAGCACAAACTATCACAGTAGTCCTTAGATAGACGTCAAAGTGGGTCCCACGGCCAAACGTAAACAAGGCTCAAGAGGGCATCTCACAATCCACAAGAACAAACCTCAAAGTATGGATACAAAACATAAACTAAGGTAGGCCCATAGAAAAGTGTCGCAAACACATCAAGGTAGATTATGTGGTAGAAATACACAAGTCAAGGTAGGCCCACCCAAAAAGGTTCCCAATGGTGGTTTTTGTTAGCCCCACTATTTATATCAAAGGGACCCTCTCCCACCTACGACCCATCAATGGGTTCATGGCCTAAAAGATTTGAAAAATGGATGGATTGTGTAGTTATAAAACACGTACAACATGGTCGGCTCCACAGCGTGACCCACACCCGTGGGCTCTAATTCCTCGACGACTGCCTAAAAGGTTTGGCTTGAATGGGTGGGCATCCAAACGACTCTAGACCGGGTGGTGATGCGGTCCACATAAGCATCAGACCCACTTCATTTCCAGTTCCATGCACTAAAATAAATTAATAGTATAAAACATGAACAAGGTGGGCTTCGATAGTAGGCCACACCTAATGGTTAGCGAGGCTCGCCCCTGGGCAGCGTGGGTCAAAAGATCATGGCGGCCACGTTGCCCACAAAACACAAACATCAGGGTGGGCCTGCTGCCCGCAAACCACCCACAACATGGTGGGCCCCGCGTCCCAACTGAACGGAGTAGATCAAACACTTGCATCACTTTGAGTCTCATTACATAGTGGACACGCTGTCTGAACAGTACGCAATTCACATCAGCCTTACAGCGTGGCCCACCAGGTGGGCCCTAGGAGTTTTGGGATGAAACCAATATTTGTGTTTTCCTCACAAACAGGTCCGTGCGACCTTTGAACAGGTTGAAGGTCAAACAACGATTGGCCCAGGACGTTCTCAACCATAGGCAATTAATCACCATGTTTTTCTTAGGTGGGGCCCACTGGAGCCTTGGACCTTCCTTACACGTGTGGGTCAACCATGTCAAGGCCTGAGTGGCCTTGTGGACAGGCTGGATGACATCACGGTGGACCCCACAGAGGTTTCAACGGTGGACTGATCCCCATTGTCTCTTACAGCGTGGTCCGCTAGAGCTTTATCTACTCCACCAGAAAGATATGAAAAATTGATGGACGGTGTCGATTCTCAACACGCAGCATGTGGGCCCCATTGATCAGTGGTCCCACTAAGAAAACTAGGAAAACAGATGGGCGGGGTGGGTTGAAACACAGACATCACGGTCAGCCCAAGGAGATCCCAGCGTTGGATGTTTCATTCCTCAGTATTTTACATTGTGGGGCCCACATATCTTTGGATATCCTTTGTTTTTGGGCTTCTACAATAAAATGAGGTGGCAAATTAGATGGACGGTGAGGATAAGACCATACAGCACAGGTGGGCTCCAAGAAGGTTTCAACGTTGGACGTCATTGTCCCTACCGCTTTTTGCGGTGGGCCCACTAGAGCTCCTGGATGAACCTGATACTTGCGTTTTCTAGGTCTACGTGACCTGATCAACGATAGGCGATCAAACAACACTGTTTCCTGCTGGATGGTCCAACAGAAATTTGGATCTACTGCATAATTATGTGTTGGAACATGGATGGACGGTGGATTCCTGACATGTATCAGATGAGCCCCACTAACTCGTGGGCCCACCAAAATGCCCTAGGAAATGGATGGCAATGGATTCTCATGGACAGCTTTGAGGATCCAGGAGGCTTTCAATGTTGGACGTTTCATCTCCATTGTTTCCTTCACATGGTGGGGCCCACAGGGCTGGGTATCAAACTAATATGTATGGTATCCCTCATCCAGGTCTCTGCATGACCTTATAAACAAGTTAGATGGACATCAACATCACGGTGGGCCTTAGGAAAGTTTCAACAATGTACATCAAAGTCACCACTATTTTATGGATCTGGATCCGTATCCTATTTGGTCCCAATGTCTTAAACGATCCGGCGAAACAGATGGACAGTGTAGATTAAACCTGTACATCATGATGGGTCCCACGAGTGGAACCACCTCTCCCTATCACTTCACGTTGCCAGCAGTAATGCCATGCACGTGAAACATTTTCCTTTATACAATTTTATTTATTTATTATTTTTTTTAAAGTTTTTATTTATGTGGGTTCCATTTGCAAGATCCAAACCATTCATCGGGTTGGCCAGCTCACCGTGGGATTAGAATGCCCTCCTTTGGCAGGTTACAATACACACAGGTACCACAATGCACTTCAGAATGTTTCAACAGTGGGTGTCATTATCACCACTATTTTCTATAATGTGGCCCACTCGAAATCTGGATCTGGCTCGAATTTGGGCTATGCCCTAAAATGATATGAAAAAATTGATGGAAGGTGAAGATGATACACATGCGTCATTGTGGGGCCCATGAGTTGGGCCGTTGCCCATGCCAAAGAGGGCTTCCACCCTCTGGTCGCCGGACAGCCAGAACCATTCCCTTTGTTTTTTGTTTATGTTATATATATATATATATATATATATATATATATATATATATATATATATATATAGAGAGAGAGAGAGAGAGAGAGAGAGAGAGAGAGAGAGAGGGGGGGGAAGGTACAATGCGCTGGAGCTGACGATAAGCTCCCATGAGGTCGAGCTGTGTGGGCCCCATCGTGATGCATTTTGACCATCAACACCGTGCATTTGATGGGTCCCATTTAAATTATGGGATATCCCAAAAATCAGCCGTATACGGAACTCAAGTGGGCTATACCATTTAAAATTATGTGAAGACACCGTTAAAACATATAAAAGCACTTGGTGGGGCCCACCTGAGTTTTGCATGCTCCTGAAACTTGGTTTGAACCCTCATTCAAGTGGGACACACATAATGGATGGGCTGGATTTGCAAACCACATCTCGGTGGGCCCTCAAAAATGGTTATGAATGTTTTAATGGTGCATGGCCCCTCTCCACTTCTGTATGTGGTGTGGCCCACACAAGTCACGGATTGACTTGATTTTTGAGACCTAGGCCCACGATGAATGGTGCATCTAACTGATGGGGTAGATGTTCAAAACGCATCATGGTGGGGCCCACATAGATCGACCTCATGGGATGGACTCGTGAGGTCGAGCACATAGTACCTTCCCCCCCCCCCCCCCACACACACACACATATATATATTGATTTGGCTCCAAGTGGCCCCACATGTGGACAATCCGCTCCATCTATCTGTTTGGCCACCTCTTGATGGGCCCAAAATGCTTTGGATCAACTTGACCTTGTATCTTTTCTTCATCTAAAAATGTGTGATCCTAAAGACAAGTTGAATAGTAAGTAAATATCACGACGGGCCACACAAGGTGGTCAACGCTGTACTAGCGTGTGGGGCACACTATCTCATAGGGTGGCCCACTTGTGGGCCCCCCAATGGTCAACAACATTAAATAAAAAGAAGAAGGAAGAAAGAAGGAAGAGATCGACCATTGGATGGGCCCTTGCCACTATGGGGCCCTTTTCACATAATTATCACATACACCAAGTGGGTCCCACCCTTGTGGGCCCATGGAAAATGAAAGAAAATAAGGAAAAAAGGGAGAGTTTGTCCTCCCTTGTACTCATAATGACAATGGACAGTCGGATCGGGCAGATCATCGATCGGACGCCTTGTGTAAGTGTTAAGATGTTGAAAATACTTAAGTTGTCAAATTTCATAAAGGCAAAACTACTTAATAGTAGATCTTCAAGATCGGTTTATGTTTAAAAGAAGAACAAGCTTAAGATTAGTTTATGTTCAAGAGAAGATTAAGCTCAAGATCAGTCTATATACAAGAAAAGATCAAGCTCAAGATCGGCTAATGTTCAAGATAAGATCGAGCTCAAATTTAAGATGAAGTCCAAGCCTAAGTTCAAGTCAAAGAAGAGTCAGATATTTGATATATCTAAGGTGATATAAAACCCTAGAAAGACCTTAGGACTAGATACTTTAAAAGATGTTTAATTTTGGGTTTTTATACTTATTTTGCCTAAAATTTGGCTAGCCTAACTTTTGGTTCAGGCAGCCTAATCTTCCTCAGCCAACCCAACTTCAAGCCCGAAGCAATAACATTTTTTTGTTACAAATTCGGCTAGTCCGAGCTTGAAATTCAACTAGCTTGATAAAGTTTGATTCAAATTCCAACAATATCTTCTTTTGGAATTCAGAGGAATTTGACCAGCAGAAGGTCAAATTCAGCTAGCCAAACTGTGTTGTTCGGCCGTCCGAAGTTGACCTTGGGCGATCCGAATTTTGGATAATTCTTATCCCGCATAATCTGAAATCTGTTGAACCGAATCCACTGAACTTATGCTAGTCGAAGCCTGACTCGGGCTAGCCGAAGTTCTAACTTATTTGCCTATAAATTGAGTTTTTTTTTTTGTTATTTTGAATTACACATGCTAATTATCGGAATCCTTCTGCAAGAGAGAAAGAAGCTCAAGTTATTAGCAACCTATTGGATGATATTTATAATTTATTTTAAATAGCTTTTTCAAATCCCTTTTATCTTAGATATTATAAGTTTGATTTTAAGAGAGTAAATTATACTCTTTTTTTGAGATGTAAGAGAATTGATTTAAGTAGCATTTGGGTTTAACGTAATTAAAATCAAATAGAACCCTTGACCTTTCCATCTGACTGAACACAGAACAATCTACATTCAAGAAAAAGGGTATTCTGCTACAAACTTCTGCTACATCTTCTACGATGAAGATAAGTATAATTTTTAAACTCTTTTAGGTTTTTCTGAGATAGCCTGTTAAAATTCCAGTTAGGGTTTTTTTTTTCTGAGATAGCCTGTTAAAATCTCAGTGTTAAAGTTTTGTCTAAAATATCCTGTTAAAATCTCAGTTTGGGTTTTTATTGTGATAGCCCGTGAAAATCACAAGAATTGCATAAAGTTATTAAGGTAACCCTGAGAAAACCTTTTCATAGTGAAAGCCAAAATTACAAGGGAAGTACTTTTGGGAGTGGAGTAGGTGTGACTATTTTTAAAGCACCGAACCACGATAATTCTTTGTGTCATATGGTGAATGCCTTTTATTTTATTTGTGGTGGATTGAATGTATTCAATTTCAGTTGAATGGTGAATGTTATAATGGATTAGGTTTACTCTTGCAAGTTTGAGGTTTTGATTTTAAAGAAATTCATGAAGTAAGGTTGTCCTACCTAAAACTTAGGTGAAGGCTGTCCTATGAATTATTTGGAATCAATGTTTCAATACTCAAGTAATTGAGATCTTTGTTTTATTTACATATTCAGTACTTATTTCGATTATTTGGCATTGTCCATTCACCATTATTTGGCATTGTCCACCCCCCCCCCCTTCTCATTTTCACCATGGATGGTCCTAACCCCTCGTAGACTCCTCTAACCCTTAAAATTTGCTGCAAGATCTCCCTCTCTCTCTCTCTCTCTCTCTCTCTCTCTCTCTCTCTCTCTCTCTTTGTAATCTCTCTTAAACACTCACTCTTTTCTCTTTAATCTCTTTATTATTATTATTATTATTATTATTATTATTATTTCTCTCTCACACTCTCTCTTTCTTTCCTAATCTCTCTTTTAGTCTTCTCTATTTCCTCTCACTTTCTTCCTAGGTACCATTGGTGAATATGTATGGGGCTTGGGAATACTTAGGGTAGTTGTAGAGATTCAAGGGATAGAGATGGAAGAAGGGAAAGAGATGGGGATAGGAAGGGGATGTGAAAAATGAGAGAGGGATGAAGTAGTATGGATCATGACATGGGCTAGGGATGGTTTTTGTTGACTAATGACGAGAGAGAGGGAGGTAGGTAGGGGCATTCTTGGTAGTTTAGGGTGAGTAGGGGGCTTTATAGGGTTATTTTTGGTCTTTTGGTTAAGGATTGTTGGAATGGGTGTGGGTAATTGTGTGAGGGTAGAATGGATATTTAGAAAAGTCTCCTTATGAAATTCTTTCTAAGAATCCTTGCAGGTGGGCCTCACTCACCATGCGTACATGCATCATAATGTGTGCATGTATCGATTTGCGTACATGTATGCATCTCTCCAACTGAGTGTTGCAATCGGACTTGCCGCATGGCGTTGGAATTGTAGCGCACACGGGGTCGCAAGGTATAGGCCTCGGGTTGTTGCGGTACTAAAAATATGGTCGCGATCAAAGCTTGCTGATTCGGTCCGTCCGAGATGAGCTGGTACTGAAAACAAAGCATATGGTCAGCTTCACAGGGTTATAGGTCTTACAACTCTACCCTCATAACAAAAAAGTTTCGTCCTCGAAATTTCTCAACAACCAAACCTTACCTTACATAAGGCACACTTGCCAGGGTGATATATTCAAAGTTTCTAACTTCTCAAATGTGAATGATAATTTATACTAAGTTGCAATGGAAACCTAGGGTGTGTTTATAAATTTTCGAGATTGGGATTCTAATCATTCTATGTTCACGAAAATCACACAGTGAATGATAGTTAACCTAAGGCTAGTAGTATATATATGATGCCATCTGCAGGTTTTCCCAAGTTATGCTTTGATGCCAACTTTCGTCATGCCATAAACTTAGTGAACGAGTTTATAGAATCCCAGAGCTCCGAATCCAGTGGTGACAACCTTCGTAAAAACCATCTGATAAAAGAAAAGGAAAATCATCTGATTTTGAAGAAAATGAAGATGATATGGCAATGTTAGCAAATAAATTTTATAGAAATTTCAAAAATAAGAAAAAAACAGATTTTCAAAAACAATTTGATAAAAGAAAAGGAAAATCAAAATTTTGGAAATCTAAAACAAAAAACAGTCAATTTTTTAACTGTTATTAATATAGGCATTTAGCTTCTAAATGTCCTAAAAAGGATAAATCTAAAAGAAAAGGCATAATAGCTACTTGGGATGAATCATCAAAGTCAGAAACTAACTCTGAATTTGATGAATCAGACCAAGAAAATGCAAACGATTTGAAAGCCTTTATGACAATAGCCAGAATCACTTTTTCAGATAGTTGTGATATGTCTGACTATGAAACTCTAAGAAGTGACCCTGAAAATGAAGATTATCTTTGAGATGCTTATAATGCCCTATACAGAGAGAGTTATAAAATTGCTGTCAAATTGAAAATTCAAAAAGAAAATTATGTTAAGCTAAAATTAGAACTTGAAAAAGTTATTTTAGAAAAACCTCATTTTTCCAATTGTTTTGAAAAAAACAGAATTATATTTGAGTTTTAAGTCTTCTGAATTACAAAAACTTAAAACCAAAAATGAGAAACTAAAACTTGAAGTTTCTTCCCTTTAGAGTTTAAATGACACATGAAAATATGACCTTGGTGACCAAAAACTTGAAAAATTGTTAACCTCATCGAGGCGAGGTGGTAACAAGTCTAGTCTAGGTTATATAAAAAATAACTCTTTGAAAACCAATGATTTTGTTCCTATCTTTGTAAAAGGAGAATCCTCGAACTCTAAAGGAAAGACTCTAAGAGATTCAAATTGTAAAAGGAATGACTTCAAAAACTCAAAACCTTTTCAAGTCTCTAAAATAAATAATAATGTCATTAGCTATAAACATCAAAGAAATAATAAACCTCCTTTAGCTGAAAAATTATGGACTTGTTTAAAAAGTTATTGAAATCCAACTTGGATAAGACAGGAGTATATAACAAAAGGAGAAATCCTAACTCCCAAACACAGCGAAAAACAAGAGATCCTCCTAAACCTATAATCGTACTGAAATGGGTTCCAAAGGTTAAGTGTCTTGTTGCCCACATATCTTTCAAAGTTATTAGCCATTCAAGATGATACCTGGATAATGGATGTTTGAGACACATGACAGGTGATAAGCTATATTCTCAAACATTAACGAAGTAAATGGCGGCTTAGTTACATTCGGAGATGGAAGTAATTACAAGGTAATGTACAACTTTGTAACTTATCTCTCTTCGAAAATGTTTTATATGTTGAAGGATTAAAACATAATCTTCTGAGCATATCTCAGATCTGTGATAATAAGTATAGTGTAAAAATTTCAGATCATGTGTGAGACCCGTACCTTAAAAGACTATTCAAGTATCTAATTTTCGGTATCGACATACTTTGGATAGACCAGATCAACAAGTTTCTTTCAGACACTTTATTTTAATACATTAATTATCCAAGACCTATACCCAAATGACCACACTGACACTGTGATTCCAATGTCGTGTGACACGTTCCATTTCGACGGCTAGATCGAAAGATGTATGCCCCATTAGAATTAATGTATGGCATGCACCATACATGTGTGCACACATGTCGTGGGGCCCACTTAGTATAAAAAATATGGAATTGTAAAATGTCACTTTCAAAATAAAAAAAAATATCTAACGCATTTACGCCTCACCCTTACCGCTCCATGCCTATCCCACGTCTTATTGCTTCTATATTCAACGATGATCATGTCATCTTCGTGTATAAAATTATCTCCCATCCATCTCAACGACTACAGGAAAGAAATCGAAAAGAAAAAAAAATGATACAGAAAAAGAAAATATATAGTTAAACAAGAGATTAAAGAATATTAGGAAGAAGGAAAGGCGATGTCAACCGTTCATATACATCTAGTGTCCAAATCAACCGTTGAGGTGAGTGCACAGGTCGTTTACCCATTGCCTTGATGTCGGGCCTATTAAATAGACTCTATCTTGACGTATATGTTAATATTCATATTATTTTTCTATTTCGCCAGAAGGTGGGACCCACCTGTTCATGCTACCTAGCGTGGCCAACGTATAGTCCACTTAAATGTGCATATTATTCATATATATGGGTTCCATAGTGGTGGAAGTTTATTTGATGGATGGAATTCCTTGTATTTTTTTCCCTCTCTATTTATATGTTCTTGGGTTTTAATGGATATATAAAGCTCGGTAGCCCGACCATGAGTTGGCTAACCTTATAGACAAAGTTGATCACTTACCTGGACCTTACTTATGTATTTACAAAAATAGGTAATCAATGTCAAAAATGTTGCATGCAAAGACGTTGTTCAACAGTGTGAATAACAATTTTCAATCGTACCCCACCTTGAAGCATGTGGTTAATCCAAACTGTCTATCTTCTTTACCGGATCATTTTATGGCTAAATGCCAAATATGAGGTATATTTGGACCTTAAGTGGGACACGCAGTAGGAAATAGTCGTGACAGTAATGCTCACCATTGAAACCTTCCCGTAGATTTTCTAAGGCATTTATTGTCATGCTCGTACGTCCCTGTAGGGGTGAAAACACGAAGTGAAAGAGGTGGCCCTACTCATGAGACCTACTTATTGTATGTGTGGCATCCAAGCCATCTATCCATTTTGCTTGGCCATTTTAGGCCTTGGTTTCAATAATCGACCTGACTTGGATCTCGGATGTGCCACACTCTAGGAAACGGTTGGGACAAGAATGCCCACTATTGAAAACAACCCTGTATTAATTACTATGGCATTCATTGCACTTGACTTTTGAACAAGGTGATACAGGCCTAGACTAGTAACATGCTAAACAACAGGTGGTCCACCCGTGGGACCCACCTATATGTGTACGATTCAAACCGTCCATCCATTTTTCTATACCCTTTTAGGCCTCAGACCTAATGTTGGGACAAATCTAAGCCTTAGATAGGCCACAACTTAGGGTGTAGTTGGGACAAGACATCCACCATTAAATACTCCTTAAGCCCACCCATGATGTTTATTTTCCATCCAATCTGCGCCTAAGGTCACACTGACCTGGCTGAAGGTAAACCACCGATATCAACTTAATTTTCAAGCTTGGTGGGCCCTACCATTAAAAATGGTGGAGTTGAATGACCCACCGTTAAAACCTACATGTGTTTTACCCATGTTATCCATCTGTTTTTCTAGCTCGTTTGAGGCGACTAGTGGGGCCCATCCCACGTGTGTGAACTCTACACTGTTCACTTATCTTTCCATCCTAAGAAATGGGCTAGATCCAAGCTTAGATGGGCTGCACCATATGTCATGCCCCAAACCCGGAAATCGGATTCACAGGAATCCTGATTGCCGAACTTGGGGCCGACAACCTCCGTAATACCCCATTCTCGGCTCTCAGCGTCTATACGCCAGGTTCCGATCATGGGATTCTACAAGGAGGATTTTTCAATGTACATTTGTCTCATAAGAAGCATAACCACAAGTATACCCAAATCATAAAGGCAACATCATCATCATATATCCACTAATATAATCATTTGAATACAATGCTGAAAGGGAAATACATATATCGAAATCAAAGCTCCAGAAGACAGCTTGTTGCAACCTAACACGACCTGCACACATCTATCGTGCATAAGCTTATAGAAAGCTTAGAGGGTGGTGAAAGTGTGTGCATAAGGTAAGTGCTAAGTAAGCAATTTCAGAGAAATCAGAGTAATATGAAAACATACTGATAGGCCCATAAATACCATCAGACTTATTCAGGCTATGCGATGTAGAAATATAATAAAAACAATATCATATACTGATAAAGCAATGTAGATTAGCTATGCAATGCGGAGACAGCAAGCCAAATATCAGATGTCGATGATGCAATGCAATATATAAATACTGATGAGTCTACAAATACCATCGGTCGTATCTAGGCCATATAAATGAAGAAACATAGTAACCCAAAATGCCATATATTGTAGAAGTAATGCGATATGCGGTGCTAATGGAATGACCATGCTAGAGTGTGAAGTCGAGATGTTAGTACATAGTATTGTAGGCTATGGGGTCCATCACAAGGGACCTCTATCTAAACCAGTCTCATACCTAAATTTGGATAGTCAGACTCAATGTGGTAAACTCCTAATCTTAAGTTAGTCTCGCGTCCCAACAGAAATTCTGGCCATTGCGAAGGTACACATAACAAATCATTGTGCACCACTAGCCCGAGTGGATAGTGAATGAATGAATGAATGAGTATGCAATTCTTGCTCAATAAGTCCACATATCAGTACGGTTCCTCTCTTGGATCATCACTGGGGTCTAGTACACTCCACGCCACCTGCCACCCCATCAAGCGCACAACTGGATAAGTGGAAGAGACCTCACTATCCACCTATCCAGTAGTCTGTTAATATCTACCCAGCTCGTCGATAGCGGACCCATTCCTCGAGCTGGTCAAACTCAGCCTAGTCATGCCTACTCTCTTGGGCGGGTAAGGCCACACTCCCTCCCAACTGACCACGACACAGTGGGAGATGCGGCCTCCTGGTATTCGGCACTCGTGCGCTCATATATATCCACTCGCTCTCGATGTTGGGGCGTCCTCTGGTACCAAGAGGGTTTTAAGAATTTTCACTTAGGGCTATCTATGGTAGCCCGATGCTAGAACCAAATATTTTCGGTGTCCCATCTGGCCATCCACGATATGCCTATGGAGGCTATGACCCTGATGTCGCAAGGGCATATAGTAATCACAATACACAATGCAAGATGAATGAGTCATACAATCCAGTCATGTATCAATGCTGCACATACCGTGCACTCATGTGAGATAACCTCCGCCTATTAGGGAGTCTCATAACAACTTACCCAATGACATATGCAATGGTCAACCACATCTCATAACAAACATGCAGATGATGCTATGGGCTATATCATGATGCTATGCGGTCACATACTCATAATCGGTATCAATAACCGGCATTGACAATCAACCTTGACAATGCGGACATTTAACTAACATTACCCCTAAGGAATGGCCCATATAGAGCCTAACATACAGTGGACTCATGGCCTCATACAAGGGTCAAATATATAACACCATGGGCCTCACTCAAGAGCTTAATACACCTCACGATGGGCCTCACTCATGGGCCACATATACACCAAGTGGGTTGCATCTCACAGGTCTAATATACATCATAATGGGCCGCTCACACGGGCCTAATAACATCAAGTCAGGCCTCATCATATGGGCTGAAAATATATCACATTGGGCCCCGTCCCATGGGCCTCGACAATCGAAATCGGACTCAACAATCAGCCTCAACAATCGGCACCGATAATCAGCATCGATAATCGGCACCGACAATCAGCATACAAACAACGCGGGGTCCATAGATGGACAGTTGATCAACCATAATATAAAGATCGGCCCACGACCGTGGTTATATAAATCTGATGGCACGAAGCCATCCGTCTATGGTGAATGGGGCTCACTTATTTTTGTTAACCCACTTAGAGAATGGTGCGAATGGGCCTAATAAAGCCTACGGGAAGGTCACAATGAGGACATCTAACCATCATTACACATTAATGTGGACATCTAACCAACATTGCTCCCAAGGAGTGGCCTACATAAGGGATTCATACACAACGTAACGGCCACACATACATCACAATTGGCCTCATTCATAAGCCTCTCATATATCTCGTTGGGCTTCCTACAAGGGTCTCAAACGTATCACAATGGGCCACGCCCATGGGCCTCAGATACATCTCGATGGGCCGCGCCCATGGGCCTTGCATACATCATAATGGGCCACGTCCCATGGGCCTCATGAAATCTCAATGAGCCACATATACATCACATCAAGCCTTGCCCCTGGGCCTCGAATACATTAGATTGGGCCTCGAATATACTTCACAGGTGGGCCACATACCTGGGCCTAATACACATCACTATAGGCTACATCACATTGACCTAATCACATGGGCTTCATATATATATCGAATAGGCCGCACCAATTGGGCCTTACATACATTGCAATTGGCCATAACCCATGGACTTTAAATACACAATAGGTGGGCCCAACACATGGGCCTCAAATATATACAATAGGTGGGCCTCAATGAACGGCCACAAATACATCAAGATGGGCCTCATGGATGGGCCATAAACACATCAAAGGTGGGCCTCATAAGGTAGCCCATGATTGGGGCAAAAATAGATGGACAGTGGGTCCAACACATGCATCATGGTGGGCTTGCCTAAGGCGGTCCATGATTGGGGCACATAAGTAGGGTGGGCCTCTCGAGATAATGGGACCCATGACCCTAATAAAATGAATGAACATGTGGGTATAATACACACCTCGTGGTGGGGCCACTGGGACATAAAAATCAAGTCAATCCGTGGCTTGTGTGGGCCACACCACATACATCAGTTGAGGGGTACATTCATAATCATTCGTTGGGCCACCAATCTATAGTTCACAAATCCATCCCATTCATAAGTTAACATATTGATAGATGAACTGACGACAAATATTAGCTTACTAGGAATTACTGTGGTCCTTAAAAGTTTTGAACGGTGGATGTCACTGTCTCCACTATTTTCAATTGGGGGGGGGTCCACTCGAACTTTAGACTGACTCATCCTTAGTCTCAAGTCCTAAAATGAGCTTTCAAAATGGTTGAACAGTTTGGATGCAACACATGCATCATGGTGGGTCCCATGAAGGCTCACCATCGTGTATGTATTATAATATATATATATATATATATAATATACAATATAATACACACACACACACACCAGGTGCAGCCCCACATGTGGGGTGGGTCCCACCGTCCAATGCTGTGGATAAAACACATACATCAGTGGATCCCACGTGGGGTCCACCATAACGTTTTATTTCCATCCAATCTATTAATAAGGTCACGTAGACCCAGATGAGGAGGAAAAACAAATTTCATATGGATCCAAAACTTCTAAGGCACCCAAAAGGGTTTCAATGGCCGATGTTCAATCTCACTGTTTCCTATTGTGTGGGCCACCTGAGTTTTGTATACAACTAATATTTGGGGTGGCCCACTACCTCAAAGGGGCCTAACAGATGCACGGTGTGGATATTCAACACACATCATGGTGGGGCCCACGGCTGGGACCCGTGGTCCCTACACGCTCGTCAAACACAGCAGGATGCTACTGCTTCATTAAATATATATTTTTTGAAAACGAGGTTTTTTCACAGTTTTTCATAGGTGGGGCCCACATCAGGTGAATCTGACCCGTCCACTGGCTCCAATGGCTTAAGATAAGCCAAACAGGCCCAATAGTTAGCATGTTTCAGTGTGTAAAAAGGTCAAAGTGAATTTTAACGGTGAAAACCACTGTTTTCTATGCTATGGCCCGCCTGAGAGTCGGATTAACCTCATTTTTCAGCTCAACGCCTAAAACGATCTAAGAAATAGGATGAACGGTGTGGATCAAATCAATACACCAAGGTGGGGTATATATATATTCCATTGCCATCAGTACACCCCTGCTCACTCTCCACTGGACCACGTCCAACATCCCTGGACGCTGGACGGTTTGAATATAACACATTTAAGGTGGGCCCCACCCACAGATGTACTACCAGGGTGGGCCACCAAATGGTTGGATGATGTGGATAAGGTACACATCAAGGTGGGGTCAATCCAGGTGGGCCACATGACCACATCATCACATATAATAAAAAAATAAAAAATAAAAAAAAATAAAAATGAAGGGGAGAGAGAGAGGGAGAGAGAGAGAGAGAGAGAGAGAGAGAGAGAGAGAGAGAGAGAGAGAGACGTGTAATGGAGGGACCCCGACACTATGGGCCCTCCTTTTCCATGCATTCAATTATACATCAAGTGGGTCCCAAGACATATGGGCCCACTAAATCAAAAATCAACGGTGGAGATTCCTTCTCTACCAAAATGAAAGGTCTAGATGCCCCTATTCATGCAAGGAAAATAAACATCATGATGGGGTCCATGGAAAATGGCCATTGGCCACATCTAGGGTCTAAAGTGAGATCTATACCATCAATCGGTAGGCCTCACTTGGCCCATCATAAAAACATGAAATCTAGACTATAGAAACACCCACCGTTCGATCTTCTTAGTCCGATGGAAAGATGATCTCCTTATGTCTCACTTTGATGGTGGATGATGAGAAGTGAATGGTTAGGATGAAGGATTTTGGGGTGGGAAAGTGGGCCACACACATGCACTTTTCTCTCACTTGGGATAGCTTGGACGTGTACTTCTTTGGTGCTTGGAAAATGAGTTTTGAGAAATGAGAGAGAGAAAGAGAGAGTTGTAAAGAGAGAGAGAGAGAGAGATGGGTGATGGATGTGGTGAGTGATGGGTGAGATGAGAGATTTGTTGACTTTGGTGTAGATTGTGTAAGAAGGGGTATGGGCTTGTGTAAGAACTTTTGACTTTAGTGGTTGCTTGGGGATAGGTGTGAGGTGATGGTGTACTTGACATGATGGGATTGATTGATTGATGGATGTGACATTCGGTAGAGATTCTCTTAGAATTGCAAACGCGTGGTGTTTTCCTCGAACTGAACGTAGGCCTACATCTCCTGGCATGAGTATCGCCTCGGTACGTGAGACGTGGCATCGGAACCGTGGTGACGGCGTGGTTGCTAGGGTACAAGTATCGGGTTAAGTTGACTCGGGTTGACAGGACTCGACTTAGGATCACGTACAAACGTCGGAAAAAGGTCGAAGGTTGCTGGAATTCGACCGGGAGGACCGTGGAAGCCTACGGAACAGTACGAACTAGGATACAAGCCTTACACCATAGGCAATAATGGTGGTGATGGAACACTTACCGTTGCAACTTTATCTAAACTTTAAGAACCCCACTGCCAAGAGCAGTGGTGGACCCCACCGTGACCTATGTACCATATACACACCGTCCCTCCATTTCTCCAGATAATTCTAGGGCTACGGCTTAAAAAAATGAAGAAAAATCCAAATCATAAGTGGACCCCAGCACAGAAAACACTGGGGATAGTGACGTTCACTGTTGAAATCTTTTGAGGACCCACTTTGCTACATGTGTCTCATCCAGCCATTTATCCATTTTGCCAGGTCATTTCTAGGCATGGTCCTATTCACCAGAAAAGTTAGATCCCAAACTTAGGTGGACCACCATCACAAAACATCAAAGCTTGAATGTCTACCATTGGAATCGGTTGGGCCCAGCGTAGTTATAGCATGTGGGGTCCCGACATTATACTTATTTACCACCAACTTGTTGATAAGGTCACACCGACCTGGGTTAAGGGACCACACAATATCAATTTGATCTAAAGTATAGTGGGTCATACCACAAGTACGGAGGAGTGGGATTAACCACAGTTAGAAACTCACTGGCTGACCATCAGGTTGTATTTTATTCATGTTGTCCATTGGGTAGTGGGATCCACCAGGAAGTATATATTTTTATCTAAACCGTACATTTGTTTTACTACATTTTATGTGCATATGCCCAAGTACGGGGCCGATGTAAGTCTTAAGTGGGCCATGCCATGTGGATATTTAAATTTCTACTAGGACTGCCATTTGGGTCCACAGTTTTTATCTTAAGCTATTTAATGTTGATTATCACATATATTGTGCAACCTCCATGAATGAGAATATGTGTGTACCAAAATTTGGTAACATGCTATTATACTTGGCCTTGATAAGGTCGACACTAATAATATGCTTAATATAAGGCATATCATGCTCATTCATATGCTACACACATCATCTGTATGCCTGTTATGGATTCTGATTGATCATAGTATACGCCTTTCAGATTAATATACTTAGGGGATGTAAGACCCCGTCCATTCTGTACCATTTTCTATATTTATATGCACGATGATCGATGCCCTTGGCGAGACCTGCACTAGCCATGCATAGTGCACACCCGACTTATCGGAACCCTAAGGCCTCGAAACCTATTTCAGATCGACCATCCCATCACCGCGAACGTGTAGGTACCACCCATGCATCCATGCGATGCTCTGTTAGTGAGATACACTACGAAGAATCGTTGGTGTATGATGTGCGCATGGTGTCGTATGTTTCATTTCACACATGTGCACAACATATGCTATGCACACATGCACCATACCACACATGGGTGAGAGAATCTCTACCCATGTGTGTAATGTCACACACCCATACCACCCCTCTCTCATGAGTACCCCAAAGTCAACCCTTCTCCATACAATACCTTATGCATGATGTCATTATGCCATGCCTCTCCATGTCTCATTTAATCCACCATTAAGTCCTAATCATGCATTACTTCGTATAATCCTCACATAAGCTAATCATAACCACATTAATCTAACCTAACCACAATTTTAGATAATTCTCTACAAATGCCCCTTCAATCCTCAACATTCTCACCATTTTCCTACCATGAGAGAGAGAGAGAGAGGAGTGATCTTGGTGGGCCATCCCTCCCATTTATCTTAACCATCATCTTATAAGATCCGTATCCTATACCATACCGTTCCATAGGCTTCCGCGGTCCTGCCGGTCAAATTTTGGCAACCCTCGGCATGTATCCGACGTTTGTATACAATCCTAAGCCGAGTCCTACATACTGAAGTCGGCTTGAACCGAAACTTGTACCCTGACAATCGCGCCATCACCGTAGTTCCAACACCACGACTCGGGCACCGATCCGATACCTGGGCCAGGGGATGTAGGCTTGCATTCATTCCCAAGAAATGCCGCGCGTTGCAAATTTTGAGAGAATCTCTACAGCCTATCCCATCAATCAATGTCAAGTACATATCATATCACAAGTACAAGTCAAGTACAAGCAACCCATCTCTCTCCCATTCCTAAAGTCAACTCTCTCTCTCTCTCTCTCTCTCTCTCTCTCTCTCTCTCTCCCATCCCTTTCTTACAACTCTATCACTCCACCCATCACCCATCACCCATCATCCCATCCCTTTTCACCCATCACTTCCCTCTCTCTCTCTCTCTCATTCTCTCTCTTCACTCCCAAGCAACAAAAAATTTCATACGTCCAAGCTCTCTCCCAAATCTAAGTGTTGCCCATTTTTCTTACTCTCTCATCTCCCATCTCAACCATTTATTCTCCATCAACCTCCATTAAAATATTAGGCAAGGAGCATAGGAGTCCAAGGAGCTGAAGAAGAAGGCCGATAGGTAGGTGATCCACCATTGGTTTTAAATCTTAGGGCCTAATTGATGTGGGATCCACTTGATGTATGCATTGTATTTGGGAGGGCCCAATAGTGGTTGAGTCCCTCTCCTTCACGTGTATTTCTCTCTCTCTCTCTCTCTTAGATTTTGTGGCCCACCTGATGAATGAGTTGTATCCACGCTATCATGGTGGGGCCCACTTTGTTGTATCTAATTCATTAGTATTGTCCATATGGACGGTACTAATTAGAAACACCATGATGTATGTGAACGTCCTAGCCGTCCATTGAATGGACGTGGACCCTACCACAGCATCATGTGGGGCCTACCATGATGAATGTACATCCAAACCATCTATACATGTGGGGCCTACCATCAGGCCGTCCGTTTAGAGAGAGACACTGGACGTTGACAGCGTTGATAGTCTCACCCTCCCACATACTCACCTATATATATAATATATATTATATTATAATATATGTTATTATATAAATATAATATTTTATATTAAATGATATGGTGGGCCACTCTCATGTGGGACCCACCTTACCTTAGTAGCTATATAGTAGCTATTTTGACTTCAGTTGCATCTGACGTGTGGTGAGATCCTCACCATCTAGAGGTCTAGACGGTGGGACTCCCACTGATAGGTGAATCTCATCCAACCATCCATCCATTTGGCTTGCCCAGATATGGTGGGCCACGCTCCTGGACGCTGACCCCACTGTGATGCGAGTGTTGTATCCCTACCGTTCATCTGTTGAACGTGTGTGTGTGGGGGTGGGGGGGTGCAGCACCACCGTCCATTCATTCGGCGAGCTTGTCTTAAGCTTGAGACTAAAAATGAAGCAGATTCATGTCTCTAGTGGGCTACGTAGGTGGACCCCACCTTATTGTATATGGTTCATCCAACTGTCCATTTCTGATGGTGGGGCCCTCTTGATAAGGGATGACATCTCAAATCCACCGTTCAGCAGCAGACACTGCTGAACAGCAGTGGATAACACCCACGGTTGAAACCTTTTAGCCCATTGTTATATTGTGGGAAGCCCAGCGGCCGGCCCACCGTTCTGGGTGGCCCACATGTCAGCAGCCCCACATGATGGATGTGCTCCATCTAAACCATTCATCTATTTGGCAATTTTCTTGAGGCATGAGACTAAAAATATGACAGATCCAGTTATCAAGTGGACCACACTACAGGGAGTAGTGGGTTTTGAATGCATACCATTGAAACTCTTTAGGTTACAACAGTTTTGGACCAATCTGATATTTGTTTGTCCTCTCGGTTCAGGTCTTTATGACCTTATGAATAGGCTGGATGGAAAATGAATACTATTGTGGGCCCACTAGAAATTTAACTATGGAAATCATTATCACTACTGCCATTGTGGTATGATCCAGATGATCCTTTGGATATGATTTTTTTCTGCTCTAAAATGATCTCTAACGATGGATGAATGGTGTAATTGACTCGGCCCATTTGATCGGCCCAATTGACTCAACCCAATTGATTCGACCCATTTGTATTAGCCCAATTGATTTAACCAATTTGATCAGCCCAATTATTCGACCCATTTGTACCGGCCCATTTGACTCGGCCCATTTGATCGACCCAATTGATTCGACCTATTTGTACCGGCCCAATTGATCAGCCCAATTGATTCGGCCCATTTGTACTAGCCCATTTGATTCGACCCATTTGATTTGGCCCATTTGATCGGCCCAATTGATTCATCTCATTTGTACCGACCCATTTGATTCGGCCCAATTTATTCAGCCCATTTGTATCGGCCCAATTAGTTCAGTCCATTTGATCGGTCCATTTGATTCAACCATTTGATGTAATTGAGGCCCATGATGATGTATATTAGGCCCTTATACTAGGCCGTGGGCCCCTATCCGATTGGCCTTATGAGCGTCATTCCTTGGTAGCAATGTTGGTTAAAGGTCCACATTGATGGGCAATGATGGTTGGACGTCCACATTGTGACCTTCCCTTAGGCCTTGTTATGCCCATTCTTATCATTCCCTAATGGGTTAACCCAAACTCTTGGGCCCCATTGATTTTACTTGATCCATCATCGGCCGTCCATCTATGGACCCCACTTTGCGTCGAGGTGGATTATCGATATCGATTATCGGTGCCGATTGCCGATACCGGCTTCCATTGTCGATTATGAGTTTATGACAACATAACATCATGATACATGCCCATACGCATCATCTGTATGTTTGTTATGAGATGTGATTGGCCATTTCATATACCATAGTGTAGGTGGTTTATGGGACTCCCTGATAGGCGGAGTTATCCCACATGAGCGCATGATATGCGTAGAATTGATGTATGATTGGGCTGTGTGATTCATGCACTTTGCATTTGTGTGATTATGATTACTGTATACCCTAGCGGCATCAGGGCTGTGGCCTCCACAGACACATCGTAGGTGATCGGATTAGATACTGAAAATACTATTTCTAGCATTGGGACGCCATAGATGTCCCTGGGTGAAAATTTCTAAACCTGATGGTACCAGAGGATGACTCCAACGTCGAGACCGAGTGGATACATGAGCGCACGAGGGCTGAATACAAGGAGGCCGTGTCTCTCACTGTGTCGTGATCGATTAGAAAGGGGTGTGGCCTTACCCGCCCGAAGGTAGGAGGCATTGCTGGGTTGAGTTTGACCAGCTAGTGAATGTATTCGCTATCGACGTGCCGGATAGGTATTGACAGACTATTGGCCAGGCAGATAGTGAAGTTTCTTACGCTCACTTAGACTGTGTGCCTGGGAGAGGAGCAATACTATTTAGAGTGTACTAAACCCCAGTAAGTATCTAGAATGAGAACCGTACTGATATTTGATGCTCTAGTGATGAGCTGCATTGATATGTGGATTGGCATGCTTGGGTTGCATCTCGCATCGCATGGTCTTGATAAGACCAATAGCATTCATGTCTTACATCGCATAGCCTTGATACGACTTATTGCA